>CM035150.1:66551884-67061884 GCA_020205605.1 Panax ginseng
GAATGTCGGGCACTCCGCCACCTTATTCAAAATCTAATCGACAAGGTGTCCTCGCGCCAGCGGACGACGATATATCGTGTTACGTGTAAGTGAGAATGCAGCCCTACTAAGTGGAAAAGTGTGGTAGCAAATATATCCACTCAAACCGATGGGATTAATACATTACTCACAACGCCAACAATTCAACTCAAGGAGGCAACAATCCTTTGAAAGTGGCCGCCCCGAGCCAATCAACTTGTCGCAGAGCACAATATCCTATTGTTAGCTTGCACACAATTCCATGGAATTATGGAGAAGGTGAAGGATCCACCTCACATACAACTGCTATAAAGGTCGGCGAAAAATCCATCGATCTTCCCCACCGGTGATGAAGCCCACCACCAAATCAAAGGGGAAAATACCCATGGAGAAGATTGAAAAATCCTCCACTACCGTGGGTCATAATGAAGCTACTATGGTTTTAAGCTTGAAAGAAGCTCCACAACAAATATCAATTTTGACTTGGTCCTAACTTCCGAGAATCACCGGAAGGTCTTGTTAAAGGTTTTAGAAGAAGCTTCATCTCCCAACATCGCGGATACGGAAAAGTTTCAACATCCGTTGATCACATTTTCAACAACAATGTGATATCCTTCACCGATGATGACATACCGCCAAGGGACCCCGGCCATCGCAAGTCGCTGCATTATCATGGCTTTGTCCTCCTGATATATGGTAGTCGAGTCTTAATAGATGGAGGTTCCTCTCTCAATATCCGCCCATACGCTACCTTTTGGTGAAGATGAATATCAATCTCAACCGAATTCGAGTAGCCATACTATCATCAAAGCTTTTGATGGAGCCCGCCAAATTCTTGGCCGAGTAATTGAGTCGCTAATCAAAATTGGTCCTCACACATTCTCACGATCTTTCCATGTGCTCAAGATAGATTCGGATACAACCCGCTTCTTGGGATGACCATGGATTCATATGGTCAAGGGCAAATTCCCTCCACTCTTCACCAACAATTGAAATACATTATCAACAATAGCCTCGTCACAACCAACGCCGAACCGTAGATTCCTCAAAGACGAGACATATACCATTCATCAATGCCAATGCAGATGTAGAACCAAATAGCCATGCTTTGAAATAAGCAATACCCAATACCATGCTATTGGAACGCCATTGTCTCAACCCAAAGATTTCGCCGAGGTAATGCTCTGCTACTCAAGAAATGATGTCATTGGGTCATAAAGCCGACAAGGGTCAGGTAAAGATTGCCAGTGGTATCAAGTACCCAATTCGCTTAACTGTGCAAACCGAAATAAATTGGCTAGGCTATTCTCGCCAGCTTCTAGTCACAGAATCCTCATAAACATCAAGATTCCTTCAACCAACCATGTGGCGCTTATCTTCGCCTTCAAACTCGAGTCCGCACAACCTCCTCAGAAGGTGCCACCAATGTAATGGCTATGTTATTTCCTGCTTCTACCATCGGAAGGAGAAAGAAATCTTTGTTCCAAATCCCGCAGCGGAAGAAGAGGAACGAAGAATCAAGCAAGACGCCATACGGATGATGTCCCAGATATACGATCATCGCTCATGATGAACATACCAACAGATACACCCTGCATTTATGATTGCCTGCACGTAATGGCCATCATTCGAGATGTGGAGGATGATGACAATCCTCCATCATCATGGCCCACCCGACTTTGCCTCGCTAATTGGAACAACATTCCTCGTATCGGTCGTCATAGGTAAAATGGGCGTAAACTCTTTCTCGCCTCAGATATAATAACTGCTACTTTTCTCAGACATAATTAGCGCTTTATTTTGCCAAGATATGCTAACACCGTATGATCAACACATTTCATATATACTAAGTGAAAGCATATTTTGTTTCAGACTCAATTTAGATGTGCCTCAGATTTGCCGACATGCAAAGGCTCTTCTCCACAAGGATTGTACCTTTGATGTAGAGATGAATTCACTGATGGATATACAGATGACATTGAGGTGCCTCCAAAATTCAAGAATGGGTCAAAGACAAACCCAAACCCAACCTCGATCAAACCACTTCTTTCAATCTCTAACCTTTAGAAAGCCCTAAGTTAATCCAGATTGGTTCGCACCTTACCCCAAACCAACTAAATGACATGGTTACGCTTATTAACCCAATTCCAGTGATGTGTTTGCATGGTCTCATGAAGACATGGTGGGTTTGTCCACCCGACATTGTCCTTCATCGCCTCCCATTAAAGAGGGATTTAAGCCACCAAGCAAAAAGCTCAAAGCGATTGAAACCCGAATGGAGTTTAAAGGTGAAGAAGAAATTGTGAAACAATTTCAAGTCGGCATCATAATGGTGTCTACATATCCCGAGTGGATATCCAACATTGTGCCCGTGCTCTAAACCTCGAGGGAAGGTGCGAAGTTTGTGTGGATTACCGGACTTGAACAAAGCTTGCTTAAAAGATAGCTTTCCCGTGCCATTTATCCACATTCTCATTGACAATATCACAGCGTAATACGATATGTACCCTTTGTCGATTGCTTTATGGGTATCATCGATCATGGTTGCCGAGGAAGATCGTGAGAAGACCGCTTTCATCACGCCTTGGGGAACCTTTTTATGCTATAGACGGTCATCATTCGCCTCATCAATGCCGAGCCACCTATCAACGAAGCTATGATGGCTCTTTTCCACGACTTAATGCATAAAGAGATCGAGATCTACGTGGATGACATCATTGTCAAATCCCTAAGGAGGATGACCATATAGACCATCTCGTAAAAAATTGTTCAACAGTCATCATGTAAGTACAACTTGAAGTTGAATCCAAATAAAATGCGCCTTTTGGTGTTAAATCGTGTTGTTGCTAGGATTTCTAGTCACCCACAAAGGGATTGAGCCGATCCCGCCAAAATCCAAGCCATCACGTAAATGCCCATTCCTCGCATGTAGAAAGGAAATACGGGATTTTTGGAAGAATCAACTTCATTAAGCAGTGTTTATCTCCCAACTCACAAAGAACCCCGTGAGCCAATCTTCAAGCTTATTAAGGAAGAACTCCTCCATGAAATGGAATGATGAGTGTCAAAATGCCTTCCTCACAATCAAGAAACAAATAATCAAAGCTCCCATTTTGGTACCACCTGTGGATGATGTTCCCTATTTATTATGTACCGTCCCATAAGTGACAATGCCATGGGTCGCATGCCGGGACAGAAAGACGATAGAGGCCAAGAACGAGCTATCTATTACCTCAAAGAAAAGGTTCAAAGAAGAAGGAACACAAGTACACTCGATCGAAAAGACGGTTTGCTTTTTTAGCATGGGCTTCCATGAGGTTACAACATTACCTCCATGGTCACACAACCCATCTCATATCCCGCGGATCCTCTCAAGCACGTGTTCAACAAACCCATGTTAAATTGTCGATCGTCTGTATGGCGCTTGATCCTACAACAATTTGACATCGATATGTGACTCAAAAGTCCATCAAAGGTCAAGGAATCATGATCAACCGCCACCGCACCTTCGTGGGATTTCAAACCCTTGAAACATATTTCCTCGATGAAGGAGTAATGACAAGGCAAAGAATATCATCAAGACGATACGCCAATCATCATGGAAGATGTATTTTGATGGAGTCATATTATGGAAGGTTCTGAGCCGAGCAGCTTCTAGTATCTCGACGGGGAGCAGATCCGCTGTCACCAAATTACAGCTTGTCAAGACCAACAATACTACCGAGTATGAAGGTCGCCTCATGGGGCTAAAACTTGCCCGCTCAATGGGCATCGTGCGTTAGAACTGCCTTTTGGAGATTCGAGTTGGTAATCGATAATCCACCGTAATCTATCAAACCAAGGAACTACATTTGTCGCCTTTACCATCTGCAGTTTTTGAAGATGGCTTTGAGTTCAAGAAATCTCCTTTCTACACATTCCTCGTAATAGAATGACTTTATGGACGATTAGCAACTTTGGCCTCCTCGATTCGTGAGATATCGATAAGGAACACTTGCCGAAGGCCACAATTTCCCCGCACAAGGCCCCAAATTTATATGGAATTACGTTGAGAAGTATCGATGAGCTACCTCCCATCCAACATCCTTGGTATCAAGATATCAAGGAATATCTACGAGATGGATCTACACCACCGAGGCGAGCCCGACCGAGAAAAGGCGATCCATCGACTTGCTATGAAATTCTACCCGAGTGGAGATGCGCTTCTACAAAAGAGATGCAGGACTAGGTCTCCTCGATGATGTTTAGACAAAGATCAAGCCCAAAGGCTTATGGATGAAATCCATGGTGGAGTCTCGTGGGCCCCACATGAGTGGCTCCTCCTTGTCAAAAAAGTCCTCGTGATGGGACATTATCGCTATCTCTCAAAGTCGATTGCAATGACCACGCCAGAGATGCTATCAAGCCGATTCATGGGAATGCTATACACGCCTCCACGGAACTCCACAATATGAGTTCACCTCGCCCTTCTCAATGTGGGAATGGACGCTATCGGCCCATCGAGCCTAAAGCCAAAGAATGGTCACCGATTTATCTTCACCATGATCGACTACTTCACCAAGTGGGTAGAAGCAACCTCCTTCCCTGTGGTTACTAAAGAAGTCATCATTGCTTTCATCGTAAACAATGTCGCTTTGTCGATACGGACAACCAGAGGTGATTGTGTCGATAATGCCAAGAACCTCAACAACAAAATGATGGAGGAATTATGCAAGAAATTCCACATCAAACATCTCAACTCACATCTATCGTCCAAAGATGAATGGTGCGTTTGAAGCGCTAACAAAAACATCAAGAAGATTATGCAAAAGATGTCCGCCAACCACAAAGATTGGCCCGAACTATTGCCTCCGACTCATAGCCTACGTAACCTCAATGCGCATTTCCACCGGGGCAACCCCCACGCTTTAACCTATGGGATGGAAGCAAGATTCCCATAGAAGTTGAAATGGAATCCTCGAGTGTTGATAGACGCCACCGGATGAAGACCAATGGGTACAAGATGTATCACCAATTGTCTCTAATAGACGAAAGGCGAACCGCGGCTATCTTCCATGGTCAAGAGATATCAACAAAGGATCGCCAGATCCTACAACAAAAAAAAAGTCCTACTACTAAGCTTTTAAAACAACACGACTTGGTTTTGAAGAAGATTCTCGACAACCAAGATCAAAGCTAAAGGAAAATTCGCCCCTAACTGGAAGGCCCGCTTATTGTCAAAGAAGTATCGACAGAGAGGCGCCTCAGATTGCAAGAAATGGACTACGATGAATTTCCACAACTCATCAACTCGACGCCGTGAAACGGTACTATGTCCAAGTAATTCAAAAACACCCCGTGTCGACCATCGATCACCAAATATTCCGCTTCTTTAACCCTTTACCACCTACAACTTTCCTACACTTTTTTGCCCTCAGTGGAAACATACTTTTCAAGCCAAAGCACTGCTTCTCCTCTTTCATTCCTACAACTTAGGTCATCCCACCACGGATTGAACCTCTCACACTTGCAGCTTTGGCTACCCATACATGGGATCAAACTTCTCATACCGCAGCTTATCCTCAACCTAGGATTAAACTTTCTCCCCCCGCACTCCGACCGCGCATGGGATTACGCTTTTCTCTCTCCTCGAGGGGCTAACTACGCCGACCGATCTCCTCTTCAATAGAGTACGAGGGCAACCATTTCATATGGCCCTACCGCAATAAAACAAAAACAACAAAAAAACATTTCTACCCTTACAAAAACAAAAACAACCAAAAAACATTCCTACACCATTTCATTATATACAACATTGAACCTCTTACACCAAAGTTCAACTACGCAGACCGATCTCCTCTTCAATAGAGTACGAGGCAACCATTCATGGTGCGGTCTCACACCCCTACCAAAACACAAACCCTTGTCAACTGGTACTCGATCATCCTTCAATCCACTACATTTCATTCGGCTTCGCATCAAAGGGATGGAATTACCTCAACTCCTCCCAAATAGAGATTCTACGACCATCTAAGTCATGCACATACCTTGAAGAGCAACACCAATCCATAAGAGATGGAATTAACTAGGCTTCTCCTAAATAGAAGTATCAAGCACCATCTCAGGTGCGGTCAATCTCAGAGAGAAAGCCACACTCCTCTCCACATTTCCATCCGTAAACCAAATCCCAAGACACCAAAGATGGTAGGGATACATATATAGATCGATGATCCATTCTCGAACTATCCAGAGACAACTCAATGTCCATCCACCCAGAGGAATTCGTAATACATCAAGACCACAAGCCCTCAAGCAAAGAAAAAAAAATATCAAGCAAATAAAGAAGGCATATCTAAAAGGGAAGTGATCCAAAAATATATTTCCCCATATATATAATGTTTGTTTGATATATACAATGTAAATCAGACATGACAAAATGGCTAAGCTTAGTCTCAGTGTGGTAAATACAAGCTCATCTACAAGTCGTGGTATATATGCGAGCTAACAAGCCCAACATGGCGCCCCTCTCGTAAGAAGGAGGCGGTCGTGGTCTCCTCAGACGAGAATATCCACACGACCCAACAGATCCGCAGCCATCCGCATGGTGACCATATATGATCATCAATATATGCGCCATCTCTCGCGATCATGCCAAAGGGTAAGGGACCTCACCACAGCAAGATTATCTCGTGATGGCTACATCCCGGCAGATATAAGACTATCCCGCTCAACTATCATCGTGATCTCCGGGCCGATATGGCCTCATCCCGCCAACAACAAATGCAGATCTCTCGCGATCTAATGCCTCGCCTCTCTAATAGAGCCGCGCCTCCCATCAAGGGCAACAACATCATAGATCGAGCCCGATCTCTCTCAAAGGTCATCGATGAAGACTCGCTTCTAAGTATCGTGCCGAGTGTCAATCACAACAAGATCGGGTACTAGGAGAATCCTAAGAAATGTCGGCAACCCAAAGAAATGGCTCCTCCCTCGATGTAGGTATCGATGTCCTCCATGGGCTCTACATCGTCCGACTCGCTATCCGGCATCGCAGACATCATCAGCAAATTGACAAAAATCTCTGCTCTCCATCCATGCGAAATACTCGCAGAACAACCTCGATGACCGATGTAAAAAGAAGCTATCTCACGCCGATCCCAACAAGCATACACACGGATCGGCCCCTCCGCCGAGAGATATCGAGAAGTCAACGCCGACCTATCGCCTCAAAAAAGGATGAAAATCTCGAACTGGTCGAATCGCGACATCACGGCCAAGCAAGGGTGATAAGTAGTCACACCTCTCAAACCAAATGCAGTAGGGAGATAGTCCATGCCCGAGCGTGAGTAATAAAGTCAGATGGTGAGCAAAGCCCGAGCACGCAAGAATATGCCAATGGATCTCTGATATCCGCCAAAAATGCGGACCAAGACAAGACATAGCATCTATACACTCCGACTACCGAAAGAGTATGACATGGCTACATCATGGGTGAACCAATACCCATGCCGCCTAAGGGTACCAAACCGGCCTCAAGTGTGACATAAACCACACGCATAACACGACCAAACTCCCAAAGTGAACACTCCTCAGAGGATACGTGGCAACAATAGGATGCCGACCGCAGGTCTCTCGCTATAATCATAGGTACAATGGTACGACCTCTCTAAGAGCTCTCACAACATAATGACACCAATGTCTATCTCGGCCCATATATCGTGGCATATAGACATACGACAATACGCACAACAACAAGACATCAACTCGCCAAACGCCAATGGTCCTCCCATAGTGAAATCCCTTAATGTCGTGAATAGCTATCCTCCGAGCCAAATCATCATGCATAAAAAATGCCGGATATCACGTGGCTAGATGTCACCGTCTCGCACGCACTACTCACCCAGAATCCTGTGAGAGTCATGAATCGCCTACTCATGTCTCCCAAAGCCGATGCACGCAAGGTCCGCTCTAAAGCAAGATCGCCAAACGTGCATACCTCTCCAAAGTAGAGTCAACTCATGGGTACCAAATCGAATACCGCCATCCGGTAGAGCCAATGCTCTAAAGATCCCATCTACAAACCCTCGCGGAACTCAAAACATCAATAAAGTCATGGTATGTCAGCAAAGAATCGATCTACAAAAACCACCGTCTCTGTGGTGACATGCTATCATACCACGATCAAGATACCCAATACCACCACCGATTTGGGGTATGATCTATACTATAACTATCAAGAAGACATCTCAGACGGGCCGTGTCATAAGACCATCCAGGGTCAATGCCAATATCTCTCGACATACATACATATGCATAATATGATACATGCATAATAACATAATGGATGGCAATATGATATAGGAATGAAAAAAATGGTGCATACATTCCTAAGTATATCATCATCTAATACATCACCAGAGACAACCTACAAATACAGGGAAATGGGGCACAACCGCCTCTACTACTAACAAGAGGCCTATCAAAAGATATAGCGAGAATGGGGAACAACCACCCAATATCTAACAGAGGCCTATCAAAAGATATAACGAGAATATACATCGAAGAAAGACCAGGTCTCGATGTCCACGCCATCAATCCTCGCCCACCGATGTAACTCCTCCCGAGTCACCGGATCTCTATCAACAGGATGTCGCCCTATAAAGAGGAGGATCTCGCGCCAAAAAACCGAATGGGTCGTCTCGAGGGCCAACACCGAGCCGAAGGAACAAATGACTCCGCCTCGCCGGATCTCTCGCCAAATGCCGATAAATATATGTGCTCGTCCAACCGCCGTCAAACTATCAATCTGGGTCATATGAGTTTGAGCTCGGACACAAGCTACCCAATCCATCATCATCAAGGATCCTCGAACCATATCCCCATAAACCGTGGGCGCGGATCGGGCCCAATAGTGCGAGGGGACCACCACCGCCGAACGCCTCCCCGAGTACATGGACCTCTCGATAATGCAAAACCGCCAACCCCAACAATGGGATATCGCGATGGGTGATCGTGATATCGCCAATGACGCCTCGGCAGAGGCAAGATCGGTAGATACGGATCTCCCCCCGTGGTGCTCCTAATAAAGACGCTTCTCCTAAATAGAGCTCCCACCTCCATCCGTGAAGAGAGGAACTCTCCGGTGGAAATCAAATACTCGACTCCAAATGGTGTCCATCCTCAAAGCCGATGGTCAAATGTTCCCCGAATAGGAATCCATGTGATGGCGCCACCGTCAAGAACTCCAAATGATACACGGCAAGGAGTGAATCCTCACCATGTGGACCTCCTAAGAAAAATAGAATGGTGCCATCGCCGCCCTCGTGGATAGGTATCTAAACCTAACACACTCACAGACGCAAACATGGGAGCCTCTCATAGCCCCAAACCGCCAACACAATGGCAAAACATCTCGCTATCAAGAAACACTCTTAACCTATGAATGGAAAAGACAAGAGAAATACTCACCAAAGAGAAATGGGTAAAATCTTAGCCAAGCCTCATTAAACCCCTCGTGAGCGCATACGCATGCCCCGGAGGAAATAGGCAAAGGTGTAAGAGCCCCAATCATACTTCTCCAATACGGCCCACATCACGTGTGGCGCCGATCAAAGCAAAGGATACCGTAGAAGAGTTATCTCGCTATGAAGCAAACCTCGAATGATCATCGTGAACAATCGCCGCAGAAACGCGATCCCCGATTCTCGACATCATCGTGCATGGGCTCACCAAAAGCCCACTCATAAGATCTACGCCAAAGGACCCGAACGGACACCCCGCTTTTTGAGCCCCGCCGAACTCCTAATAAGGATCCGACTAAAGGGGTAATATTCGCCATGCAAGGCAATCGCCCCTCCAAACTCCATACCGTGATAAATCGCCAATCCATAGGCGCCATCATCACCTCGCAATCCAAAGAGATGGAGTGATCGAGTCCGATGAAACCATCGCCGCATAATGCCCCGAGGTAACCCTGTGGACAACGACGGGAAGGATGGAGAAGAATGCCCCAATCCCCACTCATGCACTACCGCTTCTATAGTCGATGAAGCGCCGGTACATGGAGTGAATGTCAACCAGCCCCTCGAGGTCAGTAAAACCAGAACCCGCATGAAATGCGATCAACATCGTAACCCTTTAATCCTCATCAATAGAAAGAAGGAAGATCAAAGTCTAACGCCATACCTCGTTAGCATGCAAATACATCGATGGATGTTCCGCTCAAATCACCCAAAGAACTCCGGGTTTACCACCGAATACTTTCTAAGCTCCCTACGAGGGACATGTGCAAGCAGAGAGCGGATCCTCAATCGAATATCCGCCTCCTCGCCCTCAACGTCCGCACATCTACCCGACAGATTTAATCACGGCTTCCACCAACCGACGAGGTCAGTTCGATGTAATCGGGACGAGGCACTTCGTAAGCCCTCCGCCAACGCCGTAAGTGGTCCTATAGAACCGCCCTACCGATCCGGATCCATAATATCCGACAACAAGTCTCCAAATCACCTCGTAAAGGGTGTGGTATTTCACCGAGCTTTCTAAAATGCATTTATGACTATATGCATGCATGCATTTACTTTAACATATAATAGAGTTAAAATGCATGACTACCCAATGCCTACATTTGAAAAATTTTTGCCATAGTCCCTTTGAAAATAGGACTATCCACATGCACATAGGCATGTCTAGGTGGCCATTCAAGAAACACACCGCCCCCAAAGTCATATACATAATATATGCATTAAAAATCAAAATCATCATGCATAAGGCCAACCTCAATACTAGAGTACTTTGCCTTTGCTACCTTTTGCTCATTGACCTCAAATAGACAAAAAATAGCAGTAAAAGGTGCCAATTGACTCGCCTCAAAAGTCAAATTTTTTCACATCATTATGTTCAAAGATGGTTTAATACTAACATTTACTATGTTGAATATTTTTATCAAGTCATTTGTGCATACATAATCACTACTATGTGTTTAGATGCATTTCATGCGATAACTCACAATCCAACGATAAAAAACTGAAAAAATACATGCATACGCTACTACTGTGATAGTGTAGAACACTTGTACGGGGACAAAATTTGCGTAAAATAGCCCAAACTCAAGAGATCTCGAAAGAGGCTCACGGATTTTCCTTCACGCAAAGTTGAAAAATGACTTATGAGACCAACTCATTGGATTTATCATCCACTATCGTCAGTAGCAGCTTCACCATCTCACCGCAGCAAGAGTGCACCTCGCGGCACTCCCTATGTGGGTCCCACCTCCTCCCACCTAGCCCAGCTCGAAGTTGCAAAGGAGTTCTTGCGACTAGAAAGGTCAAATCGAGAATAAAACGCCACGCGATCGAGCAAAACAAAGATACAATCCTCGGTCTTCTCAGATGAGACTTTGAATCAGACATCACTCATCAGTAGTCACCGAACACAAGGTATACCCCGCCAATGATCTCATTTTGTCACAAATCACATACGGCAAATACTTTATACAGTCCGATGCCGCCAACTCCGGTGTCGTTACTAAATGAGTCCCCGACGGGGGTTACAACGTGAGTCCCCGACGGGGTTATAACGTGAGTCCCCGACGGGGTATAACGCGAGTCCCCGACGGGTTACAACGTGAGTCCCCGACGGGGTTATAACGAGATCTCCACGGGGGAACGTAGTCCCTCAAGGGATTACAACGACATCATCCGCTGACACACATATCAACGAAGGTCAAGCACTTTGACGTTATCTCAACCGATACCGATAACATTAAAAACCTATCGTAGCTCTAGAGCTATTCGAGGATTTCATGCTCGACACTCATATTCCCCAAAGATATCCCCGACGGGGGTCACAACGCAATGTTCCGCTGATTCACACGACAACCAAGGTCAAGCAACCTTGACGATCTACCCATAGAATCTCAAATTGATTCATTCATCACAAAACAAGGTCAAGCAACCTTTCGACAAGATATCCCATGTGATTTTTCAAACCGCTGATTCACATGTCGATGAAGCACACGCAACGAAGGTCGCATCCCCGACAACATTTGTCATCATAAAAGAATCCAACAGATCTTGACATATTCTCGCGATACTAACCAGAAAGGTCAATGTTATCAAAGAGGATAGATGATGGAATATGTTATACACATCCTCAAATGATCAAGCTTTATCCCCACGCATCTCTTACACATAAGAGGTACATCTTCGTGATCAAGTCATAATCAAAGACACAGAATTTGGTGATAACTCCAACATCAACATCCTAATGATTCGATTACACATCAAATCCGGGTCATCATTGCCAATCCCCAAATAAGCAACAGGAGCCAAAGAATCATCCCCAAATATGTTGGGCTACAACCCCGCATACACACGCATCATACATTTGCATCATGTTGCTATCCATAGTACCATGTTTGTCTTGTTGCGCTTTCAAGTGTCTAGATTCTTTATCCTACCCATGCATCGCCATGCATGAGTATGATAAAGAGGGCATCTCAGAGACACTCAAAATTTTCTGTACTACTGTTCACTAACATTGCAGGAGGACAGATTCGTCTTTTAAGAGAGAACCCTGAAAGACAATCCAAATCCATACCGGATACTACCGGAAGTTCAAAGATCAACCCCGATCACAACTGGAGTAATAATTCCAACCCTGATGTAACCCCGAGGCCCGCAGATCCAATACCGAAACACACACCGAGAAGACCGATTAATCTCTGAGATAACCCCGAGGTATCCAAATTTCTCAATCCCAACCATGGAATAGCCACCAACCTTGGTGATAACCCCAAGGAATGCAGCTTTCATGATAACCCCGTAAAATGCTTGTTTCAAATGCACCAGCTTTCAATCTCTATGCTCACAACGAGATGCACCAGACTAACCCTAATAATAACATCGGAAGACAGTACACCTCAAAAAGGTGACAATGAGGACCTTCAACAATTACAAAGAAGCCCAATCTCAAATAAGTCTCGAGCAACGCTCTCTTTATCAAATTTCAATCCGGCGATAACACCGGTGAGGGGCAACATCGCTATCTCACCAACACGATGCCACATCACGCCGCCTTTAACATCTCTACGCAACGATGTCCCACAAGACTAACCAATCCCGAGTGACTATCAGGCGGGGTAACGGATGAAAGTTGAAGCTTGAAGACCGAGGGCATCGTCCCCATCTTCAATGACTTCAGACAAACTCTAATCCCATGCCATCGCATAACTCTCGACAACGGCGGTCCAAAATAGGTCCTCAGATACCTCAAACGGATGCCCGATTGCACTTCTCGAAAAGTTCGAGTGGACATTACAAAGGTCTCGAGTGCACGATTTCGAGACGACCTGACCTCAAAAACCCGCCCACCCGGTTTGCTCTCTCTGTACACTCATGCCAGTAGTACACACCTGCTAAATTGCCTATAAATAGAGGGCTTGGGCTGCCCATTTTGCAAGAGAAAAAGGCGAGGAAGCCCTCGCCTAATTTGCTCAAGACTCACCCCATGCAAAGGTACTTTCCCTTTTAAACACCTCGTGAGCTCATATATAGCCCTTTTGTACCTACAAAAGTCAAGAGTTTACCCACTCTAAAGATATAGAAGTCTTCTTTGGCAATCACCGTAAGCCTTCTCACACACTTTAGAGTCTTTCTTCATCTCTCTGCACACACCCTTCTACACGCTGAGAGTCGTGTTGCTTGCTTTTGCCCTGATTTCTCCCGTGGTTTCATTTCATTCTCAGGTTTATATATATATATATATATATATATATATATATATATATATATACTAACATATATTTATGCCTATTGAGCCTATATTTCTATTCGAGCGTTTATTTGCTTTAATATATATATATATATATATATATATATATATATTAACATTTATGTCGAAATTTGCCTCGATTTGAGCCTAGACTTTTTATTCGATATTATATATATATATATATATATATATATTTATATATATTAACTATATATGTGTCGAACTTTGTTCGATGAGCCTAGATTTTATATCCTATATATATTATATATATATATATATATATATATATATATATATATATATATATATATATATATATATATATATATTTATATATATATATGAGCCTGATTTTATATCCTCGATTTGAGCCGCTTTATATATATATATATATATATATATATATATATATATATATATATATATATATATATATATATATATATATATATATATATATATATATATATATATATATATATATATATATATATTTATATCGCTCGATGAGCCTATTTATATATATATATATTTTTATATATATATATTCGCTCCGCCTGGCGTTTCTTCGATTTGATCGCTTTATATATTTTATTTATATATATTTTCGCCCCGCCTGAGTTTTCTTCGTGGCGCTTGATCGCTTTACAGCTTTATTTACATTTTGTCCCCGCCTCGAGTTTCCTTCCGTATGCGGTGATAGCTTTTTATAACTTTATTTAGTTTTCCGTGGTGGATAGCTTTTGGAGGTTATTTACTTTTTTCGATCCCCATGGAGGTGCTTCGGTTGGTGATCCTGTCTCAGATATATATATATTTACAAATATTTTATATATATATATACCGCCATCGCTTTCATACAAATTGCAGATTCTCTCATGCGCCTTAGGAATCATGTGATCACAGATTCAAATTTATCGATCTAGATTCGCCCTCGATGGACATTTTCACCGTAGTAGCAGCTTTGTAAATTATTCTCATGGTGTCTCAATTTCCTCGATGGTTTCCATACCCACGAGGAAGTCAAGCATTATTTTGTACATTATTTTCATACGGATGCCTCGTGATTCGTAAAATAAAATCAATCAAGTCGAACACTTAATAAAATGGGAGTGTAAAAGGTCTCAATTACTATTGAGCATCGTGGTTTGAAAAACCTTTTATAAAAACATCATTGCTATATCTTGCTAAAATTGAATTTTTACATAAATTCAAACCCTGTGTATATAGGTTCTAACGAGGCCTCGCACTACTTCCAAATAACAAAGACATCGACCCACACACACACACATTCGTGATAATAGTTTCTTGAAAAGAGGCACACCACCGTGTAACACGGATGTCTCTGGGTGCCTAACACCTTCCCCAGATAACCAAGTCCCCTGACCCTAATGAATCTCTTTTTCTTCACCGAATTCGCTTATAAAGAAGTTGTCACATCACATCGGGTCAATGTGCAAACCTTTTCTCTATGCTACTGTGTTGGTACAACCATTTAAAAACCAATCATGCTTACTTTAATAAATTCATCGTCGACATTATACATGTCTTACCTTTTTCACTTGTTTTTTCAAACAAATCTCACCTAAAATGAGAACACCAAAGAACAAGTAACAAGTAAGGACATCCAAAAATCCTTGAATATCTTTGGCATGTAGTGAAAAGATGAATCTGTTGATGAATATCTTTGGCCGTAGTGCAAAGATGAATTTATTAGTATGATTATGAATGTAAACCGTGATTTGGTATAACCATGATCTTTGATGTTTGGTAAAGACAATGATGAAAATTATCTTAAATGCTGTAAGTGCGAAGAGGAATTTAGAATCACAATTATGATTATGAGTTATTCATATGATTGTGGACAGGAACTGTTGATTGATGTTACAGGGATAAAACATTGTTGGTGGACTTTTAACGTTGAGAAGATAATAGACTTTATAGTCTATTTGACTCTTCTAATGGATTGCTCGTTCTGCTGAAGCTATGATTGAAAATTTTTATCATCTACCATATGTTCTAAATCTCTGCTTTATTACTGATGAAGGTTATTGATAATTTATTTATCTTTAGTCATGATATTCTTTACTGGGCTAGTTGAGCTCACCCTTTTTCTTCACAATTCTTTTCAGGTAATAAGAGTGTAGCTGGGTCGAGCGGGGGTAACAGGGGAATAGAACGGTGGTCTCTAGTCATGGAGGTTCTCCTAAACAAAGATAGAAAAGTGTGTTGTATTTTATACATCATTTAGTAGTTATATTTGGTGAATCAAATAGGGTGAGGCGAACCCAATGTTGGAAGGGTGTTTTGCCACTATCATACAAGATGTCTAACGACTTGCGACTTCGTGTTATTATAAAACAGGGTTGTGCACATCCACTTGCTGAGTATATCTATGAGCACTACCTATATAATCTTGGTGTTTGGTTGAAGTATAATTCTCAATTAGAGACAATGAAGATAATGATATGTCAAGAGAAGACTCACTATTGGAAAGAATATGATAGCAATCTTCTCGTTTTTCTTTGGGGTCTATTGGGTCAACCAAGGATAATTCTGTGGACATATGATATCTATCATAACCTAGACGCATGGCCTCCCATGTACAAAGGTTTCCTTGAGCACTTTCTGAAAATTTTAATTTCTAAAACAGTTATTGACTGTACCTTTATGTAAGGTGCCATTGTGACATGCTATCCAAGGTTGGGACATGAGTCACAGTTGGTATATATTTGTATAAAAACTCACAACATATGTGTTGTTGTATTTTGCATGACAATTGTAGTAATAAAGTTATAGTTATTTTATGTACCATGTATTTGGCGACTCATAATAGGTTGGATGGATTGGACCTATTTTGGGGGTGTCACAGAGGTTGTGCAAGTTTGATAATACTTGCAGAACTAAATTAAAAAATGAAAGAAAAGATGAAGGTATTATACTGTAATATTTTGAGCCCCAAAACGTGCAATTATCGAAACTATATTTTTCTATAAATAGATGCTCATTCTTCTTTCATTCTCACCAATTCACTAAGACTCACAAGAGTATAGAGAGAGAAGCTATAGAGAGAAAGAAGAAGAGAAGTCTGCTACTTCACTATTCCAGTATTTAGTCTTCTTCTGAGGTAAGGGATATTATTTTTTTTAGTATTCATAGGAATAATATTTTATTCCATACTCTGTAGTATGTGAGTAATATTATTTCGTCTCGTATTCCTGATTATACCATCATTCTAATAAAGTATTGCTTCTATACTCCGTGAAATTAGTAGAATATCATTGAAATTTGCGCTTCATCTAGAATCGCTTCACAAGGATATTTTCTGCACATTCTTGTTAAATTTTAAGTTTTTCATGCCGGAGTACTGTCCATGAGTACTATTCATTTATACGGTACTATTCACAAAAGTACTATTCACGAGTACTATTCACAAAGTACTATTCACAAAGTACTATTCACGGATTACTATTCCCGAAGTACTATTTATGGGGCACTATTCACCCGGGTACTATTCACTCGGAGTATTATTCATAATAAAAATTAATTTCTTTTCGGTCCAAATCATTTTTGATACAGTATCATTCTTGAATTTTACTCCACAAAGCAGTATCATGTTGACAATTTGGACATTATTGAATTCTGGATAAATTAAATTATAAATTTTTAAATATTTATCATTTGCTTACTTTTAATTGAATTCTTATATCATTGTCATCATCCTCTTGCTTATATTGTGATAAAAGTCATATGTGGCTTACGTGCATAGGTGTACTATTGATTGGTATGATTATGACCAGGGATTATTCGGTATAATCATGACCGTAATGTTATAAATGATGTGGTAAAAATTCTCATTGGCCTGTAGTGCATTGATGGACAGTTGTTGGTATGATTATGACCAGGGATTATTCGGTATAATCGATAAACTTTTTAAATCATAGAAGATAGTAGAAATCATGCTCTACTTGACTCTTCTAATGGATTGCTTGTTCCGCTGCAGTTAAACTTGATGTTATTATATTTTATCAGATTAACACTGTTGAATGCTAACGATAATTTATTCTGCATTATCTTAGTCATAATATTTCTTACCGGGCTAGTTGAGCTCACCCTTTGTTTTCATTGTTCTCTTCAGGAAATGAGAATATAGCTGGGACTAGTCGGAGAACGGAGTGACGATCAAGATGTTTGCATTAGTAGTCCTCACTATTCAGTGAAATAGTGTGATAATAAATGTAATGAGGACTTTATTTGAGTTTGGATACTCTCTACGAGACATTATCCGTGTTAAAACTCTCACCACGCTTTTCGTCATCATCATATAAAAGAAGTTTGTATTTAAATTTTGTACCATGTATTTAGCGACTCAAGATGGGTGATGTATACCTATTTTGGGGGCGTCACAAAGAAGGCACGATCAAAATTGGTCAAAATGACTAAAGGAAGTTCATCTCAATATATCCCCGTATCTCGAGAAAAGTTTGAAGAGTTTAAAAAGAAAATTGCTGAGATGACCATCGTATTAAGAGAACAGTGCAGAGTAACTCAAGAACCCAAACTAAAAACTCAGACTGAATCCTCTGCACAGGGAGATATGTGAGTGACATAAAAGGATAAGGATACTCAAATGTCGACTCTGTTATCCCCACTCGACGTTAGATCAGCTAAAGTCCTTGTTACTGGACCAATAAAGACTTGAATTGGATTAGCCCAAGCGTTACTTCCTTGATCCTCATCCACGGCTAAGCTAAACATGTCCTCATCAAAAAGGGATGCAAATATTTGTTACATTTTAATTTACTTAGCTAGTAGTATAAAATGACTTGATGTTCTTAAATTTATCATCAAAATTACATTACCATACCATCATTATTAACTAAACACTCAATATATTAAATTTTTAAGTTAAATATGAAATATAAATTTATCCTTCAAATTTACAAATGTGATTCTTTTTTGTAAAACTGAGTGAGTAAATATTGTCTAAAACTAAATTCATTTGTACCAAATTTTAGAATTTTAATCTCTTAATTTCATATAACCTGAAGGCTATATTTGTTTGCAAGGATTACACTTGGGATATGACTATTAATCCCAAGTGTCTTGTTTGTTTTCAAATTTAGACTTAAGACTATTAGTCAAGTGATTATAAAATAGCTTAATATATGAGATTATTTAATACCATATTCAACAAGGTATTATAATCCTCACCATTATGACTAAAAATTTCTAAACAAAATTATCTTCAACCTTTTTCTAAAATGACCACAATATCCTATTATATTTAATAAGCTTATTATTGGTAAACAACTTGTTATTGATAAACAACTTATTAATAAACAGTTTATTATTCGTAAATAGTTTATTATTTAAACAACTTATTGGTAAACAACTTATTAGTAAACAACTTATTATTTAAATAGTTTATTAGAAAACAACTTATTATTGATAAACAACTTATTATTGGTAAACAACTTATTGGTAAGTTTACCAATAAGTGGTTTACCAATAAGCTTATTATTGGTAAACAACTTAACAATAAGTTGTTTACCAATAAGTTTATTATTAGTAAACAACTTATTGGTAAAAAACTTAATTATTATTGGTAAACTACTTATTATTTAAATGACTTATTAGTAAACATGTTATTATTTAAACAATTTGTTATTGGTAAATAGAGTTGTTTACCAATAAGCTTATTATTGATAAACAACTTATTATTTAAACAAATTATTATTGGTAAACAGTTTATTATTTAAACAGCTTATTGGTAAACATCTTATCGGTAAATAGTTTATTATTGGTAAACAACATATTTGTAAACAACTTATTATTTAAAGAGTTTATTGGTAAACAACTTATTATTATTAAACAGCTTATTGGTAAACAACTTACTATAGGTAAATAACTTATTATTTAAACAACTTATTGGTAAACAACTTATTAGTCCTATTCATATTTAAATATTGGCTTTTTGTTTGTCAAAGCTTATTTAAATAGCTTATTGGTAAACATCTTATTGTTCATCATTTTTTGATGTATAAACAAGTTTAAATTATAGCTTAAAATATGTTATTATTGGTAACGGTATAATAGTCCAAATGATAATTTTTTTATCTAATCCTTTAATTAATTTTAGAAAAAACAAGCATAATATCATGAGATTATTTTAAGTTATCCCATGAATAATTCCATAAAAATAAACATATAACTAGGACTATTTAATAATATGATTAATAGTCTTAGGATTATAATAGCATGGATTATAATTTTGGATTATAAAGATGACCCAATAGTATTTATCATAATGGCTATAAAAGTAGACACTCCAGCCAAAAAATGATTCATGTACAATCGGAACAAAAGAATTTGTACTTAGCACTTCAATCACAATGATAAAAGAAAATAATTAATGAATTGTAACTAATGAATTGATCATTCTTTATTAATACACTTACTAGATTACAACAAATCAACAACAATTGCATACAACCAAGGCAAAAAATCTTGCCTGGTTATTAGAACAAATTGCACATAACATTACACAACACTAAGGACAGTTAGAAAAAAGAAACGCATGCAAAACACTAGAATTAACAACCAATAATCACAAAAACATACATAAAACCCAAATACAGTCTTGAACCTTAATTAAGACCGTTAATATGAAATATAACTGTTAATTCGGCATCTTCTATTAGCATGTGAAGCCTGGTGGTAGCGATTTCTCACACGCGCTAACGAGCAAACCTAAGGTAACTGGCACATTAAGGTTAATCCCTAGCACATTAGCCTTAATCGCGGTGCAAAGGCAAACAGCAGCCTCAAGATCAGCCAAGCCCCCGATCAACTTGCAAAAGATTTGCTTCGAGAAGCTCCAACAACAAGGTTAACAAGCCCTCCAAGAAGGTTAGTACAAACACCTAACTTCAATGTATCTTTAGGGCAACTAGCAGGGTTCACTTTGGGCGCCTTTGGAGGGGCCAATGGCTTGGGATGGCAAGGGTCACAAGCGCTAGAAAATGTCGCGAAAAAGAGGAGGGAGAAGATTAAAATGGAGGAGGAGAGCTTGTTGTTGGCCATGGCTAGGTGGTGGTTAGAAAATTAAGGTTTAGGGTAGTGTGGAGTATTTTAGTGGAAGGTGTCCTTTTTAAAGGAAGATTTTGAGGTGGGAATTGGGTAGTTTGATTGAGTGGAAAGCTAGAGCAGACAAAAAACCTGTCTACTAGTTGTTAGTTTTTTGTAAACTTGTGCGGAAGGAGATGCTTTGATATCTAGTGGTTATTTATAGTGTAAGAATTAATAGAGGGATAAATTTGAATACAGGAACACATGGGTAGAGTTATGCATTTTTTCATTCACTTCTATTTTGATGTTGGAAGAATCATGGATCAGCGTTATGTTGTGGCTCTGATTAGAAAATTTCACATTTATAGAGCTATTTTTCTAGACAGACATTGTCAGTTTAATTTTGGATTAAAAGTTCTCAAAAAGGAAGGGGAGGGGGGGAGGGGGGGAGGGGGGAGGGGGGAGGGAGTTTGGATTAAAAGAATATGACCTCAAGGTACTAATGCATAATTGGAGCCGACAAAGCTTAGTTGGTTTGCGAAGCCCTTAATCATGCATTTTGGGATTGTCTCATACTTCTCCTGATCCAACGTACCAATGACAATTATGATAGGATAGTCAAGTGTCATGTGTAAGCCCGATCTTGGACTTGCTTAATATTTTAAGTCTCATGGGTTTGAGATAATGTTATAACAACTAGGGTTTTTAATTGCAATATAAACCACTTGTTTTATATGTTATTATAAAGTGTGTGATGATTAATAAATACATTAGACATGCAATGCTAACCACCATTTGGTATCATTCTTTGAATTTTTTTGATCTTTTTCTTAATTTCATCCATTTATTCATTCAACTGATATACCTCGTGTTATTTGATTTCTATTCATCTTTATTTTTCACGATTGTGTCTATTATTTGATCCTAAATCTAATATACCCCTTGGAAAGGTTTGAGTCTCACTTTCTGTTAAATTCATCAAACCCTTTTCCTTGCCCTTAGTATAGAATTTTTTTTTTAATTTTTGTATATAAGCGAAAAATAAAATAAATCAACTCTACTTGAAACGACACAAGATTATCCCTTGCGTACTTTCATCATAGTGATTAGGGTTTTGAGCTTTATACTATTTTGTTCATAATAAGGCTAGGTTCGAGGTTCTGTTTGTTTTTATATAAGAAAAAATCACCATTTATAATAACAAAAATAATAAAATAAAATATTCTTATATATCAGAATTTAATTCTAACAATAGCTAAGGATATATGGACATGGTTAAACTTTCCTAGGATCAGCTCATGAAATTCCCAACTTGCTTAACTGAATTTGCACAAGATCGATGATAGTATGATACAACGCTCATTCCATGATGAGAAGTTCCATTGTGTAATAAAATTTGTCACATATTATATAACTTTGGATTTTAATAAAATTTCTTGGTGCCGATCAAAAACAAAAAAGTTCCATTCTGTAATTTAATACAATTTTAGAAACGTTGAACTTTCACAGAGGTTTGCTTGTTGCCCAAAGCACAAATATTGTGGGAAACCACCTGTACCCGTAAAATTAGTCCAATGTTTTAAGATATTCAAATATCCATCATTAATATATATAAAGAAAATTAAAAAAAAAAGGAAAAAAAATCGAAGTAAGATGTTTGCATGTACTTATGACCATACACAAAGCAAAGTCAGCACCTCTCTATTACTAAATATTTTAAAATGAAAGGTTAACGTTTCTATTAAGGAGAGAGGGCCTAATATTTCAAACCTATTCTAATTGAATTTACCGTATAGTCATGAGTCTAATGAGTGGCTTGATATAGCATAGCTGCACTTCGTTTTTATGCAACATGTAAGCAAACTTTATTAAAAAAAGAAAAAATTAAACTTCAGAAATGAAAAGAGAAAAAAAGACATGATAGGTAGAATTAAATGCCGTATAGAATAGGACAAGTACCGGTAGCTAGGCAATTTGTTGCATATGAACAACTAACAGAATGCCATATATGGATATGAGTTTCTCAAATGGGGAAAGAGGGAGCCTATCTTCTTGGTATTTTCTGTCAGTCCTGTGTATATTTGTTCATTACTCCTTTGTCATTTTTCAATTATTGTTCACTACTCCTTTGTCATTTTTCAATTATTGATCATATCGACTGTAGTGTGTGGTTTACATAACTATTCACGGATTTTCAAGTGCCATTTTAGGCATTGATTAATCAGATTGTTCGGGACAGAATCGTGTCTTTGATGGTGTTTGATCACTGGTTAAACCACTTGCAATTAATGGCATCAATCCAACGCTTTTGTAGAGGTATTACACACTACAAAAAAAAAAAGCTTAATTCCGTCATAAATAATTTAACCCTGACAGAAAGTTCAGTCGCAAATAATTCCGTTAAAATTATCGCATCCTCGACGGAATTCCGTCGACATTATAAAGGCCCATTGACGCGAACAATTCCCGCACACGCGTGTTACTTTCTGATTACTTTCGACGGAATATCCGTCGGAAATAGTTTATATATTCGACAGACCTATGGTCGACGGATATTCCGTCAGAAATAAAGTTTTTTTACCCTAAATCTCCAAGTCCTCCCTCACCCGCATTAGTACATTTTATCTCTCTCTCTCTCTCTCTCCCCTTGTTATTCCCATCGACAACCAAGATAGCTCCCACCGGGCACCACCACCACGACGCCACCTCATCATCCTCCCCACCTCCACTCTCATATTATTTAATTTTTTGGCGGCGCCACTTTATTGAGCTTGATTTGTGGCATAGAGTTTAATTTTTTGGCGGCGACAGCAGCGGGGCGGCATCTCTTAGCGACAACACCCTTTTTCTTAGGTACACTCCATTTTTCTGTCAAAATCAGTTATGGTTTCTTAGGGTTTCAAATAATGTAAATGAAAATCAGTGTTTTTTTTGTTTTAATTATATGAATGAATGTTGGTGTAATATGAGATTACTAATGAATGGGTTTAATCTGAGGTTACTTAATTAGATTATTGTGTTGAAATTTGATTTATAATGAAAAATATTTTGCTTAGAAGTTGTATATTTTTAACAATAGATATCATATGTTCTGCCTTGATCATGCATAAATGAATGTTGGCTTAATATGTAAGTGGAAATCAGTTGCATTTCTAGTATATATTTGGGAGTGCCTTAGCTTTGTTGCCTTGTGACTATTGGTAGCTATAGATTCTTGTTTGTCCAGTATGGCAACTAATGTATGTTGATTATATAATAACAGTGTGATATTTACTTTCAATTTCGGTTAAATTTGTACACTTTGGCTTAATTATATTACTGATGAATCTTTGAATTGCTTCAATTTGGATTTAATTTGTGTAATTGTAGTGTATGTTCATATATAATTTGATATTTGATGACACTGTCAGTTTATTATGTGATATTTGATATTTTCAACGGAGTCAATTGTAAAATCTGTGGGCCCTTCTTTATTTTATTTATGTATTTTAATCAGTTTCCAATATTGATATAAACTAAGTACCATTTACTTAGTTTCCTACTAATAAATTTAATAAAATAAAATAAAATAAATTTAAAAAATTAGATAATATAATACAAAATAAAATATAATAAAATAGAAAATAATAATAAAATAAAATAAATTGAATAAAATAAAACAATTTAATTTAATTCAATAAAAAATTAACTTAATAAAAAATTAAAAATATATAATATAATATAATAAAAATATAAAATACAATACAATACAATAAATAAAAATAATAAAATAAATTTAATAAAATACAATAAATTTACTTTAATTTAATAAAATATATATATATATAATATAATATAATACAAAAGTAAAATAAAATAAAATTCAATAAAACATAATAATAAATTTAATTTAATTTAATAAAATAAAAAATTACTTTAATTTAATAAAAAAATTAAAAAATTATATAATATAATATAATACAAAATAAAATAATAAACTAATAAGCATTTGCTTAGTTGGGGTGCAATTAAAATAAACTGAATAAGTGTCTAAATTAACAACATATATACTTTGGAACTTAATTATAAATTAGTTTTGACAAGTAGGGTGAATGTTGAATCAGTAGTCCCAAATATTCAAATAATAAAATAAAATAAATTATATTTAATTAAGTAGTATACGATAATATAATACAGTTTAGAATAAAATAAATTATAACTAATTAAATTAATATAAAATAATTGAAATAAACTAAGTAGCATTTGCTTAGTTTGCACAATTAAAATAAATTGAATAAGTACTATATGTATATATATACCGTTAATGCCAAGTTTAGATAAATAAGGTCAATCACGTAATCCACGCTATTTGAAACTGGCATTAAATAACGAGATCACACAAAAGCTTAACGGCTTGTGCCGCCGGGGGATAGCTCCGATGTGAGAATAAGTACAGGTCGTTCACAAGGTTTAACAATGGAGGCTTAAGTGTTTAGTGCTCAAAGATGTATTACCTGTCAATTGTAACATTGGCCTTGTATTTATAGTACTCTCACCGCCTTAGAATCCTTCTCCGAGTCGGAATAGGACTCCTAAATATGGTAGTTACCTATATTTGGGTCCAACACAATCTCCTTAAAAGGTGCAAGTAGAATCCTTTTCCAATACTACCTTTGGAGTTGCCTTATCAACATATGGCATATGGTTAGGACCCTTAACCATGTAAACCCCTTATCACTCCCAACTCTGCATGTGGGCTGCCCAACTGCACAGGCCTAATCCAACAGCCAACATAAACACCGGTCTGGGCTTTGGCCCAAAGGACGCAAAGGACCGACCCCGACCTCCTTGATCTCCACCGGATCCCGACCTAAATGGGCTCGGGTATCCGAACCCGACCTCCTTTATGTCTTCGGCCATATAGGCCCAACCTCCTTAGTTCCGACCCGAGCCTGTACCCAACATGAGGGTCGGTAAAACACTCCCGAACATTGCCCCCAGTCTCTTGTTATAAGATATTTATGACATGAGACTTGAAAGGACATGAATGTAAATAGTCACGCCCAGTAATGATGAGCTGTCTTGGGAACCCAGACGGTTTCTCCTCGATTCATGAGCCGGTACACGTTTTTCTAAGGCTGGGCTCCACCTGTCATAAATAGCCGCCCTTGGAAACCGTGCTAGATGTGCTATATAAGTCCCTTAACACCCATCACTGTCACTTTTTAAAGCCTTTATCCATTTCAAATTCTCACCAAATTTTTTCGGCAAGGGTGATTTCCGGTGAGTATTCCATTTCCACTAGTCCTTTGATTCCAGTCTTCCTAATCCTTTTCAAAACTTCGTCATTTTGCCTTTGTTTATCCTCAATCAAATGGCTGACTCCAGTGATCCTCCTCCGACAACCGTCACCTTGACCGACGCCGCTACCCTCTCCTCCAGCGACCTAGTCCAAGTCGAAGTTCTGGCAGTTTCATCGATCTCCCTTCCGAGGGATGCAGAGTACACAAGATCCGACGCCTTTACGCATCCAAAACCGACTATGCCATCCTCAATACAAAATCATCCATCACTCCATCTCAACTATCTGACATCTGAGCCGTGTTTAATATTCCCAAAGAATACAAGCTGCGGGTTCCAGAGCCGACCGAGAGGATGTACTAAGCGCCTGATGGTGACTGGATGACCGTTCATCTTTACGCCTTGAGGTATGAGGTTCGATTCCCTCTTCATGAGTTCATTTCTTCTTTTCTGTGTTTGGTTGGGATCGGGTTCTCACATCTAGCGCCGAACTCCTATATCCAACTCGTCAGTTTCTTTGCCCTATGCCAGGAGGCTGGCATCACTCCGGGGCTAGATTTTTTCTTCGTCCTTTTCTCTGTCGGTCGATCGAAGGAACCCGACCTTCGACATCTAAACCGCGTACCTGGCCGAGATACCTTCGTGAAGACCCCTTCAAGCAATAAGGGGTGGCACTCACAATGGTTCTTCATGAAGGGAACCGACCTTAAACTTCTGCCGAACTGGGCTGGCCCCGAAGATTCCATTATGAAAGTTACCAAATTCCCGAAAGGGAGAGCCGACACCTTCAAAAAGTTTTACTCTCTATTTTGAGGAAGACCAGCTGGGGTCTAGGGATCGTGTCCAACGAATCCTGGCTCTATGAACATGACTATAAGTAACAATCACGAACTCTTTTTCTTATCCTCCCGACCTTCTACTGACTTTTTATTAACCTCTGAGTCTTCTCTTGTAGTGACTATCTTCAAGCCTGATGAGGCTGATGTGGCCTTGACCCCTCTGCCGGTCGTTGCCGAACCCATTCATCCTCCCGCCGCTGATGATTCTCCTGAAGATGAGGTTATTCCTCTTACCAAACTGTCTATCAGTTCTTCAACAGGTCCTATTCTTCCCCCTTCTGAGCTTGAACCTTCCACAAAAAATGTGTTGAAGATGAAAAGGGTGTGAATAGCCTTGTTGAAAAAATCAAAGAAATCTTCTGCCCGAGTCCCCTCCAAGGCCATTTCTTTAGCCTGGCCTAAACCGACCCTACCACCCCCTACAATAGTGACGGTGGTCGAGGATTCGGAGAATACAGAGGATCGGCCTCTTGAACCTCCACTTAAGAAGCCTCGTATGATCGAAGGTCCTGGTACGGTTGATGCGGTTGTTGGCCCGATCCATGAGTCAACCCCTAATTCCAAAGCCAGTTCATCCCAAGGGTCGCCGACTACTTGTTGGCCGAAGAGTCCTTCGGACATATTCCCCTTCAATCTGTTCGAGCACTTCAAGCTCCCGGGTGACGACGAACGGTTCAAGAGCTACTCTTCCGAGGAGTATTTGGTGTCTTATATCCGAGCTCAGACTCAGGTATTCCCGATTAGCTTTAAAGATTTTTCTTTTATCGCTAGGTTGTATTTTATACATATTGATGTTGTAATACCATGAATTTTAATAAATTATAATATTGAGAATAAAGATTTGTTTGCATATTTATTTGAATATAACTATATATATAGCATCGACATGTGTTGTGATGGGCATTTTAATTGATTAAGCCGGTGATAATTAAACAATGAAGCAAAAGTAATGAGAAGCTTAGTTTAAACTTGTGGAGTTATGCCTAGTGTGGCAAGATGATGAATTGAGAAAATACTAATTTAACTAATGATGGAATTAATTATTATTACTAATAAGTAAATAATTTCATAATGGGGTTGATTTATTTGTTATTCGTTAATTATCATGAATAATAGTGTGTGAAGAGAAATCATATATAATAAGGTTTTTCATTTAATATAAAGTGAGGTGTGACATTGAAATGAAAATAATTATTATATAACACTATGTGATAAAAGTAAGCTTGACTTAGGTAATTGACCAAGTTGTATAAAAGTCTTATGTGACATATTAATGTGTGTGGGAATAATTAAATGGGTATTTTAAACCTATGAGAGAAAGTAACTTTGATTAAATAAATAAATTAATAATAAGTAGCATTGGTACACAATTAAATTATATCCTAGTCTAGAATAATTATTACTTGAAATAAATCAATGTACATGGATTATATGATTTTATGTGTAATATATGAGTGTGTGGGCTACTTAGTACTCTTCCACCAAATCCTCCATAACCATTAGCTTCTTCTCCATTCCAATGGTTTGATTCATTGTACAAAAGCAATTTGGTCACAAGCTTGTCTATAAATAAAGCCCTTCTCATTCATAAACATGTTGCTAAGTTCTCTGAGAAAAGTCCTAGTGTGTGAGAGTGTGGTTGGGCTAAGCTTACATTATTTGCAAGTTGAAGCTAGGAGAAGCAATTCAACTTCAGAAAAGGTAATCTCCTCTAGATGTTCATACACTCAAGCTTTGCAAAGTTCTTAGAAAAACACTTGTTTGAGTTGAAATGTTTATAGTTAAAACTTGCTAGAATATATCAATTGATGCTAGATATTGTTAATATGGTCAAAAACGAATTCAATGAAGGTTAAACGAAGTAAAACGATCAAGTAACGAATCCATCGTGAAGAGAATTGCTAAATGTATTAAACTTTGGAAAAATGGCAAAAATCTTGAATTGATCCTTGAAATTTATTGTTTGTATATGTGGGAATGTTAGAAGCATTCTAGGAAGGTTATGTAACAAATTTATAACAATTATACATCATTACATTGTTGCTTGAATGAGAATTGGGTTGAAAATTCCACAAAAGTCCGAATAGGGAATATCTCTTTCGTGTTTTAGCGAGGACATGCCACCCGTGAAAACTCGATGATGCACAAACTTTTCACGGTGAAGTCTTTATAATGACAAAAAGAATTTTTGTTGCTTGTTGATGCAAGAAGTCTTAAACTCCACTTAATTTCAAGAGCATATATACTCCCTAAACATATATCAATGTATTTTACAAGGTGTTTAGTAGGTTTGAAGTTGAATCATAACTTTTTAAAGAAAAGTTAAAAGACGAAAACCATGTTTATAAAACCTTACGCCTTTTTGAATCGAACCCATTGAGCATATGTTTATAGCTTAGTTAGTATCGTAAATACATATGAAATGTGAACTCAACATACCTTGCATGTATAGATTGTTAGACATGACATCTCAACATTTGAAAACCAATTGAGTTGAAAACTCTATGATTTATATTATGAACTTTAGAACAATTAGGATAGGATGAGATGGAGCCTCTACCCGCAGGAGTCCGATCCTAGGAGGAGCCTATGGAGGAGGAGCCTATGGGGATGAGCCTATGGAGGACTCAAGACGGGACTACTTTCGAGGATCGGATATTGGGAGAATATGAGGAGCAGATTCTGGAGTTAGGAAGTAGAGTGGAAGAGCTAAAGACGGAGGCTAGGGAGAGGGAGTCTGAGTTCCAAAAATTGAGGGACGAGGACCATCAGAGGAAGTTAGCTATACAAGAGATGGAGGTGGAAATTGCTCAACGCAGGAGGTAGGGATCCGATTGGGAACCTTGTTTCATGGAGTCAAATTGGCTCTGAATGTGGGCCTGGCATGGAAACTAGAAAAGTCTCTGAGCAAAGGGAACTTAGTGAGTAGACCGAGAAAGAAGCTCTCCGTACTCAGTTAGAGATGGAGGTGATGGATAGAATTCACTTCAAGGAGAAGTGGGAGGATTCCAATGACAGGGTAAATGATCTAGAGGATGAGGTGCGGTGCAAGAGGAGGAAGATGAAAAAGATGGGATATGCTCTACGCACGGCTATGAAGAGGTTGATCGATGGGTTAAATCACTACCCAACTGAGCAAGGACAGACCCGACATACCATAAGTCGGGATATGGCACAGAAGGAGTATCAGAGCGTCGTGGAGCGAGGGATGTTAGATTGAGTCTAGAGGGAAAATCTCAGTAGTATAGTAGTTTATTATGTGTTGTTAATATGTTGTTTTAATCTTAGTCTTTGTGTAAGCCATAAAATGATGGTAACCCCAACTTTTGAAAAATATTAGAGGGGTAGTAAGCTAGTGTCGTCCCCGTCTTTTGTGATATTAGGGGAAAGTGTTGTCATTTATAGAAGTATGCTAGAGATAACCATGTGATGTAATGAGTTGGCATATGAATATAAATGATCTTAATTCCAAAATGTGTTATAATTTTTTTTTATTTTTTTTCCTAATTAGGAAATGTCCAAGTAATATAACTAAATAATAAAATGAAAAATTTTATGATGCAGAAACATGCCGCCCAGACGTAGAGTAACCACCAGAAGAATCGGTTAATGATGAGAGAGGACCAGTGGACCCGATATAGAGGCTTGTTGATTTGTTAGGAGAAGCTCTTAGGGGAAGAAATGAACCAGTACCACCCAATCCCCAAGTAGCTCCAGTCGCAAACTTTAAGGACTTTAAGAGCGTAGGACCTCCGAAATTCATGGGTACTACCGATCATATCGTAGCACAAACGTGGATCAAGGAAATGGAGAAAGCCTTTGCCATTGCTCGTGTGGGTGAAGACCAAAAAACCGTGTTCGCTACATACATGCTGAGGGGTGAAGCAAACTACTGGTGGGAAGCAAATCAACAGAGGGCGGGAGAAGGAATTATACCCTAGGAAAGGTTTAAGACGTTGTTCTTCGAGAATTACTTCCCGAAGAGCATGAAGAATAGGATGGAGGTCAAATTTCTGAAACTGAAACAAGGAGAGATGACGGTGGCACAGTACGTGGCCAAGTTCAATGAACTCGCACGATTTGTAACACATCAAGTCGACACCGAAGAAAGGAAAGCTCGATGCTTCGAACTAGGACTAAAACCTTAGTTGTTCAACAAGGTGTCAATCCTTCAAATTGACTCATTCGTCACATTGTTAGAGAAGGCGATAATTGCTGAGGGAGGTAGTGAGGCATTGAGCCAATACAACAAGGAGAAGAAAAACAAGAATGTTATGGGAGAAACTCGTGGAGGGAGTAGTAGTGGTGGAAGCCATCTGGGAAAGAGGAAATGGGATAACCGCAACAACAACAACACCAACAATCGAACCATCAGTCAATTAGAGGGTTATCAAGGAGGGTTTAAGAAAAGAACTAAAACTTGTTCGAAATGTGGGAGGAACCATCAAGGGGAGTGCTGGAAGGGACGCAACGTCTGCTACAACTGCGGCCAGGAAGGGAACATTTCACCTAACTGCCCAAAACCGAAAAAGATCAAGGGGTGTTTCGCGTGTGGCTCAACAGAGCATCAAATCAAGGATTGCCCAAAGAAGGGGAGCAGCGGAGGAAGCGGCCAACAGGGAGGGGTCAGCAAGCTGATGATCGGTGGACCAACGCAATCCAACCGACCAACTGCCCGAACCTTTAACATGACTGTCCAGGACGCAGTGACTGCAAAGGATGTTGTGTCAGGTATTCTCCCAATCAATAATATAAATGCATATGTATTATTTGATTCGGTATTACCCTATTCCTTTATTAATTCGGTTGGATTTGCTAGGCAACTAAACATAACCCATGAACGCTTAGAAAATTCACCGAACATAGAGGTTGCAAATAAGGAAATAATCCCGTAGAGTTTGTTTCATCAAAGCTGTTGTGCGAACATTAGAGGACACGAACTAAAGGTAGACTTAATTCCAATTAGACTGGGAGAATTTGATGTGATATTAGGAATGGATTGGTTATCCAGCCACGCTGTGATAATCAATTGTCAAGAGAAGAGTGTGAACCTTCAGACTTCAAATCAGTCCAAGGTAGTGTTTTATGGTAGCTCATCGCTCAAGCAATCGTGTTTCCTTATGATGATGCAGGCCAAGAAATTGTTAAAGAAAGGATGTATAGGTTATTTGGCCTATATAATAGATACTCAAAAAAAAGGGAGTAGAAATAAAGAATATATCGGTGATCAAAGATTTTCAAGATGTGTTTCCAGACGATCGATCTGCACGGTCTTCCGCCAGACAGAGAAATCGAATTTGTAATAGACTTAGCACCAGGAACGACACCGATTTCAAAAGCCCCATATCGTATGGAGCCAGTGGAAATGAAAGAATTGATGATACAACTGCAAGAATTGCTAGATAAGGGTTACATTCGGCCAAGCGTATCTCCTTGGGGAGCACCGGTGTTGTTAGTAAAGAAAAAGGATGGATCGATGAGGCTCTGTATCGACTATCGGGAGTTGAACTATAGCGCCCCCAAATCTGGGTATCTTCCAACCCGACAGATGGTGCTATACTGTACAACATTCATACATTCATTCAATTGAAAAGTCTCAAAGAACGAACATAACTCCTATATATTTAAAGTAACATTTATATTTCCCAAGTTCTATACCCGTTACAAAGGTTATTTGTCATAATATCAGTTAAATTACAACAATAGACCTATACAATTACAAGACAGCTTAGTAATTTGCCTTAGCTTTTCCCTTATCCTTTGTTGATCCTTCGGGACGTTCAGTCTTAGCTGTATTCATATGGTTCAAGCAAGAGTGAGCAAACTAGCTCAGCAAGTATAACAATTTAATAACAACATGCTTGACACATACAAATCGTATATCTTCAATAACTGAACAATAGTTATGAAGTACTATTGATAATTCAAAATAGCACTTCATCTTTTCTTTCAAAATGTTTTACAATAACAACAGTATTTAGTAAAACATTCACTCCGTCAAAGACCTCGAGTATTCATTCTTTATTGGAAAGGACAACTCGAAGCAAGTTCGTAAGCTTGGATATTACTTACGAGCACTTCTAGGTGATCGACTATTAGACTCTATGTTGATCAACACTACATCCATTAAACGTATGCACGTTTAAGCATTTGGCAACCTCATGTGCCTGTCATTTTACCGACAAAACATTTGTTTAACATTTCAGTCTTCTTTTGAAAACCATATCAAGTAGTTGACAAAAGATAGCAACAATTGATAATACATGAATAGATTATCAATACATCAAGTCTAGCCAAAGGAATTGGCTTCAACTTTATCATAACTTAATTCATGCGAAAGAATACATGAACCTCAAAAACTTGTTCAGATTGAACTGAGACAAGAGTTAGAATACTTGCCTTTAACGTCTGCTACGGTATTTTAACTTTATGTTTAAGTCATTCAAGTCTCTACAATACATGATCACATAATGCCTTACATTAGGTCACATATAATCAAGTATGTATATGACTATATCATACCCTTTATTTCAATCTAATTATGTATTAGATTCATTTACTATTCGTTCCAGTTTATCATTACCCTTGCATTTATATTCAACTAGGTTATTTCAACATTTTCATTACATTCCTTAAGGTTTAACAAAGCATAAACAATGTTACATTACATTCCTTAAGTTGTGTTTACTTCCTTTTCTTTTCTTTGTACTTAGAAACATTCATTACTATTTTTGTTCTGAGACTGGCGCTGCGGTGCCATCTTTATACCTACATCTCGCGTTGCGGCGCGAGTTCTTAATATCATTGTCCCGGACTTGGCGGCTGGCGCATGAGTCCTTACTTAATAGGCATGTACTGTGCCGCCACTCTCTCGAGAGGTTGTTGAGTCATTCATGGTGGCCTTTATTTCTGATATATTATAGTTCATGCGGCACATTAACTCTTGCAAGATGTCTTTCGGTTTGCTATTCATTATTGCATGCAGGTCTCTTTTGCCTAGGGTTGGCGTCGCGGCTTGAACTCAGGCACTGATACCAAATTCGATTTATGAATTTTGTGAATTTCCCGGACGCATAACTTCTTCGTTATAAGTCCGAATTGGCTCGTTCAAAAGCCTACGGTTCACAAATTACATAATCTACATGATCATTTAATAATTTTATCTATTCGAATTCGTTTGCTAAAAATTTACCTACTGGTTCATTTTTAACGAAAAGGATAAACATTCGTGAACGTTCAACGCTCGTTTCTTCGTTCTAAGTCGGAATCCGATCATTTTTGAGTCCGCAACTCTTAAAATGCCAAATATGACTTGTCTCCATTGGAAAACAATGGTTCTGAGTTCAAACACAAAATTTGACTTCCATTCCGAGAATTTTACGAATTCGACGATTATCGTCCAATCGTGCAAATCCTGGCAATTCTTCCTTCTTATGATTTGTTCAACATTACAAATGAACTTCATTCATCATGTGAACATCTCAACAAACGTAATACAACAACTTATATTCATTGTTGTATTTTAGACCTATTCTTCATGAGCTTATAACTTGTCATTTATAAACTACTTAAGATTTGATTATTCATGACTTATGACAATTAAGATTTCTTAATCATCATACTTATATGTTCTTAATATATAACTTAATTTAGGTATACATGATACATATGATCATATAAATTCTTTTACATTCATATCGTTTCTCTTAATAAACTCCTTACAAGTTCATATTATTTTCACATAAGTTTATAACTTATGCTAGCTTAAATGACTTATTACCAGCTTAATTGGCTTAAGTTCATTACTTACTCATTCATGTTTCTTAATCCCACTTTTCTTATCATCCTATCATGGTAGAGATAGAAGATAATTGAGAAGAAGTCTTACTCTTTTGAAGTCTTGGTAAGGTAGCTTTTTCTTCTTCTTGCTTATGGAATGACTTATGTGTAGCTTATTCTCTCTAACACTTAAGCACTTTAGAAGTGTTGGATTATTTGATCAACCAACAAATGACTTGTAAGCTTCCTCTATTTATAGACTTTCCAAGGTTAGGGTAGATTGGTCATTAAATCATCCCACCTCCTTAAGCCACCTCCTTACTATTCATTACTTGTTAACCACTCTCTTATCTCATACTTGGCCATTACTTCAAAGTCTTGGTCAATACTCCTAAGTCTTGGTCATTACACTTACTTGATCACCACATTACTTGGTCACCACAATACCCATATCAATATGGTTTGCCCCATGGGTCATACAACCCATGGATTCTATCTTGGGCTTACTTTAATTCACTCTTTGGGCTTTGCATTAATAACCATTAGTTGGTTCATTAATTAATAGTTGGGCTTCTCTCTTTAATTCACTTGGACTTGTATATAATTGTTAACCAATCATCCAAGTCCATTAATATTTCTTAATACATATTGTTGATGTATTATTTTCGTCTTCTAATTCATATAGAATTTATATACGGTATTTCATCCTTCATACAAACTCGTATAATACTTAGATTATACTGCTTTTCATTAACCGTACAATACCAAGTATCATACAATTATTACTTATTCCTTAACACTTCGCTTTACTTAACATTTATAAATTAAGTCCACAAGCGAATTATTACATTTTCCATAACTAGATTTTTATTACATAATCCATCTTACCTTGTTATTCCATCATTGCGTATTTCTCGAAAACTCAAAATTATATCCCGAGCAAATACCGATGAATAGTGTTTTTCGGAAAATTTCTCGGAAAAATTTTATTTTTGTCTTGGAAATTCAAACACTTTAATTCATCCACGTAGCTCAAATACTACGACATTCTAACATCAATAGGTTATAGAATAACAACCGTCTTGATAACACATGGAATATGATTTTATTATTATTTAATTTAATAAAATCATTTTACAATAAGATCCGAATTTCTCGCGCTACATTTAACCGAAAGTTACGATTAAGAATAGATGTCCATTGCCAAGGATAGACGACCTTTTTGATCAATTGAATGGAGCGAAGTGTTTTCCAAGATAGACTTACGAATCAAGTTATCATCGATTGAAAGTACAAGAGGAGGACATACCAAAGATGGCGTTTTGAACACGTTACGGACATTACAAATTTCTAGTGATGTCATTTGGATTAACTAATGCTCCGGCAGCATTCATGGACTTGATGAATTGAGTTTTCAAGCCATACTTGGATAAGTTTGTAGTAGTGTTTATTGATGACATTTTGATTTATTCAAAAACTAGGGAAGAAAAACGCCTTAGAACACGGGAGATGGTATTGGAAGCCTTACAACGGGAAAAGATGTACGCTAAATTTTCGAAATGTGAATTTTGGATGGAGAAGGTTCAGTTTTTAGGACACCTGATAGATCAAAATGGAATTTTCGTGGATCCCGCAAAGGTGGAGGCGATAAGTAATCAGGAACAACCAAGGACACCAATGTAGTAAGAAGTTTCTTAGGTTTAGTTTGATGCTTATCGAAGATTCATCCAAGATTTTTCTAAGATAGCAACCCACGACCAATCTAACGAGGAAGACAAAGAAGTTCGGTATGGACGAATAAATGCAGGAGAGTTTTCAAGAATTGAAGAGGAGGTTGAGTGAAGCGCTGTATTATCATTACTGGGATGATACGGGAGGATTTGTAGTGTATAGTGATGCGTCGCATAGAGGACTTGGTTGTGTGCTAATGCAACATGGCAAGGTCATTGCAGATACGTCCACTTACAGTTGAAGGATTTTGAAAAGCGATACCCTACCCATGACTTGGAGTTAGCAGCGATAGTATTTACTTTAAAGATTTGGAGGCATTATTTGTATGGAGAAAAATGTGAGATATACACAAACCACAAGAGTTTGAAATATATCTTCACACAGATGGAGTTGAATATGCGACAAAGAAGGTGGTTGGAATTAATCAAGGATTACGACTGCGAAATTCTTTATCACCCGGGAAAAGCAAACATAGTAGCCGACGCTTTAAGTAGAAAAGGAAGGGAAAAGTTGTTCAAGCTGACAACTCAGGAGGAATTAATAAGAGAAATGGAAAAATTGGAAATAGAGGTGAAAGAACCAAAAGAAGCAGATGGAAGCTCACCCGACGTTACTGGATAGAGTAAAAGAAGCACAAGAGAAAGATGAAGAATGTGAGAAGATAAGGAAGAGAATAGTAGAAAATGAGGAGGAAAAGTTCAAAGTAGATAAGGATGGTATATTAAGATTTGAGGGTCGAATATGGTGCCATTATAACTTAATCCGAGGGAGCAAATTTTGCATGAAGCATATAATACTACGTACTCTGTTCATCCAGGGGGCACAAAGATGTACCGGGATCTTCGACATCACTTTTGGTGGCCTAATTTGAAAAGAGAAGTTGCAGAATGCATTAGTAGATGTCTTACTTGTCAAAGGGTCAAAGCAGAACATCAAAGGCCTAGTGGACTCCTTCAACCGCTGGAAATACCAGAATGGAAATGGAACATATTACCATGGATTTCGTGGTTGGACTTCCGGTCACACAGAAGGGTTATGATGCCATTTGGGTCATCGTGGACCGACTAACAAAGACAGCTCATTTTCTACCTATCAAGATTCGATTCAGTTTGAACCAATTAGCAAATTTATATGTAAAGGAAATCGTGTCACGACATGGAGTGCCAGTATCGATTGTCTCCGATCGAGATCCGTGTTTCACGTCAAAATTTTGGAAAAGTTTGTAAGAGCGAATGGGAACTCAGTTGAGATTAAGTACTGCTTATCACCCTCAAACCGATGGACAAAGTGAACGAACCATACAAACATTGGAGGACATGCTTAGAGCTTGCGTGATGGACTTCTAAGGGAATTGGGATGACCATTTACCATTAGTAGAATTTGCTTACAATAATAGCTATCATGCGAGTATTCGTATGCCGCCATATGAAGCTCTTTACGGGAGAAAGTGTAGAACACCATTATGTCGGGACGAAGTCGAAGAGCGACGACTTTTGGGGCCGGAATTAATTCAACAAACGGCTGACATGGTAACAACAATAAGGGCCAGATTGGTAGCGGCTCAAGATCGCCAAAAAAAGTACGCCGATTTGCATAGTCAGAGCCGAGACTTTGAAGTCGGAAATTTTACGTTTTTGAAGGTCTCTCCCTAGAAAGGAAAGATCAGATTCAGAAAGAAAGGAAAATTGAGTCCGAGATTCATAGGACCGTTCAAAATTTTTGAAACGAGTGGCTAAGTGGCATACAAAGTTGCATTACCACGAATTGGAACACATCCACGACGTGTTTCACATTTCGATGTTACGTCCCTACAAGCCCCACTACGCACGTGTGATCTCCTATGAGCCTATTCAAGTAGAGAAAATTTAACGTGATGTGGAAACTCCTATTCAAATACTAGATAGAAAGGAGCAAACGTTGAGGAATAAAAGTATATCTTCTGTAAAGGTGGTTTGGCGACACCACGACATCAAGAGGCCACATGGGAATTAGAGGACAAGATGCGAAGGATTATCCCCATTTATTTGAGTGACCTTGTACAATTCCGAGAGGCTAAATTTTTATAAGGGGAAGGATGTAATACCCATGAATTTTAATAAATTATAATATTGAGATTAAAGATTTGTTTGCATATTTATTTGAATATAAATATATATATATATATATATATATATATATATATATATATATATATATATATAGCATCGACATGTGTTGTGATGGACATTTTAATTGATTAAGCCGGTGATAATTAAACAATGAAGCAAAAGTAATGAGAAGCTTAGTTTAAACTTGTGGAGTTATGCCTAGTGTGGCAAGATGATGAATTGAGAAAATACTAATTTAACTAATGATGAAATTAATTAGTATTACTAATAAGTAAATAATTTCATAATGGGGTTGATTTATTTGTTATTCGTTAATTATCATGAATAATAGTGTGAAGAGAAATCATATATAATAAGGTTTTCATTTAATATAAAGTGAGGTGACATTGAAATGAAAATAATTATTATATAACACTATGTGATAAAAGTAAGCTTGACTTAGGTAATTGACCAAGTTGTATAAAAGTCTTATGTGACATATTGATGTGTGTGGAATAATTAAATGGGTATTTTAAACCTATGAGAGAAAGTAACTTTGATTAAATAAATAAATTAATAATAAGTAGCATTGGTACACAATTAAATTATATCCTAGTCTAGAATAATTATTACTTGAAATAAATCAATGTACATGGATTATATGATTTTATGTGTAATATATGAGTGGGTGTATTTGTATGCTCAAGTGTGAACAAAGGGTAAAATGAACCTAAGTGTGCTACTAAAGTGCTGAGAATTGGTGGTGTCCCAAAATGAGAGTCACTCTATCTCTTCTTCACGTTATAGGCCATTGGCCTAGTCCCTCACTACCAACCCCATAGCTAGCAAATCATGGAGGGGGGAGTGGGCTACTTAGTACTCTTCCACCAAATCATCCATAACCATTAGCTTCTTCTCCATTCCAATGGTTTGATTCATTGTACAAAACCAAATTGGTCACAAACTTGTCTATAAATAAAGCCCTTCTCATTCATAAACATGTTGCTAAGTTCTCTGAGAAAAGTCCTAGTGTGTGAGAGTGTGGTTGGGCTAAGCTTACATTATTTGCAAGTTGAAGCTAGGAGAAGCAATTCAACTTCAGAAAAGGTAATCTCCTCTAGATGTTCATACACTCAAGCTTTGCAAAGTTCTTAGAAAACACTTGTTTGAGTTGAAATGTTTATAGTTGAAACTTGCTAAAATGTATCAATTGATGCTAGATATTGTTAATATGGTCAAAAACAAATTCAATGAAGGTTAAACGAAGTAAAACGATCAAGTAACGAATCCATCGTGAAGAGAATTGCTAAATGTGTTAAACTTTGGAAAAATGGCAAAAATCTTGAATTGATCCTTGAAATTTATTGTTTGTATGTGTGGGAATGTTAGAAGCATTCTAGGAAGGTTATGTAACAAATTTATAACAATTATACATCATTACATTATTGCTTGAATGAGAATTGGGTTGAAAATTCCACAAAAGTCCGAACAGGGAATACTCGCTTTGTTTTAGCGGGGATATGCACATTTACGGGGGTCCTGATGACAAACGCCATTTTCCCATGGGTGTCTATAATAAAGAAAAGAATTTTTGTTGCTTGTTGATGCAAGAAGTCTTAAACTCCACTTAATTTCAAGAGCATATATACTCCCTAAACATATATCAATGTATTTTACAAGGTGTTTAAGTAGGTTTGAAGTTGAATCATAACTTTTTAAAGAAAAGTTAAAAGATTTAAAACCATGTTTATAAAACCTTACGCCTTTTTGAATCGAACCCATTGAGCATATGTTTATAGCTTAGTTAGTATCGTAAATACATATGAAATGTGAACTTAACATACCTTGCATGTATAGATTGTTAGACATGACATCTCAACATTTGAAAACCAATTGAGTTGAAAACTCTATGATTTATATTATGAACTTTAGAACAATGAGGATAGGATGCATATGCCTCTAGAGATAGTCGACATGTTCACGCATCTAGTTAGACATTGTTATAAATTACGCAAGCATGTGAAGAAAGAAGTTGTTTGGCGATATTATGTGGTATAATGAATACTATGGCTAGATGATTTATGTAATGAACTCTTTTAACTTTGAAAGATGGAAATATATGAGTAACTTTAATAAAGGGTCAAAACTAGCTTAAAGGTTCTTCAATATGTGAAACAACTTAAACATACGTAAAGTAAGAGATATTTTGCAAATACAAAAGATAAGCGTATGGTACAAAAAGACTTTAAAGGTAAAATCAATGTGAGTTACGCATCTATGAGTTTGAATGTGTACATGAATTTAGATATGTGTGATGGAAGTATGTGAAAATGTATATCAAGTATATATGACTAATGAATACATATACATATATATATATAGGATAACGTAGTTCATTGAGGTGATATTACGCTATAAGTGGTAATCAACGCTAAAGGCAAAGTCTCCTAACTCTCACAACTTTGGATTTTAAAGTGCGAGTTCTCTAACTTCCATTGATTCACATATCGAATACAAGTTATCTAAATTCTCTACATTGTATATTGTATGAGTCCGAATTATTGACATACTCATATTGAGCAAATGATTATTACTATTCGAAAATCAATTACTTTGACATTATTGCGAGCATTAGACTTATTTTTCTTAAAGTGCATTATAAAATTTATCTAAACCTTTGATTCGGTTAGACTATTATTATATGTTAGAAAATTATCCAAACCAATTGACTTGAAAGTGACTCTCTTGAAAATCTAACGAGATGAACAACCCTCTTAAAAGGGAAATTCTATATTGTCGAAACCCGACGCACACACATAAGTATGGTTAAATGTTATGCATAACATAGGGTACCTTAGGCTGATCACCTGTTGTACTCGTTTATCTTGGATTACGGTATAATACTGTTAATTCTAGTAAGAGTTCTTAGTCTTTAACGATTCTTCAAAGGTGTTTATTCTTATTGAACCTCGAAATAATTAAACCTTAAAATATTACCGATATCCTTCATCTTTAGTGACATTTATCAAACACTCTTGATATTTCTTGATATCCTTGAACTATCACTTCATCATATATCCTTGAAGATTCAAATGCTATAACTGCTTCATTCTTTTTTGCTATATCACTTGTTGGGCAAACTTGTTGCTCATTCTTACTTCCCTAAAACATTATAGTTAAGGCGGAGCAAGGCTACACCTCGAAAAGGACAAGGGGAAGGGCAAGGCTACGTGAGTAGCTTAGTTCTTTAAGAGTAGTAGTATTATTATTCTATGCATATTATAATGTATTAAGGATGATTAATTATGTTTAAGTTTAATCACTGGATTGTTGTAGTAATGGTTATGGAACCTTGGGACGCGAATATTTATATTATATCAATGTAAATTATTCTATTATTTCCGTTGTTGATGATTTTAGTGTGATGTTAGAATTAGCACGTGGCGAACCAAATTCGAGATACGAGTGTCTAAATTTGGGGGCGTCACAGATGTGTCGTACTTTATTTTGTAGGCTAATGCCATCCTTGCACGGGCTATCCCTTCTCTTGCCCGATCTACTAAAAAAGAGGGGCAACTAAAACATGATGTGTTGCTCCTTGAAGCCGAGTTGCGAGGTCGTGATTCGGAGCTGAAGAGGGAGAAGGACCTTCACGCCGATACCAGAAACAAGGTGACCAAGGCTGATCGTCGGATTGCCGAACTCGAAGAACAACATTCTCTCCTTCAACAAGAGTTCGTTGGTCTCGACGGCCATACCAAGAAGCTTGTGTGCAGAAACAAGGAGCTTCTGGCCGAGGAGAACAAGGTCTTGGTGGGGAATCTTCACACCATTGAGGACCAATTCAATATAATGCACAACCAGCTGAGGACGTTGATCAAGGCGAACAATACCTTGATAGCGGAACAAGCCGTCATCAAACAGACAGCCATCAAGGAATACGAAGAGTCGTCTGCCTTGACCGATAAGAAGATTATGGCCCGGCTTTTTGAGGGGGTTGAAGCTTATCGAGAGAAGGCCCTGACGACGGTTGGTCGATGCCGAGTTGGATGCCTCGATCCTTGACTCTTCGATGAGGAACCGAGGTCGGCCGGTGATGGTTCATTTTTAGTGTAGGATTTCAGATTTGTAAATTTTTCCTTTTTAGTTTTGTAATTTGCCCGATCGCCAGTCGATGGTATGTGTATCCGAAGCCCGCCCGATTGGGATTTGTAAAACATATTGGATATGAATGAAATAGCATGAGTTTCTTAGTTGTTATCTCGATTAGTTTTGCTTGTGACTTTTATCGAATAGCTTAGGTGATCATTTCCATCGCTTGGTCAATTTATGTCCGCTTACAGGATCGAATTTATAACTTTATCAATCAGCTTATGCTTGTGGCATTTATCGACGCTTAAGTCCTTTCTTGATCGTCTAATCATTTTATGCTCAAAGCTTATCTCGATCGGATGTGTAACTTTTTCAATCAATTATACTTGTGATCTTTGTTGATCGATTTAGGTCCTTCCTGACCGTCTCGATCGCTTTACATCCGGCGTGTCTCGACCGGTAAAGCAATGTGAATTTAAATGAAGCATAAGTATTTCTCGAAGAGAAGTTTTTATTTCATTGATAAATCGCATAGGTTACATAAGTAAAGGAAAGAATAGACATGCATTTACAGGTAATATTTTCTAAGTCTTTCAGCATGCCATGTATTCTTTACCTCAGATCCATCCATAGCTCGAAGCTTGTAAGTCCCTGGCTTCGGCACCTCCACTACTTCGTAAGGCCCCTCCCAGTTAGGCATTAGCTTGCCTGTGTTCTGGGGGGTTAATGCCTCTGACTCCCGAAGCACCAAATCCCCTGCTTCAAATCTCCTCAGCTTCACTTTTTGGTTGTAGTGTCGGGTTGTTCTCTTTTGATAAATAGCCAACCTCAACATAGTAGAGTCCCGAGATTCATCCGGCAGATCCAGATTTATTTTCAGGCCTTCATCATTGTATAGTTCCTTGTATTGACTGACTCGAAGAGTGGGGGATCCGATCTCGACTGGTATGAGTGCATCAGTTTCGTCTGCCAGTCAGAATGGAGAGTCCCCAGTTGTTGTCCTCAGAGTTGTCCGATATGCCCACAAAACACTGAGTAGTTCTTCGGGCCACCGACCCTTTAACTCATCCAACCTTCTTTTTATTCCGTTGAGTAGGGTTCGGTTGGTCACTTCTACTTGATCGCTCGATTGAGGTGAGCAATCAAGTCTTACTTGTGTTAATTCCAAACTCTTTAAAAAACTTTCAATTTTGATCCCACAAACTGCTTCGCCATTATCGAGAGACCATCGCCTAATGCCGAAACCAAAAACGACTCCTCCTTTAAAAAATTTCAAGCATTCTTGTTCTATGATCTTCTGCAGTGGTTTAGCTTCAACCCATTTCGTCATATAGTTAATAGCCACGATTACAAAGATGACTTGCCCGTTGGCCTTCGGCAGAGGCCCTAGGATGTCGATTCCCCATACAGTGAAGGGAATTGGGGATAAGACCGAGTAAAGCTCTTCGGGGGGTTGATGTGGGATATTGCTATTCAGCTAACACTTGGGACACCTTCCTCATTTAATTCCTTGGCCTCTGTGTAGATAGTCGGCCAAGAATACCCCTCCTCAAATCTTATGTGTCGCTGACTTGGCCCCATGTGATCTCCACAAATCCTTCGTGTACCTCCCAAAGTGTATAGTTTGCTTCGACGGTTAAGCACTTGAGCAAAGGAGAACCGAAAGCCCTTCGATATGCACCTCCATCAATAAGTACAAAGTTTGAACTTGGTGCTTGATTTTCCTTGCTAGAATACGATCCAAGGCAACACCCCATCGGCCAGTAGAAGATGTATGGCGAAGCTAACAAATTCAAATTTTATCAATACATAGTACTCTCTTTTTGGAACACTTAGTCGCCCAATACTTCCGGATATACCGATCCACCAAGGAGCTTGCTTTTTTGTCGTTGCCAACGAGCCAAGGCATCTACCATCGTGTTGTCGGATCGATCCACTCCTCGACAAATTGACCGAATCAAGTATGCTGCCACTTCTTCGCTTTGGCTAAATACCTCGCTATTCTTGCCCCCGGCCTCATACTCCCCGATATCTCGCTTGATGACCAACTGTGAAGCACTATAGATAACTAAATTTTGTACTTCTAGGCTTCGGGCAACTTCAACCAAACTAGAATGGCCTCGTACTTCGCTTCATTGTTGGTCGCTTTGAATCAAATCGAATTGCTTGTTGGACTTTAAACCTTCGAGACTCGTCAAGATGACCCTACACCACCGACGTCCGAGGTTGATGAGCCATCGCATATAAAGGTCCATGAAGCCCTCACATGTTGTGTTTTGGTGACCGATCCCACATCCGGCTCACATGAACGAGCATTCCATTTACGAAATCACCAAAGGCTCGCCCTTTGATTGTTGTCCGGGGTAGATACTCCAACGCAAACTGTGTTAATTCCATTGTCCATGCCGCAAGTCATCTCGAAACCTCTGGTCGGTGCAGGATTTTCTTCAACGGATGATCTGTGTATACCACCACCATCCGACCCTGGAAATAATGTCGAAGTTTCCTACTTGCTATGATCAAGGTGTAGGCGAATTTTTCCAGGTTTGGGTATCAAATTTCTGCATCTCGAAGTACATGGTCGATGAGTACACCGAACCGATTTCCCTTTGTCTCGAACTAATGGCGCCCCTACCGCCATCGAACTTGCTGCCAAATACAAATATAAAGGTTCCGAAGGGATCGGTGTCATCAACAGTGGCACCGAAGATAAATATTGTTTGATCCCTTGGAACGCGTCTTCGCATTCAGAAGTCCATTGAAAGCTTTTATCATTCTTGGGCCCTTTAAAGGTGTCAAAAAATGGTAGGCATCTCTCTGCTGATTTGGAGATAAACCTTCAGAGGGCCGCAATCCGACCTGTCAGTCTCTGCACATCCTTATAAGACTTCGGGGATTTCATATCTAGGACCGCCTGAATCTTCTTTAGGTTTGCTTCGATTCCCTTTTTACTGACCAAATACCCCAGGAATTTCCCCGATCCCAATCCAAACGTGCACTTGGTCGAGTTTAACCTCACCAAGGCTCTCTGGACCGTCTCAAGTAGTTCTCTATATCTTGAAGATGGTCACGATCGACATGCTTTTTAACGATCATGTCGCCTATGTAGACCTCCATACTTCTCCCTAGTTGCTTCGTGTGAACACGAAGTTCATCATTCATCGATAAGTTGCCCCTGCTGCTCGCAAGAGCTCAAGGTCATTTTCCGATATGCATATATTGCCTTTGGCATGTAATGAACTTGTCTTCGGATATCTTCCTTGCTCATTGAAATCGGTGGTATCCTCGAGAATGCATCCATGAATCTCAAAGATATTGTATCCCAAGTGACGCTCATCAACCGATCTATGTTGGGTAATGGATAGAAGTCTTTCGAACACGCCTTGTTCAGATCCGTGTAGTAGATGCATAGTCTCCACTTCCCGTTCTGCTTCTGGACCAAGACTACGTTGGCCAACCATTCTGGGTAATCGATTTCGAAGATGAATTCGGCCTCCAGGAGTTTAGCAATTTCTTCATCGATTATTTTCTGTCTCTCTGGGGCGAAAATCCTCCGTTTCTGTATGACTGGCTTTCTATTTGGGTCCACATGTAACTTCAGGCAGTGGCCACCGATTCGCTTACCCACGCATATCATTTGGTTCCCATGCAAAGATATCTCAGACAGACTTGAGCAATTCTATCAATCTCCGTCTCCGAATGGTTATGCTAACTCCCACCGATTTTGATCATTTTCTTTATTGCCTCGCACCAGCTTCTATATCCTCGGCTTCTCTACGCGCAGTAGCAAGCGGCTCAGACTACCCTCAGTGAATGGCTCTAATTCAATGGCCATTATCTGTTTCAACTTCATCAATTCCCACCCCTGAGGAAATCAAGCTATTCCGATAACACCTTCGGGCTATGTCTAAGTCTCCTTTTACCTCCCTGATCCCATTCGGTGTTGGAAACTTGATTTTAAAGTGGGGTATGGAAGTCACTGCTTACAGGGCTGCCAAGGTAGGTCTTTCGAGGATCGCATTGTACGCCGAATCCACCTGGACGACGAAAAATCTGACCATTATTTCGACCTGATTGGGTGTCGTGCTGAACTTGACTGGCAGTTCGATGGTACCAGACACATACACCGGATCTCCACTGAACTCATACAAAGGTCCTTCACCGCCCAGGTCCATCTTCTTCCCTTGTAGATCCATCTTCTGGTAGGCGTGAGTGTACAGGATATCGACCAAGGATCCGTTGTCTATCATCATCCGCTTCATGTCCACGGTCCCGACCTGTGCAGTTATCACTAAAGCCCCGTCGTGCCGTTCGATGAGGTCTGTGGGGTAGTCCTCATCCGAAAAGGAGATAGACGTTCCTGGATATGCCCGATCCTTTCTAGTAGTTGACCCCGTAACCGATAACACTGCCTCGAGATGCCCACTTCTCTTCCTTCCTGTTACCCGTCCGACAGAACCTCCTAAGATAACATCAATCACACCTCGGGCTGGGGGGTTCTGTGGAGGCTGGATATCCTGATCTTGATCTCTGTTTTCCTCTTTAGGCACCACTGCATTGCCCCGACCGGCTACATATTGCACTAACTGTCCGTTTTGAACATTCTTCTCTATCATGTCCATCAGGTGGGTGCATGCTTCTGTCGCGTGCCCGGTGTTTTGGTGATAATCACAATATTTGTCCCGACCCCTCCTTCCGGGCTTGGTTCATCTCAAGCATGGTTCATAAAAGGGTTTGTTCCTCATATCTTCTAAGATCTTCGCCCGATCTGTGGTGAGAGGGGTGTAAACTTTTCTAACACTTCGATTAGGCAGTGGAGGTCTACTGCTTCCTGATCCCCCTCCATTGTAATTCTTCTTGCTCGGATTATCCGACCTCCACTGGTTATTGTCTGAACGCTGATAACTCTGTTTGTCCCGATCCTTAGACTTCTCGTAGGACTGGGAGTGTGGTTTGAAATTTCCCATGGCTTCTTCTATGGCTATGAACCCTTCCGCCCGATGGAAGGCTTCGGTTAGATCTGCTAGGGGATTGATCACCAAGTGTTTCATTAATTTTTTCGACCTCCCGATATCCAGACCTGTTGTGAAGAATCCCAGGGCTTGTGGGGAATTCAATTCTGCTACCGATCCCATCGCCTCCTGAAATCTTTTTACAAATTGGCCTAGGGTCTCATCTGACTTTTGTCGGACCTGCATGAGGGACGCCATGATCTTTCCTTGTCTTCTGTTGCTTCCGAACCGAGCATGGAACTTTTCACGAAGATCGCTCCACGACTGATTGATCATGCCGCCAAAGTCCACATCCATTCCCTGCACTCTTTTTTCAATGTCGTATTTAACATGTGACATTTGGCGCAGACATCCAAGAATGTCCGTAGTAAGACATCAGACGGTCATAACCATCCGAATGATCGTAAGGATCCCCTAACCCAGCATACGTATCCATAGGGGGCATCTTCTTCTTTGGATCGGCCGTGAATCGATTGATTAATCAGATTGTTCGGGACAGAATCGTGTCTTTGATGGTGTTTGATCACTGGTTAAACCACTTGCAATTAATGGCATCAATCCAACGCGCTTGTAGAGGTATTACGCACTACAAAAAAAAAAAGCTTAATTCCGTCATAAATAATTTAACCCCGACAGAAAGTTCAGTCGCAAATAATTTTGTTAAAATTATCGCATCCTCGACGGAATTCTTTCGACATTATAAAGGCCCATTGACGCGAACAATTCCCGCACGCGCGTGTTACTTTCTGATTACTTTTGACGGAATATCCGTCGGGAATAGTTTATGTTCGACAGACCTATGGTCGACGGATATTCCGTCAGAAATAAATTTTTTTTACCCTAAATCTCCAAGTCCTCCTCACCCGCATTATTACATTTTATCTCTCTCTTTCTCTCTCTCTCTCTCTCCCCTTTATTCCCATCGACAACCAAGATAGCTCCCACCGACGCACCACCCCACCGATGCTACCTCATCATCCTCCCCACCTCCGCCTTCTCATATTATTGAGCTTGATTTGTGGCATAGAGTTTAATTATTGATAAACAACTTACTATTTAAACAAATTATTATTTAAAGAGCTTATTATTGGTAAACAATATATTATTTAAACAACTTATTGTTGGTAAATAGTTTATTATTTGTAAACAACTTATTATTTAAAACAAATTATTGGTAAACATCTTATCAGAATAGTTTATTATTGGTAAACAACATATTTTGTAAACAACTTATTATTTAAAGAGTTTATTGTTAAACAACTTATTATTATTAAAATGAAACCTTTATTGGTAAACAACTTATTATAGGTAAATAACTTATTATTTAAACAACTTATTGGTAAACAACTTATTAGTCCTATTCATATTTAAATATTGGCTTTTTGTTTGTCAAAGCTTATTTGAACAGCTTATTGGTAAACAACTTATTGTTCATCATTTTTTGATGTATAAAAAAGTTTAAATTATAGCTTAAAATATGTTATTATTGGTAAGGGTATAATAGTCCAAATGATATTTTTTTATCCAATCCTTTAATTAATTCTAGAAAAAACAAACATAATATCATGAGATTATTTTAAGTTATCCCATGAATAATTTCATAAAAAAAAACATATAACTAGGACTATTTAATAATATGATTAATAATCTTAGGATTATAATAGCATGGATTATAATTTTGGATTATAATCCTTGCAAAGAAAGATGACCGAATAGTATTTATCATAATGGATAAAAAAGTAGACACTCCAGCCAAAAAATGATTCATGTACAGTCGAAACAAAAGAATTTGTACTTAGCACTTCAATCACAATGATAAAAGAAAATAATTAAAGAATTGTAACTAATGAATATTGAACATTCTTTATTAATACACTTGCTAGATTACAACAAATCAACAACAATTGCATACAACCAAGGCAAAAAATCTTGCCTGGTTATTAGAACAAATTGCACATCACATTACACAACACTAAGGACAGTTAGAAAAAAGAAACCGCATGCAAAACACTGGAATTAACAACCAATAATCACAAAAACATACATAAAACCCAAATACAGTCTTGAGCCTTAATTAAGACCGTTAATATGAAATATAACTGTTAATTCGACATCTTCTATTAGCATGTGAAGCCCGGTGGTAGCGATTTCACACGCTTAACGAAAGCAAACCTAAGGTAATCGGCACATTAAGGTTAATCCTCAAGACATTAGCCTTAATCATTGCAAAAAGGCAAACAAAGAAATTTCAAGATCAACCAAGCCCCCGATCAACTTGCAGCATTTACTCGAGGAAGCTCCAACAACAAGGTTAACAAGCCCTCCAAGAAGGTTAGTACAAACACCTAACTTCAATGTATCTTTAGGGCAACTAGCAGGGTTCACTTTGGGCGCCTTTGGAGGGGCCAATGGCTTGGGATGGCAAGGGTCACAAGCGCTAGAAAATGTCGCGAAAAAGAGGAGGGAGGAGATTAAAATGGAGGAGGAGAGCTTGTTGTTGGCCATGGCTAGGTGGTGGTTAGAAAATTAGGGTTTAGGGTAGTGTGGAGTATTTTAGTGGAAGGTGTCCTTTTTAAAGGAAGATTTTGAGGTGGGAATTGGGTAGTTTGATTGAGTGGAAAGCTAGAGCAGACAAAAGACCTGTCTACTAGTTGTTAGTTTTTTGTAAACTTGTGCGGAAGGAGATGCTTTGATATCTAGTGGTTATTTATAGTGTAAGAATTAATAGTGGGATAAATTTGAATACAGGAACACATGGGTAGAGTTATGCATTTTTTTCATTCACTTCTATTTTGATGTTGGAAGAATCATGGATCAGCGTTATGTTGTGGCTCTGATTAGAAAATTTCACATTTATAGAGCTATTTTTCTGAGATGCACATCATCGGGCTTAAGTTTGGATTAAAAGTTCTCAAAAAGGAGGGGAGGGGGGAGGGGGGAGGGAGTTTGATTAAAAGAATATGACCTCAAGGTACTAATGCATAATTGGAGCCAAAAAAAGCTTAGTTGGGTTTGAAGCCCTTAATCATGCATTTTGGGATTGTCTCATACTTCTCTCGATCCAACGTACCAATGACAATTATGATAGGATAGTCAAGTGTCATTTGTAAGCCCGATCTTGGACTTGCTTAATATTTTAAGTCTCATGGGTTTGAGATAATGTTATAACAACTAGGGTTTTTAATTGCAATATAAACCACTTGTTTTATATGTTATTATAAAGTGTGTGATGATTAATAAATACATTAGACATGCAATGCTAACCACCATTTGGTATCATTCTTTGAATTATTTTGATCTTTTTCTTAATTTCATCCATTTATTCATTCAACTAATATACCTTGTGTTATTTGATTTCTATTCATCTTTATTTTTCACGATTGTGTCTATTATTTGATCCTAAATCTAATATACCCCTTGGAAAGGTTTGAGTCTCACTTTCTGCTAAATTCATCAAACCCTTTTCCTTGCCCTTAGTATAGAATTTTTTTTAATTTTTGTATATAAGTTTAAAAATAAAATAAATCAACTCTACTTGAAACGACACGATTCTTCTCTTGCGTACTCATCATCATAGTGATTAGGGTTTTGAGCTTTATACTATTTTTTTCATAATAAGGCTAGGTTTGAGGTTCAGGTTTGTTTTATATAAGAAAAATCACCCTTTATAATAACAAAATAATAAAATAAAATATTCTTATATATCGTAATTTAATTCTAACAATAGCTAAGGATATATGGACATGGTTAAACTTTCCTAGGATCAGCTCATGAAATTCCCAACTTGCTTAACTGAATTTGCACAAGATCAGATGATAGTATGATACAACGTCTATTCCATGATGAGAAGTTCCATTGTGTAATAAAATTTGTCACATATTATATAACTTTGGATTTTAATAAAATTTCTTGGTGCCGATCAAAAACAAAAAAGAAGTTCCATTCTGTAATTTAATACAATTTTAGAAACGTTGAACTTTCACAGAGGTTTGCTTGTTGCCCAAAGCACAAATATTGTGGGAAACCACCTGTACCCGTAAAATTAGTCCAATGTTTTAAGATATTCAAATATCCATCATTAACATATATAAAGAAAATTTAAAAAAAAGGAAAAAAAAATCGAAGTAAGATGTTTGCATGTACTTATGACCATACACAAAGCAAAGTCAGCACCTCTCTATTACTAAATCTTTTAAAATGAAAGGTTAACGTTTCTATTAAGGAGAGAGGACCTAATGTTTCAAACCTATTCTAATTGAATTTACCGTATAGTCATGAGTCTAATGAGTGGCTTGATATTGTTAGAAAGTAATTATGTAATCTCATATTTCTAGAAGCAGTATTAAATATAGTTATTAAGCTTGCTGAGTTTTATAAGTGTCTTTTGTATTCTCAAGAGTATTGAAGTCTTATTCTAGAATACTCCACTCCTAGATTAAATAGGAGATTGATATAACCCATATAGTATGAAAAAAAAAAAAAGATAATTTTTTTATCTAATCCTTTAATTAATTTTAGAAAAAACAAGCATAATATCATGAGATTATTTTAAGTTATCCCATGAATAATTCCATAAAAATAAACATATAACTAGGACTATTTAATAATATGATTAATAGTCTTAGGATTATAATAGCATGGATTATAATTTTGGATTATAAAGATGACCCAATAGTATTTATCATAATGGCTATAAAAGTAGACACTCCAGCCAAAAAATGATTCATGTACAATCGGAACAAAAGAATTTGTACTTAGCACTTCAATCACAATGATAAAAGAAAATAATTAATGAATTGTAACTAATGAATTGATCATTCTTTATTAATACACTTGCTAGATTACAACAAATCAACAACAATTGCATACAACCAAGGCAAAAAATCTTGCCTGGTTATTAGAACAAATTGCACATAACATTACACAACACTAAGGACAGTTAGAAAAAAGAAACGCATGCAAAACACTAGAATTAACAACCAATAATCATAAAAACATACATAAAACCCAAATACAGTCTTGAACCTTAATTAAGACCGTTAATATGAAATATAACTGTTAATTCGGCATCTTCTATTAGCATGTGAAGCCTGGTGGTAGCGATTTCTCACACGCGCTAACGAGCAAACCTAAGGTAATCGGCACATTAAGGTTAATCCTAAAGACATTAGCCTTAATCGCTGGCAAAGGCAAACAATGACCTCAAGATCGCCCAAGCCCCGATCAACTTGACAAAGATTTGCTCGAGGAAGCTCCAACAACAAGGTTAACAAGCCCTCCAAGAAGGTTAGTACAAACACCTAACTTCAATGTATCTTTAGGGCAACTAGCAGGGTTCACTTTGGGCGCCTTTGGAGGGGCCAATGGCTTGGGATGGCAAGGGTCACAAGCGCTAGAAAATGTCGCGAAAAAGAGGAGGGAGAAGATTAAAATGGAGGAGGAGAGCTTGTTGTTGGCCATGGCTAGGTGGTGGTTAGAAAATTAAGGTTTAGGGTAGTGTGGAGTATTTTAGTGGAAGGTGTCCTTTTTAAAGGAAGATTTTGAGGTGGGAATTGGGTAGTTTGATTGAGTGGAAAGCTAGAGCGCATAAAAACCCGCTCTACTAGTTGTTAGTTTTTGTAAACTTGTCTTGGAAGGAGATGCTTTGATATCTAGTGGTTATTTATAGTGTAAGAATTAATAGAGGGATAAATTTGAATACTGTGAACACATGGGTAGAGTTATGCATTTTTTCATTCACTTCTATTTTGATGTTGGAAGAATCATGGATCAACAAGCGTTGTGGTGGCTCTGATTAGAAAATTTCACATTTATAGAGCTATTTTTCTGCATGACATTGTCAGGCTTTAATTTTGGATTAAAAGTTCTCAAAAAAGGAAGGGGAGGGGGAGGGGGGAGGGGAGGGGGGAGGAGTTTGGATTAAAAGAATATGACCTCAAGGTACTAATGCATAATTGGAGCCGATAAAGCTTAGTTGGTTTCATGAAGCCCTTAATCATGCATTTTGGGATTGTCTCATACTTCTCCCCGATCCAACGTATCAATGACAATTATGATAGGATAGTCAAGTGTCATGTGTAAGTCTAGATCTTGGACTTGCTTAATATTTTAAGTCTCATGGGTTTGAGATAATGTTATAACAACTAGGGTTTTAATTGCAATATAAACCACTTGTTTTATATGTTATTATAAAGTGTGTGATGATTAATAAATACATTAGACATGCAATGCTAACCACCATTTGGTATCATTCTTTGAATTTTTTGATCTTTTCTTAATTTCATCCATTTATTCATTCAACCGATATACCTCGTGTTATTTGATTTCTATTCATCTTTATTTTTCACGATTGTGTCTATTATTTGATCCTAAATCTAATATACCTTTGGAAAGGTTTGAGTCTCACTTTCTGTTAAATTCATCAAACCCTTTTCCTTGCCCTTAGTATAGAATTTTTTTTAATTTTGTATATAAGCGAAAAATAAAATAAATCAACTCTACTTGAAACGACACAAGATTATCCTCATGTACTTTCATCATAGTGATTAGGTTTTGAGCTTTATACTATTTTGTTCATAATAAGGCTAGGTTCGAGGTTCTGCTTTGTTTTTATATAAGAAAAATCACCATTTATAATAACAAAATAATAAAATAAAATATTCTTATATATCGTAATTTAATTCTAACAATAGCTAAGGATATATGGACATGGTTAAACTTTCCTAGGATCACCATGAAATTCCCAACTTGCTTAACTGAATTTGCACAAGATCGTATGATAGTATGATACAACGCTCTATTCCATGATGAGAAGTTCCATTGTGTAATAAAATTTGTCACATATTATATAACTTTGGATTTTAATAAAATTTCTTGGTGCCGATCAAAAACAAAAAAGTTCCATTCTGTAATTTAATACAATTTTAGAAACGTTGAACTTTCACAGAGGTTTGCTTGTTGCCCAAAGCACAAATATTGTGGGAAACCACATTGCACTGTAAAATTAGTCCAATGTTTTAAGATATTCAAATATCCATCATTAATATATATAAAGAAAATTAAAAAAAAAAGGAAAAAAAATCGAAGTAAGATGTTTGCATGTACTTATGACCATACACAAAGCAAAGTCAGCACCTCTCTATTACTAAATATTTTAAAATGAAAGGTTAACGTTTCTATTAAGGAGAGAGGACCTAATATTTCAAACCTATTCTAATTGAATTTACCGTATAGTCATGAGTCTAATGAGTGGCTTGATATAGCATAGCTGCACTTCGTTTTTATGCAACATGTAAGCAAACTTTATTAAAAAAAAGAAAAAATTAAACTTCAGAAATGAAAAGAGAAAAAAAGACATGATAGGTAGAATTAAATGCCGTATAGAATAGGACAAGTACCGGTAGCTAGGCAATTTGTTGCATATGAACAACTAACAGAATGCCATATATGGATATGAGTTTCTCAAATGGGGAAAGAGGGAGCCTATCTTCTTGGTATTTTCTGTCAGTCCTGTGTATATTTGTTCATTACTCCTTTGTCATTTTTCAATTATTGTTCACTACTCCTTTGTCATTTTTCAATTATTGATCATATCGACTGTAGTGTGTGGTTTACATAACTATTCACGGATTTTCAAGTGCCATTTTAGGCATTGATTAATCAGATTGTTCGGGACAGAATCGTGTCTTTGATGGTGTTTGATCACTGGTTAAACCACTTGCAATTAATGGCATCAATCCAACGCTTTTGTAGAGGTATTACACACTACAAAAAAAAAGCTTAATTCCGTCATAAATAATTTAACCTCGATGAAAGTTCAATGTTAAATAATTCCGTTGAAATTATCGCATCCTCGACGGAATTCCGTCGACATTATAAAGGCCCATTGACGCGAACAATTCCCGCACACGCGTGTTACTTTCTGATTACTTTCGACGGAATATCCGTCGGAAATAGTTTATATATTCGACAGACCTATGGTCGACGGATATTCCGTCAGAAATAAAGTTTTTTTACCCTAAATCTCCAAGTCCTCCCTCACCCGCATTAGTACATTTTATCTCTCTCTCTCTCTCTCCCCTTGTTATTCCCATCGACAACGGCATAGCTCCCACCGAAGCACCACCCCGCCGACGCTACCTCATCATCCCTCCCCCACCTCCACTCTCATATTATTTAATTTTTTGGCGGCGCCACTTTATTGAGCTTGATTTGTGGCATAGAGTTTAATTTTTTGGCATGACAAAGCTGGGCTAACATCTCTTAGCTACGACACCCTTTTTTCTTAGGTACACTCCATTTTTCTGTCAAAATCAGTTATGGTTTCTTAGGGTTTCAAATAATGTAAATGAAAATCAGTGTTTTTTTTGTTTTAATTATATGAATGAATGTTGGTGTAATATGAGATTACTAATGAATGGGTTTAATCTGAGGTTACTTAATTAGATTATTGTGTTGAAATTTGATTTATAATGAAAAATATTTTGCTTAGAAGTTGTATATTTTTAACAATAGATATCATATGTTCTCGCCTTGATCATGCATAAATGAATGTCAGGCTTAATATGTAAGTGGAAATCAGTTGCATTTCTAGTATATATTTGGGAGTGCCTTAGCTTTGTTGCCTTGTGACTATCGGTAGCTATAGATTCTTGTTTGTCTAGTATGGCAACTAATGTATGTTGATTATATAATAACAGTGTGATATTTACTTTCAATTTCGGTTAAATTTGTACACTTTGGCTTAATTATATTACTGATGAATCTTTGAATTGCTTCAATTTGGATTTAATTTGTGTAATTGTAGTGTATGTTCATATATAATTTGATATTTGATGACACTGTCAGTTTATTATGTGATATTTGATATTTTCAACGGAGTCAATTGTAAAATCTGTGGGCCCTTCTTTATTTTATTTATGTATTTTAATCAGTTTCAATATTGATATAAACTAAGTACCATTTACTTAGTTTCCTACTAATAAATTTAATAAAATAAAATAAAATAAATTTAAAAATTAGATAATATAATACAAAATAAAATATAATAAAATAGAAAATAATAATAAAATAAAATAAATTGAATAAAATAAAACAATTTAATTTAATTCAATAAAAAATTAACTTAATAAAAAATTAAAATATATAATATAATATAATAAAAAATAAAATACAATACAATACAATAAATAAAAAATAATAAAATAAATTTAATAAAATACAATAAATTTACTTTAATTTAATAAAATATATATATATATATAATATAATATAATACAAAGTAAAATAAAATAAAATTCAATAAAACATAATAATAAATTTAATTTAATTTAATAAAATAAAAAAATTACTTTAATTTAATAAAAAAATTAAAAAATTATATAATATAATATAATACAAAATAAAATAATAAACTAATAAGCATTTGCTTAGTTGGGGTGCAATTAAAATAAACTGAATAAGTGTCTAAATTAACAACATATATACTTTGGAACTTAATTATAAATTCGTTTGACAAGTAGGAGTGAATGTTGAACTGTAGTCCCCGTATTCAAATAATAAAATAAAATAAATTATATTTAATTAAGTAGTATACGATAATATAATACAGTTTAGAATAAAATAAATTATAACTAATTAAATTAATATAAAATAATTGAAATAAACTAAGTAGCATTTGCTTAGTTTGCACAATTAAAATAAATTGAATAAGTACTATATGTATATATACTGTTAATGCCAAGTTTCAATCTGTGCGTCCCAATCACGTAATCCACGCCACGAAACTCCGCACAATAATGTGATCACACAAAAAGCTTAACGGCTTTGTCTTGGGGATAACTCTGATGTGAGAATAAGTACAGTCGCTCACAAGGTTTAACAATGGAGGCTTAAGTGTTTAGTGCTCAAAGATGTATTACATCAGCCAATTGTAACATTGGCCTTGTATTTATAGTACTTTCACCGCCTTTAGAATCCTTTCTCCTAGCTCTAATAGACTCCTAAATATGGTAGTTACCTATATTTGGGTCCAACACAATCTCCTTAAAAGGTGCAAGTAGAATACTTTTCCAATACTACCTTTGGAGTTGCCTTATCAACATATGGCATATGGTTAGGACCCTTAACCATGTAAACCCCTTTATCACTCCCAACTCTGCATGTGGGCCTAACCGCATGTGCCTAATCCAATGTACCAACATAAACACTTGGTCTGGCTTTTGGCCCAAAGGACGCAAAGGACCGACCCCGACCTCCTTGATCTCCACCGGATCCCGACCTAAATGGGCTCGGGTATCCGAACCCGACCTCCTTTATGTCTTCGGCCATATAGGCCCAACCTCCTTAGTTCCGACCCGAGCCTGTACCCAACATGAGGGTCGGTAAAACACTCCCGAACATTGCCCCCAGTCTCTTGTTATAAGATATTTATGACATGAGACTTGAAAGGACATGAATGTAAATAGTCACGCCCAGTAATGATGAGTCATCTTGGGAACCCAGCACGGTTTCTCCTCGATTCATGAGCCTTTACACGCTTTTTCTAAGGTCAGGCTCCACTGTCATAAATAAATACCCTTGGAAACCGTGCTAGATGTGCTATATAAGTCCCTTAACACCCATCACCGCTCACTTTTAAAGCCTTTATCCATTTCAAATTCTCACCAAATTTTTTCGGCAAGGGTGATTTCCGGTGAGTATTCCATTTCCACTAGTCCTTTGATTCCAGTCTTCCTAATCCTTTTCAAAACTTCGTCATTTTGCCTTTGTTTATCCTCAATCAAATGGCTGACTCCAGTGATCCTCCTCCGACAACCGTCACCTTGACCGACGCCGCTACCCTCTCCTCCAGCGACCTAGTCCAAGTCGAGTTACCGGCAGCCCCCACTGATCTCCCTTCTGAGGATGCCGAGTACACAAGATCCGACGCCTTTACGCATCCAAAACCGACTATGCCATCCTCAATACAAAATCATCCATCACTCCATCTCAACTATCTGACATCTGAGCCGTGTTTAATATTCCCAAAGAATACAAGCTGCGGGTTCCAGAGCCGACCGAGAGGATGTACTAGCGCCCCGATGGTGACTGGATGACCGTTCATCTTTACGCCTTGAGGTATGAGGTTCGATTCCCTCTTCATGAGTTCATTTCTTCTTTTCTGTGTTTGGTTGGGATCGGGTTCGCACAGCTAGCGCCGAACTCCTATATCCAACTCGTCAGTTTCTTTGCCCTATGCCAGGAGGCTGGCATCACTCCGGGGCTAGATTTTTTCTTCGTCCTTTTCTCTGTCGGTCGATCGAAGGAACCCGACCTTCGACATCTAAACCGCGTACCTGGCCGAGATACCTTCGTGAAGACCCCTTCAAGCAATAAGGGGTGGCACTCACAATGGTTCTTCATGAAGGGAACCGACCTTAAACTTCTGCCGAACTGGGCTGGCCCCGAAGATTCCATTATGAAAGTTACCAAATTCCCGAAAGGGAGAGCCGACACCTTCAAAAAGTTTTACTCTCTATTTTGAGGAAGACCAGCTGGGGTCTAGGGATCGTGTCCAACGAATCCTGGCTCTATGAACATGACTATAAGTAACAATCACGAACTCTTTTTCTTATCCTCCCGACCTTCTACTGACTTTTTATTAACCTCTGAGTCTTCTCTTGTAGTGACTATCTTCAAGCTCGATGAGGCCGATGTGGCTCTCAATTCTCTCACGGCCGTGTTCTTAACCCATTCATCCTCCCGCCACCGATGATTCTCCTCAAGATGAGGTTATTCCTCTTACCAAACTGTCTATCAGTTCTTCAACAGGTCCTATTCTTCCCCCTTCTGAGCTTGAACCTTCCACAAAAAATGTGTTGAAGATGAAAGGGGCTGACAAGATGGCCTTGTTGAAAAAATCAAAGAAATCTTCTGCCCGAGTCCCCTCCAAGGCCATTTCTTTAGCCTGGCCTAAACCGACCCTACCACCCCTACAATAGTGATTTTGGTCGAGGATTCGAGAATACAGAGGATCGGCCTCTTGAACCTCCACTTAAGAAGCCTCGTATGATCGAAGGTCCTGGTACGGTTGATGCGGTTGTTGGCCCGATCCATGAGTCAACCCCTAATTCCAAAGCCAGTTCATCCCAAGGGTCGCCGACTACTTGTTGGCCGAAGAGTCCTTCTGACATATTCCCCTTCAATCTGTTCGAGCACTTCAAGCTCCCGGGTGACGCATTTAAATCTGTTCAAGAGCTACTCTTCCGAGGAGTATTTGGTGTCTTATATCCGAGCTCAGACTCAGGTATTCCCGATTAGCTTTAAAGATTTTTCTTTTATCGCTAGGTTGTATTTTACATGACTGATGTTGTAATACCCGCGAATTTTAATAAATTATAATATTGAGAATAAAGATTTGTTTGCATATTTATTTGAATATAACTATATATATAGCATCGACATGTGTTGTGATGGGCATTTTAATTGATTAAGCCGGTGATAATTAAACAATGAAGCAAAAGTAATGAGAAGCTTAGTTTAAACTTGTGGAGTTATGCCTAGTGTGGCAAGATGATGAATTGAGAAAATACTAATTTAACTAATGATGGAATTAATTATTATTACTAATAAGTAAATAATTTCATAATGGGGTTGATTTATTTGTTATTCGTTAATTATCATGAATAATAGTGTGTGAAGAGAAATCATATATAATAAGGTTTTTCATTTAATATAAAGTGAGGTGTGACATTGAAATGAAAATAATTATTATATAACACTATGTGATAAAAGTAAGCTCGACTTAGGTAATTGACCAAGTTGTATAAAAGTCTTATGTGACATATTAATGTGTGTGGGAATAATTAAATGGGTATTTTAAACCTATGAGAGAAAGTAACTTTGATTAAATAAATAAATTAATAATAAGTAGCATTGGTACACAATTAAATTATATCCTAGTCTAGAATAATTATTACTTGAAATAAATCAATGTACATGGATTATATGATTTTATGTAATAATATATGAGTGTGTGGGCTACTTAGTACTCTTCCACCAAATCCTCCATAACCATTAGCTTCTTCTCCATTCCAATGGTTTGATTCATTGTACAAAAGCAATTTGGTCACAAGCTTGTGTCTATAAATAAAGCCCTTCTCATTCATAAACATGTTGCTAAGTTCTCCGAGAAAAGTCCTAGTGTGTGAGAGTGTGGTTGGGCTAAGCTACATTATTTGCAAGTTGAAGCTAGGAGAAGCAATTCAACTTCGTAAAAGGTAATCTCCTCTAGATGTTCATACACTCAAGCTTTGCAAAGTTCTTAGAAAAACACTTGTTTGAGTTGAAATGTTTATAGTTAAAACTTGCTAGAATATATCAATTGATGCTAGATATTGTTAATATGGTCAAAAACGAATTCAATGAAGGTTAAACGAAGTAAAAACGATCAAGTAACTAATCCATCGTGAAGAGAATTGCTAAATGTATTAAACTTTGGAAAAATGGCAAAAATCTTGAATTGATCCTTGAAATTTATTGTTTGTATATGTGGAATGTTAGAAGCATTCTAGGAAGGTTATGTAACAAATTTATAACAATTATACATCATTACATTGTTGCTTGAATGAGAATTGGGTTGAAAATTCCACAAAAGTCCTAATCAGGGAATATCTCGCCGTGTTTTAGCGAGGATTATATACTTGCACGGGGCTCCTCGATGCATTAAACGCCATTTCGTATGGGTGTCAGAATAAAGAAAAAAGAATTTTTGTTGCTTGTTGATGCAAGAAGTCTTAAACTCCACTTAATTTCAAGAGCATATATACTCCCTAAACATATATCAATGTATTTTACAAGGTGTTTAGTAGGTTTGAAGTTGAATCATAACTTTTTAAAGAAAAGTTAAAAGACGAAAACCATGTTTATAAAACCTTACGCCTTTTTGAATCGAACCCATTGAGCATATGTTTATAGCTTAGTTAGTATCGTAAATACATATGAAATGTGAACTCAACATACCTTGCATGTATAGATTGTTAGACATGACATCTCAACATTTGAAAACCAATTGAGTTGAAAACTCTATGATTTATATTATGAACTTTAGAACAATTAGGATAGGATGAGATGGAGCCTCTACCCGAGGAGTCTGATCCGGAGGAGGAGCCTATGGAGGAGGAGCCTATGGGGGATGAGCCTATGGAGGACTCCGACGGGACTACTTTCGAGGATCGGATATTGGGAGAATATGAGGAGCAGATTCTGGAGTTAGGAAGTAGAGTGGAAGAGCTAAAGACTCGAGGCTGTGGAGAGGAGTCTCGAGTTCCAAAAATTGAGGGACGAGGACCATCAGAGGAAGTTAGCTATACAAGAGATGGAGGTGGAAATTGCTCAACGCAGGGAGGTAGGGATCCAGTTGGGAACCTTGTTTCATAGGTCGGTGGCTACGAATGTGGAGCTGGCATGGAAACTAGAAAAGTCTGAGCAAAGGGAACTTAGTGAGTAGACCGAGAAAGAAGCTCTCCGTACTCAGTTAGAGATGGAGGTGATGGATAGAATTCACTTCAAGGAGAAGTGGGAGGATTCCAATGACAGGGTAAATGATCTAGAGGATGAGGTGCGGTGCAAGAGGAGGAAGATGAAAAAGATGGGATATGCTCTACGCACGGCTATGAAGAGGTTGATCGATGGGTTAAATCACTACCCAACTGAGCAAGGACAGACCCGACATACCATAAGTCGGGATATGGCACAGAAGGAGTATCAGAGCGTCGTGGAGCGAGGGATGTTAGATTGAGTCTAGAGGGAAAATCTCAGTAGTATAGTAGTTTATTATGTGTTGTTAATATGTTGTTTTAATCTTAGTCTTTGTATATATAAGCCGTAAAATGATGGTAACCCCAACTTTTGAAAAATATTAGAGGGGTAGTAAGCTAGTGTCGTCCCCGTCTTTTGTGATATTAGGGGATAAGTGTTGTCATTTATAGAAGTATGCTAGAGATAACCATGTGATGTAATGAGTTGGCATATGAATATAAATGATCTTAATTCCAAAATGTGTTATAATTTTTTTTTATTTTTTTTCCTAATTAGGAAATGTCCAAGTAATATAACTAAATAATAAAATGAAAAATTTTATGATGCAGAAACATGCCGCCCAGACGTAGAGTAACCACCAGAAGAATCGGTTAATGATGAGAGAGGACCAGTGGACCCGATATAGAGGCTTGTTGATTTGTTAGGAGAAGCTCTTAGGGGAAGAAATGAACCAGTACCACCCAATCCCCAAGTAGCTCCAGTCGCAAACTTCAAGGACTTTAAGAGCGTAGGACCTCCGAAATTCATGGGTACTACCGATCATATCGTAGCACAAACGTGGATCAAGGAAATGGAGAAAGCCTTTGCCATTGCTCGTGTGGGTGAAGACCAGAAAACCGTGTTCGCTACATACATGCTGAGGGGTGAAGCAAACTACTGGTGGGAAGCAAATCAACAGAGGGCGGGAGAAGGAATTATACCCTAGGAAAGGTTTAAGACGTTGTTCTTCGAGAATTACTTCCCGAAGAGCATGAAGAATAGGATGGAGGTCAAATTTCTGAAACTGAAACAAGGAGAGATGACGGTGGCACAGTACGTGGCCAAGTTCAATGAACTCGCACGATTTGTAACACATCAAGTCGACACCGAAGAAAGGAAAGCTCGATGCTTCGAACTAGGACTAAAACCTTAGTTGTTCAACAAGGTGTCAATCCTTCAAATTGACTCATTCGGCCACATTGTTAGAGAAGGCGATAATTGCTGAGGGAGGTAGTGAGGCATTGAGCCAATACAACAAGGAGAAGAAAAACAAGAATGTTATGGGAGAAACTCGTGGAGGGAGTAGTAGTGGTGGAAGCCATCTGGGAAAGAGGAAATGGGATAACCGCAACAACAACAACACCAACAATCGAACCATCACTCAATTAGAGGGTTATCAAGGAGGGTTTAAGAAAAGAACTAAAACTTGTTCGAAATGTGGGAGGAACCATCAAGGGAGGCTTTGGAAGGGACGAACGCTCTCATAAATCGCGCCGTGAAGGGAACATTTCACCTAACTGCCCAAAACCGAAAAAGATCAAGGGGTGTTTCGCGTGTGGGCTCAACAGAGCATCAAATCAAGGATTGCCCAAAGAAGGGGAGCAGCGGAGGAAGCGGCCAACAGGGAGGGGTCAGCAAGCTGATGATCGGTGGACCAACGCAATCCAACCGACCAAACCGCCTCAACCTTTAACACGATCGTCTGTGACGCAGCCAGCGATCGCAAAGGATGTTGTGTCAGGTATTCTCCCAATCAATAATATAAATGCATATGTATTATTTGATTCGGGCGCTACCTATTCCTTTGTGTCTGAAGGATTTGCTAGGCAACTAAACATAACCCATGAACGCTTAGAAAATTCGGCCGAACATAGAGGTTGCAAATAAGGAAATAATCCCCGTAGAGTTTGTTTACATCAAACCGCTAAAGCGAACATTAGAGGACACGAACTAAAGGTAGACTTAATTCCAATTAGACTGGAAGAATTTGATGTGATATTAGGAATGGATCGGTTATCCAGCCACGATGCGATAATCAATTGTCAAGAGAAGAGTGTGAACCTTCAGACTTCAAATCAGTCCAAGGTAGTGTTTTATGGTAGCTCATCGCTCAAGCAATCGTGTTTCCTTATGATGATGCAGGCCAAGAAATTGTTAAAGAAAGGATGTATAGGTTATTTGGCCTATATAATAGATACTCAAAAAAAAGGGAGTAGAAATAAAGAATATATCGGTAGTCAAAGATTTTCAAGACGTGTTTCCAGACGATCTGCCTGGTCTTCCGCCAGACAGAGAAATCGAATTTGTAATAGACTTAGCACCAGGAACGACACCGATTTCAAAAGCCCCATATCGTATGGAGCCAGTGGAAATGAAAGAATTGATGATACAACTGCAAGAATTGCTAGATAAGGGTTACATTCGGCCAAGCGTATCTCCTTGGGGAGCACCGGTGTTGTTAGTAAAGAAAAAGGATGGATCGATGAGGCTCAGATCGACTATCGGAGTTGAACTATAGCGCCCCAAATGGGGTATCTTCCAACCCGGCTGATGGTGCTATATCTTGTACAACATTCATACATTCATTCAATTGAAAAGTCTCAAAGAACTAACATAACTCCTATATATTTAAAGTAACATTTATATTTCCCAAGTTCTATACCCGCTATAAAGGTTATTTGTCATAATATCGCTTAAATTACAACAATAGACCTATACAATTACAAGATGCCTTTTAGTAATTTGCCTTAGCTTTTCCCTTTATCCTTTGTTGATCCTTCTAGACGCTCAAATTTAGTCGTATTCATATGGTTCAAGCAAGAGTGAGCAAACTAGCTCAAAGTAGTATAACAATTTAATAACAACATGCTTGACACATACAAATCAGATATCTTCAATAATCGAACAATAGTTATGAAGTACTATTGATAATTCAAAATAGCACTTCATCTTTTTCTTTCAAAATGTTTTACAATAACAACAAAGATTTAGTAAAACATTCACTCCTAATCAAAGACCTCGAGTATTCATTCTTTATTGGAAAAGGACAACTCGGAAGCAAGTTCGTAAGTCTGATATTACTTACGAGCACTTCTAGGTGATCACCCTATTGTACTCTATGTTGATCAACACTACATCCATTAAACGATGCACGCTTAAGCATTTGGCAACCTCATGTGCTCTGCTATTTTACCGACAAAACATTTGTTTAACATTTCATCTTCTTTTGAAAACCATATCAAGTAGTTGACAAAGATAGCAACAATTGATAATACATGAATAGATTATCAATACATCAAGTCTAGCCAAAGGAATTGGCTTCAACTTTATCATAACTTAATTCATGCGAAAGAATACATGAACCTCAAAAACTTGTTCAGATTGAACTGAGACAAGAGTTAGAATACTTGCCTTTAACGTCTGCTACGGTATTTTAACTTTATGTTTAAGTCATTCAAGTCTCTACAATACATGATCACATAATGCCTTACATTAGGTCACATATAATCAAGTATGTATATGACTATATCATACCCTTTATTTCAATCTAATTATGTATTAGATTCATTTACTATTCGTTCCAGTTTATCATTACCCTTGCATTTATATTCAACTAGGTTATTTCAACATTTTCATTACATTCCTTAAGGTTTAACAAAGCATAAACAATGTTACATTACATTCCTTAAGTTGTGTTTACTTCCTTTTCTTTTCTTTGTACTTAGAAACATTCATTACTATTTTTGTTCTGAGACTGGCGCTGCGGTGCCATCTTTATACCTACATCTCGGTCGTTGCTATAGTTCTTCTTATTATCATTGTCCGGACTTAGCGCATGGGCATGAGTCCTTATTTAATGGAATAGTATTGCTACGCTACTCTCCGAGAGGTTGTTGGTATTTCATGGCTGCTGCCATTTCACAATATATATATTATTATAGTTCGCTACCGCGCTCTTCTTGCAAAGCTCTTTGCTATTCTTCAACTGCATGAGGGTCTTTTTTGGCTTGGGTTGGCGTCAATACCAACTCGTGCACCAGATACCAAATTCAGTTTATGAATTTTGTGAATTTCGACGATAACTTCTTCGTTATAAGTCCGAATTGGCTCGCTCAAAAGCCTACGGTTCACAAATTACATAATCTACATGATCATTTAATAATTTTATCTATTCAATTGCTTTGCTAAAAATTTTACCCATCTTGGTTCATTTTTAACGAAAAGGATAAACATTCGTGAACGTTCAACGCTCGTTTCTTCGTTCTAAGTCGGAATCCGATCATTTTTGAGTCCGCAACTCTTAAAATGCCAAATATGACTTGTCTCCATTGGAAAACAATGGTTCTGAGTTCAAACACAAAATTTGACTTCCATTCCGAGAATTTTACGAATTCGACGATTATCGTCCAATCGTGCAAATCCTGGCAATTCTTCCTTCTTATGATTTGTTCAACATTACAAATGAACTTCATTCATCATGTGAACATCTCAACAAACGTAATACAACAACTTATATTCATTGTTGTATTTTAGACCTATTCTTCATGAGCTTATAACTTGTCATTTATAAACTACTTAAGATTTGATTATTCATGACTTATGACAATTAAGATTTCTTAATCATCATACTTATATGTTCTTAATATATAACTTAATTTAGGTATACATGATACATATGATCATATAAATTCTTTTTACATTCATATCGCTTTCTCTTAATAAACTCCTTACAAGTTCATATTATTTTCACATAAGTTTATAACTTATGCTAGCTTAAATGACTTATTACCACCTTTAATTGGCTTAAGTTCATTACTTACTCATTCATGTTTCTTAATCCCACTTTTCTTATCATCCTATCATGGTAGAGATAGAAGATAATTGAGAAGAAGTCTTACTCTTTTGAAGTCTTGGTAAGGTAGCTTTTTCTTCTTCTTCTTGCTTATGGAATGACTTATGTGTAGCTTATTCTCTCTAACACTTAAGCACTTTAGAAGTGTTGGATTATTTGATCAACCAACAAATGACTTGTAAGCTTCCTCTATTTATAGACTTTCCAAAGTTAGGGTAGATTGGTCATTAAATCATCCCACCTCCTTAAGCCACCTCCTTACTATTCATTACTTGTTAACCACTCTCTTATCTCATACTTGGCCATTACTTCAAAGTCTTGGTCAATACTCCTAAGTCTTGGTCATTACACTTACTTGATCACCACATTACTTGGTCACCACAATACCCATATCAATATGGTTTGCCCCACGGGTCATACAACCCATGGATTCTATCTTCAGGCTTACTTTAATTCACTCTTTGGGCTTTCAGCATTAATAACCATTAGTTGGTTCATTAATTAATAGTTGGGCTTCTCTTTTAATTCACTTGGACTTGTATATAATTGTTAACCAATCATCCAAGTCCATTAATATTTCTTAATACATATTGTTGATGTATTATTTTCGTCTTCTAATTCATATAGAATTTATATACGGTATTTCATCCTTCATACAAACTCGTATAATACTTACAGATTATACTGCTTTCATTGCTTCGCATAATACCAAGTATCATACAATTATTACTTATTCCTTAACACTTCGCTTTACTTAACATTTATAAATTAAGTCCATGTTTAATTATTACATTTTCCATAACTAGATTTTTATTACATAATCCATCTTACCTTGTTATTCCATCATTGCGTATTTCTCGAAAACTCAAAATTATATCCCGAGCAAATACCGATGAATAGTGTTTTTCGGAAAATTTCTCGGAAAAATTTTATTTTTGTCTTGGAAATTCAAACACTTTAATTCATCCACGTAGCTCAAATACTACGACATTCTAACATCAATAGGTTATAGAATAACAACCGTCTTGATAACACATGGAATATGATTTTATTATTATTTAATTTAATAAAATCATTTTACAATAAGATCCGAATTTCTCGGTCGCTACATGAACCGAGTTACGATTAAGAATAGATGTCCATTGCCAAGGATAGACGACCTTTTTGATCAATTGAATGGAGCGAAGTGTTTTTCCAAGATAGACTTACGAACGGGTTATCATCAGTTGAAAGTACAAGAGGAGGACATACCAAAGATGGCGTTTTGAACACGTTACGGACATTACAAATTTCTAGTGATGTCATTTGGATTAACTAATGCTCCGGCAGCATTCATGGACTTGATGAATTGAGTTTTCAAGCCATACTTGGATAAGTTTGTAGTAGTGTTTATTGATGACATTTTGATTTATTCAAAAACTAGGGAAGAGCACGCCGAACACCTGGAGATGGTATTGGAAGCCTTACAACGGGAAAAGATGTACGCTAAATTTTCGAAATGTGAATTTTGGATGGAGAAGGTTCAGTTTTTAGGACACCTGATAGATCAAAATGGAATTTTCGTGGATCCTGCAAAGGTGGAGGCGGTAAGTAACTGGGAACAACCAAGGACACCAACAGAAGTAAGAAGTTTCTTAGGTTTAGCTGGGTACTATCGAAGATTCATCCAAGATTTTTCTAAGATAGCAACCCCGCTGACCAATCTAACGAGGAAGACAGTGAAGTTCGTATGGACGAATAAATGCGAGGAGAGTTTTCAAGAATTGAAGAGGAGGTTGAGTGAAGCGCCTGTATTATCATTACCGGATGATACAGGAGGATTTGTAGTGTATAGTGATGCGTCGCATAGAGGACTTGGTTGTGTGCTAATGCAACATGGCAAGGTCATCATGTGATATCGCCACGACAGTTGAAGGATTTTGAAAAGCGATACCCTACCCATGACTTGGAGTTAGCAGCGGTAGTATTTACTTTAAAGATTTGGAGGCATTATTTGTATGGAGAAAAATGTGAGATATACACAAACCACAAGAGTTTGAAATATATCTTCACACAGATGGAGTTGAATATGCGACAAAGAAGGTGGTTGGAATTAATCAAGGATTACGACTGCGAAATTCTTTATCACCCGGGAAAAGCAAACATAGTAGCCGACGCTTTAAGTAGAAAAGGAAGGGAAAAGTTGTTCAAGCTGACAACTCAGGATGAATTAATAAGAGAAATGGAAAAATTGGAAATAGAGGTGAAAGAACCAAAAGAAGCAGATGGAAGCTCACCCGACGTTACTGGATAGAGTAAAAGAAGCACAAGAGAAAGATGAAGAATGTGAGAAGATAAGGAAGAGAATAGTAGAAAATGAGGAGGAAAAGTTCAAAGTAGATAAGGATGGTATATTAAGATTTGAGGGTCGAATATGGGTGCCAGCTATAACCGAACTGAGGGAGCAAATTTTGCATGAAGCATATAATACTACGTACTCTGTTCATCCAGGGGGCACAAAGATGTACCGGGATCTTCGACATCACTTTTGGTGGCCTAATTTGAAAAGAGAAGTTGCAGAATGCATTAGTAGATGTCTTACTTGTCAAAGGGTCAAAGCAGAACATCAAAGGCCTAGTGGACTCCTTCAACCGCTGGAAATACCAGAATGGAAATGGAACATATTACCATGGATTTCGTGGTTGGACTTCCGGTCACACAGAAGGGTTATGATGCCATTTGGGTCATCGTGGACCGACTAACAAAGACAGCTCATTTTCTACCTATCAAGATTCGATTCAGTTTGAACCAATTAGCAAATTTATATGTAAAGGAAATCGTGTCACGACATGGAGTGCCAGTATCGATTGTCTCCGATCGAGATCCGTGTTTCACGTCAAAATTTTGGAAAAGTTTGTAAAGAGCGAATGGGAACTCAATTTGAGATTAAGTCACGCTTATCACCCTCAAACCGATGGACAAAGTGAACGAACCATACAAACATTGGAGGACATGCTTAGAGCTTGCGTGATGGACTTCTAAGGGAATTGGGATGACCATTTACCATTAGTAGAATTTGCTTACAATAATAGCTATCATGCGAGTATTCGTATGCCGCCATATGAAGCTCTTTACGGGAGAAAGTGTAGAACACCATTATGTCGGGACGAAGTCGAAGAGCGACGACTTTTGGGGCCGGAATTAATTCAACAAACGGCTGACATGGTAACAACAATAAGGGCCAGATTGGTAGCGGCTCAAGATCGCCAAAAAAAGTACGCCGATTTGCATAGTCAGAGCCGAGACTTTGAAGTCGGAAATTTTACGTTTTTGAAGGTCTCTCCCTAGAAAGGAAAGATCAGATTCAGAAAGAAAGGAAAATTGAGTCCGAGATTCATAGGACCGTTCAAAATTTTGAAATGAGTGGGCGAAGTGGCATACAAAGTTGCATTACCACCTGAATTGGAACACATCCACGACGTGTTTCACATTTCGGTGTTACGTCCCTACAAGCCCGACTACAGACACGTGATCTCCTATGAGCCTATTCAAGTAGAGAAAAATTTAACGTATGTGGAAACTCCTATTCAAATACTAGATAGAAAGGAGCAAACGTTGAGGAATAAAAGTATATCTTCTGTAAAGGTGGTTTGGCGACACCACGACATCGAAGAGGCCACATGGGAATTAGAGGACAAGATGCGAAGGGATTATCCCCATTTATTTGAGTGACCTTGTACAATTCCGAGGGCGAAATTTTTATAAGGGGGGAAGGATGTAATACCCGCGAATTTTAATAAATTATAATATTGAGATTAAAGATTTGTTTGCATATTTATTTGAATATAAATATATATATATATATATATATATATATAGCATCGACATGTGTTGTGATGGACATTTTAATTGATTAAGCCGGTGATAATTAAACAATGAAGCAAAAGTAATGAGAAGCTTAGTTTAAACTTGTGGAGTTATGCCTAGTGTGGCAAGATGATGAATTGAGAAAATACTAATTTAACTAATGATGAAATTAATTAGTATTACTAATAAGTAAATAATTTCATAATGGGGTTGATTTATTTGTTATTCGTTAATTATCATGAATAATAGTGTGTGAAGAGAAATCATATATAATAAGGTTTTTCATTTAATATAAAGTGAGGTGTGACATTGAAATGAAAATAATTATTATATAACACTATGTGATAAAAGTAAGCTTGACTTAGGTAATTGACCAAGTTGTATAAAAGTCTTATGTGACATATTGATGTGTGTGGGAATAATTAAATGGGTATTTTAAACCTATGAGAGAAAGTAACTTTGATTAAATAAATAAATTAATAATAAGTAGCATTGGTACACAATTAAATTATATCCTAGTCTAGAATAATTATTACTTGAAATAAATCAATGTACATGGATTATATGATTTTATGTGTAATATATGAGTGGGTGTATTTGTATGCTCAAGTGTGAACAAAGGGTAAAATGAACCTAAGTGTGCTACTAAAGTGCTGAGAATTGGTGGTGTCCCAAAATGAGAGTCACTCTATCTCTTCTTCACGTTATAGGCCATTGGCCTAGTCCTCACTACCAACCCCATAGCTAGCAAATCATGGAGGGGGGAGGGCTACTTAGTACTCTTCCACCAAATCATCCATAACCATTAGCTTCTTCTCCATTCCAATGGTTTGATTCATTGTACAAAACCAAATTGGTCACAAACTTGTCTATAAATAAAGCCCTTCTCATTCATAAACATGTTGCTAAGTTCTCTGAGAAAAGTCCTAGTGTGTGAGAGTGTGGTTGGGCTAAGCTTACATTATTTGCAAGTTGAAGCTAGGAGAAGCAATTCAACTTCAGAAAAGGTAATCTCCTCTAGATGTTCATACACTCAAGCTTTGCAAAGTTCTTAGAAAAACACTTGTTTGAGTTGAAATGTTTATAGTTGAAACTTGCTAAAATGTATCAATTGATGCTAGATATTGTTAATATGGTCAAAAACAAATTCAATGAAGGTTAAACGAAGTAAAACGATCAAGTAACGAATCCATCGTGAAGAGAATTGCTAAATGTGTTAAACTTTGGAAAAATGGCAAAAATCTTGAATTGATCCTTGAAATTTATTGTTTGTATGTGTGGGAATGTTAGAAGCATTCTAGGAAGGTTATGTAACAAATTTATAACAATTATACATCATTACATTATTGCTTGAATGAGAATTGGGTTGAAAATTCCACAAAAGTCCGAATAGGGAATACCGCCTTCGTGTTTTAGCGAGGGATATGCACCTTTTGCGGGGGTCCTGACAGACAAACGCTTGCCCGTGGGGTGAATAAGAAAAGAATTTTTGTTGCTTGTTGATGCAAGAAGTCTTAAACTCCACTTAATTTCAAGAGCATATATACTCCCTAAACATATATCAATGTATTTTACAAGGTGTTTAGTAGGTTTGAAGTTGAATCATAACTTTTTAAAGAAAAGTTAAAAGACGAAAACCATGTTTATAAAACCTTACGCCTTTTTGAATCGAACCCATTGAGCATATGTTTATAGCTTAGTTAGTATCGTAAATACATATGAAATGTGAACTTAACATACCTTGCATGTATAGATTGTTAGACATGACATCTCAACATTTGAAAACCAATTGAGTTGAAAACTCTATGATTTATATTATGAACTTTAGAACAATGAGGATAGGATGCATATGCCTCTAGAGATAGTCGACATGTTCACGCATCTAGTTAGACATTGTTATAAATTACGCAAGCATGTGAAGAAAGAAGTTGTTTGGCGATATTATGTGGTATAATGAATACTATGGCTAGATGATTTATGTAATGAACTCTTTTAACTTTGAAAGATGGAAATATATGAGTAACTTTAATAAAGGGTCAAAACTAGCTTAAAGGTTCTTCAATATGTGAAACAACTTAAACATACGTAAAGTAAGAGATATTTTGCAAATACAAAAGATAAGCGTATGGTACAAAAGACTTTAAAGGTAAAATCAATGTGAGTTACGCATCTATGAGTTTGAATGTGTACATGAATTTAGATATGTGTGATGGAAGTATGTGAAAATGTATATCAAGTATATATGACTAATGAATACATATACATATATATATATAGGATAACGTAGTTCATTGAGGTGATATTACGCTATAAGTGGTAATCAACGCTAAAGGCAAGTCTCCTAACTCTCACAACTTTGGATTTTGTGCGAGTTCTCTAACTTCCATTGATTCACATATCGAATACAAGTTATCTAAATTCTCTACATTGTATATTGTATGAGTCCGAATTATTGACATACTCATATTGAGCAAATGATTATTACTATTCGAAAATCAATTACTTTGACATTATTGCGAGCATTAGACTTATTTTTCTTAAAGTGCATTATAAAATTTATCTAAACCTTTGATTCGGTTAGACTATTATTATATGTTAGAAAATTATCCAAACCAATTGACTTGGTGCGGACTCTTGAAAATCTACTGAGATGAACAACCCTCTTAAAAAGGGGAAATTCTATATTGTCGGGAAACCGACATGCACACATAAGTATGGTTAAATGTTATGCATAACATAGGGTACCTTAGGCTGATCACCTGTTGTACTCGTTTATCTTGGATTACGGTATAATACTGTTAATTCTAGTAAGAGTTCTTAGTCTTTAACGACTGCTCAGTGTTTATTCTTATTGAACCTCGAAATAATTAAACCTTAAAATATTACTGATATCCTTCAGTCTTTAGTGACATTTATCAAACACTCTTGATATTTCTTGATATCCTTGAACTATCACTTACTGTTATATCCTTGAAGATTCAAATGCTATAACTGTTCATTCTTTTTGCTATATCACTTGCTGGGCAAACTTGTTGCTCATTCTTACTTCCCTAAAAACATTATAGTTAAGGCAGAGCAAGGCGGTACCTCGGGAAAGGACAAGGGGAAGGGCAAGGCTACAGAGTAGCTTAGTTCTTTAAGAGTAGTAGTATTATTATTCTATGCATATTATAATGTATTAAGGATGATTAATTATGTTTAAGTTTAATCACTGGATTGTTGTAGTAATGGTTACGGAACCTTGGGACGCGAATATTTATATTATATCAATGTAAATTATTCTATTATTTCCGTTGTTGATGATTTTAGTGTGATGTTAGAATTAGCACGTGGCGAACCAAATTCGAGATACGAGTGTCTAAATTTGGGGGCGTCACAGATGTGTCGTACTTTATTTTGTAGGCTAATGCCATCCTTGCACGGGCTATCCCTTCTCTTGCCCGATCTACTAAAAAAGAGGGGCAACTAAAACATGATGTGTTGCTCCTTGAAGCCGAGTTGCGAGGTCGTGATTCGGAGCTGAAGAGGGAGAAGGACCTTCACGCCGATACCAGAAACAAGGTGACCAAGGCTGATCGTCGGATTGCCGAACTCAAAGAACAACATTCTCTCCTTCAACAAGAGTTCGTTGGTCTCGACGGCCATACCAAGAAGCTTGTGCAGAACAAGGAGCTTCTGGCCGAGGAGAACAAGGTCTTGGTGGGGAATCTTCACACCATTGAGGACCAATTCAATACAATGCACAACCAGCTGAGGACGTTGATCAAGGCGAACAATACCTTGATAGCGGAACAAGCCGTCATCAAACAGACAGCCATCAAGGAATACGAAGAGTCGCCTGCCTTGACCGATAAGATTATGGCCCAGTTTGCTGAGGGGGTTGAAGCTTATCGAGAGAAGGCTCGGACGAAGTTGGTCGATGCTGAGTTGGATGCCTCGATCCTTGACTCTTTCGATGAGGAATCCGAGGTCGAAGCTGGTGATGGTTCGCCTTAGTGTAGGATTTCTGTACTTGTAAATTTTTCCTTTTTTAGTTTTGTAATTTGCCCGATCAGTTAGGCTGATGGTATGTGTATCTGAAGCCTGTCTGATTGGGATTTGTAAAACATATTGGATATGAATGAAATAGCATGAGTTTCTTAGTTGTTATCTCGATTAGTTTTGCTTGTGACTTTTATCGAACAGTTAGGTGATCATTTCTGACTGTTTGGTCAATTTATGTCCGAAGCTTACAGGATCGAATTTATAACTTTATCAATCAGTTATGCTTGTGGCATTTACTGATCAGTTAAGTCCTTTCGGACTGTCTAATCATTTTTATGCTCGAAGCTTATCTGATCGGATGTGTAACTTTTTCAATCAATTATACTTGTGATCTTTGTTGATCAGTTAGGTCCTTCCGGACTGTCTGATCAGTTTACATCCGAAGCGTGTCTGACTGGTAAAGCAATGTGAATTTAAATGAAGCATAAGTATTTCTCGAAGAGAAGTTTTTATTTCATTGATAAATCGCATAGGTTACATAAGTAAAGGAAAGAATAGACATGCATTTACAGGTAATATTTTCTAAGTCTTTCAGCATGCCATGTATTCTTTACCTCAGATCCATCCATAGCTCGAAGCTTGTAAGTCCCTGGCTTCGGCACCTCCACTACTTCGTAAGGCCCCTCCCAGTTAGGCATTAGCTTGCCTGTGTTCTGGGGGGTTAATGCCTCTGACTCCCGAAGCACCAAATCCCCTGCTTCAAATCTCCTCAGCTTCACTTTTTGGTTGTAGTGTCGGGTTGTTCTCTTTTGATAAATAGCCAACCTCAACATAGTAGAGTCCCGAGATTCATCCGGCAGATCCGTTATTTTCAGTGCCTTCATCATTGTATAGTTCCTTGTATTGGTGACTCAAGAGAGTGGGGGATCCGATCTCGATTGGTATGAGTGCATCGGTTTAAATGCCATCGAAATGGAGAGTCCCCATTGTTGTCCTCGAGTTGTCCGATATGCCCACAAAACACTGAGTAGTTCTTCGGGCCACCGACCCTTTAACTCATCCAACCTTCTTTTTATTCCGTTGAGTAGGGTTCGGTTGGTCACTTCTACTTGATCGTTCGATTGAGGGTGAGCAACTGAAGTCTTACGGTGTTGAATTCCCAACTCTTTCAGAAAACTTTCGAATTTTGATCCCACAAATGCCCCCATTATCGAGACCCATCGCCTCGGAATGCCAAAGCGATGGCGACTCCTCCTTTAAAAATTTCAAGCATTCTTGTTCGGTGATCTTCTGCAGTGGTTTAGCTTCAACCCATTTCGTCATATAGTTAATAGCCACGATTACAAAGATGACTTGCCCGTTGGCCTTCGGCAGAGGCCCTAGGATGTCGATTCCCCATACAGCGAAGGGAATTGGGGATAAGACCGAGTAAAGCTCTTCGGGGGGTTGATGTGGGATATTGCTATTCAGCTAACACTTGGGACACCTTCTGACGAATTCCTTGGCCTCTGTGTAGATAGTCGGCCAGTAATACCCCTGCCTCAAAATCTTATGTGTCAGTGACTTGGCCCCCATGTGATCTCCACAAATCCCTTCGTGTACCTCCCAAAGTGTATAGTTTGCTTCTGACGGTGTTAAGCACTTGAGCAGTGGAGAACTGAAAGCCCTTCGATACAGATCTCCATCAATAAGTACAAAGTTTGAACTTCGGTGCTTGATTTTCCTTGCTAGAATACGATCCGAAGGCAACACCCCATCGGCCAGGTAGAAGATGTATGGCGTAAGCTAACAGTCCAGCCGATCAATACATAGTACCTCCTCTTTTGGAACACTTAGCTGCTCCAATACTTCCAGATATACCGATCCACTGAAGGAGCTTGCTTTTGTCGTTGCCAGTCGAGCCAAGGCATCTGCCACTGTGTTGTCGGATCGATCCACTCCCTGACAGCTGACTGAACTGAAGTATGCCAGTTTACTCTTCGCTTCGGCTAAATACCTCGTCATTCTTGCCCCCCGGGCCTCATACTCCCCCGATATCTGTTTGATGACCAACTGTGAAGCACTATAGATAACTAAATTTTGTACTTCTAGGCTTCGGGGCAACTTCAGCTCAGCTAGAATGGCCTCGTACTCTGCTTCATTGTTGGTCGCTTTGAACTGAAATCGAATTGCTTGTTGGACTTTAAACCCTTCGAGACTCGTCAGTATGACCCCGGCACCACTGACGTCCGAGGTTGATGAGCCATCAGCATATAGTGTCCATGAAGCCCTCACATGTTGTGTTTCGGTGACCGATCCCACATCCGGTTCTGTAAACGAGCATTCCACGACGAAATCAGCCAGTGTCTGTCCTTTGATTGTTGTCCGGGGTAGATACTCCAACGCAAACTGTGTTAATTCCATTGTCCATGCCGCAAGTCATCTCGAAACCTCTGGTCGGTGCAGGATTTTCTTCAACGGATGATCTGTGTATACCACCACCATCCGACCCTGGAAATAATGTCGAAGTTTCCTACTTGCTATGATCAAGGTGTAGGCGAATTTTTCCAGGTTTGGGTATCAAATTTCTGCATCTCGAAGTACATGGCTGACGTAGTACACTGGGAACTGATTTCCCCCTTTGTCTCGAACTAATGGCGCCCCTACCGCCATCGAACTTGCTGCCAAATACAAATATAAAGGTTCCGAAGGGATCGGTGTCATCAACAGTGGCACCGAAGATAAATATTGTTTGATCCCTTGGAACGCGTCTTCGCATTCAGAAGTCCATTGAAAGCTTTTATCATTCTTGGGCCCTTTAAAGGTGTCAAAAAATGGTAGGCATCTCTCTGCTGATTTGGAGATAAACCTTCAGAGGGCCGCAATCCGACCTGTCAGTCTCTGCACATCCTTATAAGACTTCGGGGATTTCATATCTAGGACCGCCTGAATCTTCTTTAGGTTTGCTTCGATTCCCTTTTTACTGACCAAATACCCCAGGAATTTCCCCGATCCCAATCCAAACGTGCACTTGGTCGAGTTTAACCTCAGCTTGCGTCTTCGGACTGTCTCGAAGTAGTTCTCTATATCTTGAAGATGGTCACGGACTGACATGCTTTTAACGATCATGTCGCCTATGTAGACCTCCATACTTCTCCCTAGTTGCTTCGTGAACACGAAGTTCATCATTCACTGATAAGTTGCCCCGGCGTTCAGTAGCCCGAAGGTCATTTTCCGATATGCATATATTGCTCGGTGCGTAATGAAACTTGTCTTCGGGATATCTTCCTTGCTCATTGAAATCTGGTGGTATCCTGAGAATGCATCCATGAATCTCAGCATATTGTATCCCGAAGTGATGTCTATCAACTGATCTATGTTGGGTAATGGATAGAAGTCTTTCGAACACGCCTTGTTCAGATCCGTGTAGTAGATGCATAGTCTCCACTTCCCGTTCTGCTTCTGGACCAAGACTACGTTGGCCAACCATTCTGGGTAATCGATTTCGAAGATGAATTCGGCCTCCAGGAGTTTAGCAATTTCTTCATCGATTATTTTCTGTCTCTCTGGGGCGAAAATCCTCCGTTTCTGTATGACTGGCTTTCTATTTGGGTCCACATGTAACTTGTGCAGGGCCACTGATTCGCTTACCCCTGGCATATCATTTGGTTCCCATGCAAAGATATCTGCATAGACTTGGAGCAATTCTATCAATCCTGTCCTGAATGGTTATGCTAACCCCGACCTGATTTTGATCATTTTCTCTTTATTGCCTGGCACCAGTTCTATATCCTCGGTTTCTTCGGCGGGCAGAGCAAGCGGTTCTGTACTACCCTCAGTGAATGGCTCTAATTCAATGGCCATTATCTGTTTCAACTTACTGACCCCGACCCCTGAGGAAATCAAGCTATTCCGATAACACCTTCGGGCTATGTCTAAGTCTCCTTTTACCTCCCTGATCCCATTCGGTGTTGGAAACTTGATTTTAAAGTGGGGTATGGAAGTCACTGCTTACAGGGCTGCCAAGGTAGGTCTTTCGAGGATCGCATTGTCAGAAAGAATCCACACAGACGACGAAAAAAAAATCGACCATTATTTCGACTGATTGGGTGTCGTCTTTGAACTTGACTGGCGATTCGATGGTACCGGATACACATGCCGGATCTCCAATCGAACTCATACAAAGGTCCTTCACCGCCTGGTCCATCTTCTTCCCTTGTAGATCCATCTTCTGGTAGGCGTGAGTGTACAGGATATCGACCAAGGATCCGTTGTCTATCATCATCCGCTTCATGTCCACGGTCCCCCCCACATGCGATTATCACTAAAAGCCCGATCGTGCTGCTTCGATGAGGTGCGTAGGGTAGTCCTCATCCGAAAAGGAGATAGACGTTCCTGGATATGCCCGATCCTTTCTAGTAGTTGACCCCGTAACCGATAACACTGCCTCGAGATGCCCACTTCTCTTCCTTCCTGTTACCCGTCCGACAGAACCTCCTAAGATAACATCAATCACACCTCGGGCTGGGGGGTTCTGTGGAGGCTGGATATCCTGATCTTGATCTCTGTTTTCCTCTTTAGGCACCACTGCATTGCCCCGACCGGCTACATATTGCACTAACTGTCCGTTTTGAACATTCTTCTCTATCATGTCCATCAGGTGGGTGCATGCTTCTGTCGCGTGCCCGGTGCTTTGGTTATAATCACAATATTTGTCCCGACCCCTCCTTCCGGGCTTGGTTCATCTCAAGCATGGTTCATAAAAGGGTTTGTTCCTCATATCTTCTAAGATCTTCGCCCGATCTGTGGTGAGAGGGGTGTAAACTTTGCTAACACTTCGATTAGGCAGTGGAGGTCTCATCGCTTCGATCCCCTCCATTGTAATTCTTCTTGCTCGGATTATCCACCTCCACCTGGTTATTATCTCGAACGCCGATAACTCTGTTTGTCCCGATCCTTAGACTTCTAAGTGGATTTGGGGAGTGTGGTTTGAAATTTCCCATGGCTTCTTCTACATGGCTATGAACCTTCTTGACGATGGAAGGCTTCGGTTAGATCTGCTAGGGGATTGATCACCAAGTGTTTCATTAATTTTTTCAACCTCCCGATATCCAGACCTGTTGTGAAGAATCCCAGGGCTTGTGGGGAATTCAATTCTGCTACCGATCCCATCGCCTCCTGAAATCTTTTTACAAATTGGCCTAGGGTCTCATCTGACTTTTGTCGGACCTGCATGAGGGACGCCATGATCTTTCCTTGTCTTCTGTTGCTTCCGAACCGAGCATGGAACTTTTCCTGAAGATCGTTCCACGACTCGATTGATCATGCTGCCAAAGTCCACATCCATTCCCGTGCACTCTTTTTCAATGTCGTGCCGAACATGTGACATTTGGCAGCGTCCGAATGTCCGTAGTAAGACATCAGACGGTCATAACCATCCGAATGATCGTAAGGATCCCCTAACCCAGCATACGTATCCATAGGGGGCATCTTCTTCTTTGGATCGGCCGTGACTCGATTGATTAATCAGATTGTTCGGGACAGAATCGTGTCTTTGATGGTGTTTGATCACTGGTTAAACCACTTGCAATTAATGGCATCAATCCAACGCGCTTGTAGAGGTATTACGCACTACAAAAAAAAAAAGCTTAATTAAAATCATAAATAATTTAACCCCGACGTAAAGTTCGATCGCAAATAATTTTGTTAAAATTATCGCATCCTCGACGGAATTCTTTCGACATTATAAAGGCCCATTGACGCGAACAATTCCCGCACGCGCGTGTTACTTTCTGATTACTTTTGACGGAATATCCGTCGGGAATAGTTTATGTTCGACAGACCTATGGTCGACGGATATTCCGTCAGAAATAAATTTTTTTTACCCTAAATCTCCAAGTCCTCCCTCACCCGCATTATTACATTTTATCTCTCTCTCTCTTTCTCTCTCTCTCTCTCCCCCCTTTCTATTCCCATCGACAACGGCATAGCTCCCACCGACGCACCACCCCACCGATGCTACCTCATCATCCCTCCCCCACCTCCGCTCTCATATTATTGAGCTTGATTTGTGGCATAGAGTTTAATTATTGATAAACAACTTACTATTTAAACAAATTATTATTTAAAGAGCTTATTATTGGTAAACAATATATTATTTAAACAACTTATTGTTGGTAAATAGTTTATTATTTGTAAACAACTTATTATTTAAACAGCTTATTGGTAAACATCTTATCGGTAAATAGTTTATTATTGGTAAACAACATATTTGTAAACAACTTATTATTTAAAGAGTTTATTGTTAAACAACTTATTATTATTAAACAGCTTATTGGTAAACAACTTATTATAGGTAAATAACTTATTATTTAAACAACTTATTGGTAAACAACTTATTAGTCCTATTCATATTTAAATATTGGCTTTTTGTTTGTCAAAGCTTATTTGAACAGCTTATTGGTAAACAACTTATTGTTCATCATTTTTTGATGTATAAAAAAGTTTAAATTATAGCTTAAAATATGTTATTATTGGTAAGGGTATAATAGTCCAAATGATATTTTTTATCCAATCCTTTAATTAATTCTAGAAAAAACAAACATAATATCATGAGATTATTTTAAGTTATCCATGAATAATTTCATAAAAAAAAAACATATAACTAGGACTATTTAATAATATGATTAATAATCTTAGGATTATAATAGCATGGATTATAATTTTGGATTATAATCCTTGCAAAGAAAAGATAATAGAATAGTATTTATCATAATGGATAAAAAAGTAGACACTCCGACCAAAAAATGATTCATGTATGCGATTGAAATAAAAGAATTTGTACTTAGCACTTCAATCACAATGATAAAAGAAAATAATTAAAATTGTAACTAATGAATATTGAACATTCTTTATTAATACACTTATTTAGATTACAACAAATCAACAACAATTGCATACAACCAAGGCAAAAAATCTTTTTGGTTATTAGAACAAATTGCACATCACATTACACAACACTAAGAGGCGGTTAGAAAAAAAGAAACCGCATGCAAAACACTGGAATTAACAACCAATAATCACAAAAACATACATAAAACCCAAATACAGTCTTGAGCCTTAATTAAGACCGTTAATATGAAATATAACTGTTAATTCGACATCTTCTATTAGCATGTGAAGCCTGGTGGTAGCGATTTCTCACACGCGCTAACGAGCAAACCTAAGGTAACTGGCACATTAAGGTTAATCCCTAGCACATTAGCCTTAATCGCGGTGCAAAGGCAAACAGCAGCCTCAAGATCAACCAAGCCCCCGATCAACTTGCAGCATTTACTCGAGGAAGCTCCAACAACAAGGTTAACAAGCCCTCCAAGAAGGTTAGTACAAACACCTAACTTCAATGTATCTTTAGGGCAACTAGCAGGGTTCACTTTGGGCGCCTTTGGAGGGGCCAATGGCTTGGGATGGCAAGGGTCACAAGCGCTAGAAAATGTCGCGAAAAAGAGGAGGGAGGAGATTAAAATGGAGGAGGAGAGCTTGTTGTTGGCCATGGCTAGGTGGTGGTTAGAAAATTAGGGTTTAGGGTAGTGTGGAGTATTTTAGTGGAAGGTGTCCTTTTTAAAGGAAGATTTTGAGGTGGGAATTGGGTAGTTTGATTGAGTGGAAAGCTAGAGCAGACAAAAGACACATCTCTACTAGTTGTTAGTTTTTGTAAACTTGTGCGGAAGGAGATGCTTTGATATCTAGTGGTTATTTATAGTGTAAGAATTAATAGTGGGATAAATTTGAATACAGGAACACATGGGTAGAGTTATGCATTTTTTTCATTCACTTCTATTTTGATGTTGGAAGAATCATGGATCAGCGTTATGTTGTGGCTCTGATTAGAAAATTTCACATTTATAGAGCTATTTTTCTAGACAGACATTGTCAGTTTAAGTTTGGATTAAAAGTTCTCAAAAAGGAGGGGGAGGGGGGGAGGGGGGGAGGGAGTTTGGATTAAAAGAATATGACCTCAAGGTACTAATGCATAATTGGAGCCGACAAAGCTTAGTTGGTTTGCGAAGCCCTTAATCATGCATTTTGGGATTGTCTCATACTTCTCCTGATCCAACGTACCAATGACAATTATGATAGGATAGTCAAGTGTCATTTGTAAGCTTAGATCTTGGACTTGCTTAATATTTTAAGTCTCATGGGTTTGAGATAATGTTATAACAACTAGGGTTTTTAATTGCAATATAAACCACTTGTTTTATATGTTATTATAAAGTGTGTGATGATTAATAAATACATTAGACATGCAATGCTAACCACCATTTGGTATCATTCTTTGAATTATTTTGATCTTTTTCTTAATTTCATCCATTTATTCATTCAACTAATATACCTTGTGTTATTTGATTTCTATTCATCTTTATTTTTCACGATTGTGTCTATTATTTGATCCTAAATCTAATATACCCCTTGGAAAGGTTTGAGTCTCACTTTCTGCTAAATTCATCAAACCCTTTTCCTTGCCCTTAGTATAGAATTTTTTTTTAATTTTTGTATATAAGCGAAAAATAAAATAAATCAACTCTACTTGAAACGACACAGGATTCTCCCTTGCGTACTTTCATCATAGTGATTAGGGTTTTGAGCTTTATACTATTTTTTTCATAATAAGGCTAGGTTTGAGGTTCAGTTTGTTTTTATATAAGAAAAAATCACCCTTTATAATAACAAAAATAATAAAATAAAATATTCTTATATATCAGAATTTAATTCTAACAATAGCTAAGGATATATGGACATGGTTAAACTTTCCTAGGATCAGCTCATGAAATTCCCAACTTGCTTAACTGAATTTGCACAAGATCAGATGATAGTATGATACAACGTCTATTCCATGATGAGAAGTTCCATTGTGTAATAAAATTTGTCACATATTATATAACTTTGGATTTTAATAAAATTTCTTGGTGCCGATCAAAAACAAAAAAGAAGTTCCATTCTGTAATTTAATACAATTTTAGAAACGTTGAACTTTCACAGAGGTTTGCTTGTTGCCCAAAGCACAAATATTGTGGGAAACCACCTGTACCCGTAAAATTAGTCCAATGTTTTAAGATATTCAAATATCCATCATTAACATATATAAAGAAAATTAAAAAAAAAGGAAAAAAAAATCGAAGTAAGATGTTTGCATGTACTTATGACCATACACAAAGCAAAGTCAGCACCTCTCTATTACTAAATCTTTTAAAATGAAAGGTTAACGTTTCTATTAAGGAGAGAGGACCTAATGTTTCAAACCTATTCTAATTGAATTTACTGGTATAGTCATGAGTCTAATGGTGGCTTGATATTGTTAAAAGTAATTATGTAATCTCATATTTCTAGAAGCAGTATTAAATATAGTTATTAAGCTTGCTGAGTTTTATAAGTGTCTTTTGTATTCTCAAGAGTATTGAAGTCTTATTCTAGAATACTCCACTCCTAGATTAAATAGGAGATTGATATAACCCATATAGTATGAAAAAAAAAAAGAAGAAGTCTAGCAGTCTGCAGGAGCAGTAGCTCTGCAAAGTATATTGCTCTCATCTCTCTTTTAATAAAAATTCCTTGATAAATTCCTGTTTTTGCTCATTGTGCTTTTGTTTGTCCCAACAAATTTGGTATCAAAGCTATTTTGTTAAAACCACATCCTGCTATCATGAGTTCAAATTCAGTCCCTACGTTGTTTGCATATTCTCCAAGTCAAATCCCTATATTTGAAGGGAACACTATGAGTCTTGGAGCGGTCAAATGGAAACCGCTTCATATCTCAAGACCTTTGGGATATTATTGAGACTAGTTATGAAGAACCACCGGAACTAGAGATTGGTCACAAGCACAACAAAAGTTATACAAGGAGAACAAAAAGAAAGATGCCACAACACTCATTTTTATCAAATAGGGGTAAGCAAATCAATTTTTCCTAGAATTTTTGGAGTAAAAAAGGCTAAAATTGCATGGGAGATTTTGCAAAAAGAATTTCAAGGATCTGCCAAGGCCATTACTTTAAAACTTCAGACATTATGGAGAAATTTTGATAATCTGTCAATGAACGAAAGTGAAAGCATTCGAGATTTCTCTTCAAAAGTTGCTGAAATAGATTTACCGAATTCAAAATTTTTATTACCGGTACCGAAAAGTATAAAAAAAATCAAAAAATCAGTATCAAAAAAACCGAAATCGAAAAAAACTGATACCACCGGGATCGGTTTCAACCGATTCGACAAAAAACTAAAAAAACCAAATTTTTTAAACACCCCTAACAGCAACCGCAATAACCGTACATAACACTCAAGCCACCACTATTTTGTTGGCAGTAAAAGAAGTTGGTCGTTAGCATTGTTAAGGGAAATTGGACCTATTTACATAAATTATTTGAAATTGATTTATGTCCTGATTAAATTTAGGATAAAATTAATTTGACTATAAAATTTGAAGTTATAAAATAAAATAAATTAAATATCTCGATATTTAGTATCAACAAAAATTTATCCTCATATGTACGTCTTTAAATTACTGTGTAATACCTCTTTGGATTGGAAGTGGTAAATATGAAGTTTATTTTGGAGTAAGTTGGTCAATTGACCAATAAAATACTGACACGCAAACGAGATTATATATGTGTCAGTATTCTATTGGCCAATTGATCAACTTACTAAAAAAATAACGTCATACTAACCGGATCCCTTTGAATTGAATTTATGCCATTAATTGCAAAGTGGTTCCACGAATGATCAATCACCATCAAAGGCGCGATTCTGTCCGAACAATCTGATTAATCAATTACTTAAAATGGCACTTGAAAATCCGTGAATAGTGATGTAAACCACATACTACACTAGATATGATCAATAATTGAAAAATGACAAAGATGTAATAAAAAAATATACACAAGACAGACTGAAAATACCAAGAAGATAGGCCTCCTCTTTCTCCATTTGAGAAACTCATCTCCAAATATGACATTCTGTTAGTTGTTCATATACAACAAATTGCCTACCATTACTTGCCCTATTCTATACGGCATTTAATTCTACCTATCATGTATTTTTCTCTTTTCATTTCTAAAGTTTAATTTTTTTTCTATTTTAATACAGTTTGCTTACATGTTGCATGACGACAAAGTGCATACTTCATTGTGAGGGACACGTGGAAGCTTTAACTCCGACGGAATTATTCAATCGGAGCTAATTCTGTTGGAAATATATTATCTTGCACTGAATGGTAGTTAGAAATAATTCTGTCAGACATAATTAATTACGATCAAATTTTTCGACGGACTAAATCTTGGCTAGCTTTTATTCGACCGAATTTCTGATAGGAAAGTTTATCGGAAATAAACTGAAGTCGACATAATAAGCTTATTTCCGACGAAAAATTCCGTCAAAAATACGTCTTTTTCTTGTAGTGTTCTCCTCAATAGAAACGTTAATCTTTCGGTATACAAAAAATTGAAATAGAAAGGTGCTGACTTTGCTTTGTGTATGGTCTTACATGCAAACATCTTTCTTAGCGTTTTTTCTTTTATATATATATATATATATATATATATATATATATATAAAAATAATCTATAACAAATATTTGTTATGAATGAAAAATAGATAAATAACATCATAATCATCCATTACGACAATCAAGGGCGGAGATTTAAAAGGGATTTAATCCGTCCGCTGGTTGAACTAGCGGACGCTGCAAAAGAAATTTTAATCCCAATTTAACCCTAACGCTCAGTAACCTTCGTCGGGTAGTGAACTAGCATACGAGCACCCTCCCTCCGGCAGTCCTGCTGCGATTTCTAAATCAAACCCTCCGTCCTCGAAATCCAAACCCTCCCTCACTCTCCCTCCTGCTGCGATTCCTAAATCAAACCCTGCGATTATGAAATCCAAACCCTCCCTCCTGCTGCGATTTCGAGTTCAACTAGCGTACGAGCACCCTCGATTCCTGCGACGATTCCCTAAACCAAACCCTCCCTCCTGCTGCGATTGACCAGGTATTTTTGCTTTTGTAGCAGGTTAGACTGATTTTGCTACCAAGTAGTTTGTATCAGTGTTTAGTTTTGCTTATCTGATTAATCTTATGGTATATATTTTCGAGATTTGGTAGTTTTGGTTATTTTTAGTTATCAAATCTGTTAATTTGTTGTTGGTCATGTATCTCGTTTTCAATTTACTGTATAGTTGACTACTTTCAGAAAAGTAATTGGCCTGATATTAGGCTTCAGATAATACTGTTCTAAAGTAATTGTAGAAATTCAATTTGATCGATCTGTTATATAATCAATAAAACCAGTTCCGTGTTTTACTGGGTCATTGTTTTAATAGTATTTCTACTGGAACAGGGGAATTCTCTAATTGCATTAGCTGTTTTGTTATCATTTATATCTTCAATCAATAGTGAAATGGTATGTTGTTGAAAGTGGATGATTTTAATATGGTTTTTTATTTAAACTAATTTATATAAACTGTGATGTGAAATTAGCACATTTGAATGAAAAAAAGAATAGCTTTAAAGTTCAACGAAAATGCTCCCAATTTGATTTCTATGGCATGGATTCCTTGCAATGAAGCACGACATCTTTTTTAATAAATTTAAGTTTGAAATGTGGTGATTTAGCTGAAAGAGTTCTAACAATAATTGATGTAAGTGCAAGATTTAATATTACTTTTATTCTAACTCTGTCTACACAGTAGGAGATCGCGAAATCATGTGAAATGGGAAGAACTAACTGCGATGTGGATATACTGTCGTCGTTTTGGTTCACATTATAAGTATCAGTTTTTTGATACTTGAATGTTTCCAAGCGCCTCTATTATGTTCTTTGTGCAAACCATGTTTTTTGATACTGAAGACATAGATGATTATCGACAAGGGATGGTAATATATTCAAATGGTTGTTATACTTGTATGCACATGATTTTCTGAACATGGACTCCACTTTTGTCCCAACTATCATTTTTTGAGACTAAGTGTTGTAATTGGAAGGAAAAGGAGAAAGACTGAGTCCGAGGATTCATTTTAATATTATCTTGATTTAATGTTTTAAAATCTTAATATCTTATCAATACTATTTCTTTTTCCTTTTATCAAGATAGTGTTGTAATGGTCTGGCTTAAAGATTGAGGTTGCTACTTTCTCATTTTCCTCGTTGGGCTTTGGTATAATAAAAATTGCATTGTGTACTCACTTTTTTCATACCTTGCACACTAACAAATGCATAACTGGTCTATATGTTCTTATTGCATTGTTGTTATCTTTGTTTTGTGCCAACATATATGGTTTTCTGTTTCTTTTATTTTGTAATACGTTGATTTAGTGACATCAGCTAGCTTCCTCCCGCATTCTATCTATAGGCTGAATTGCTCCATTTTCAACATGCAGTATTCACTATTCACCATATGAGAATCTTTAAAACTACTTCATCATGTATATTGCCCTCAAAATTCTACGGCGGCAGCATCCAGCAAGATCCCTTATTTTGACAACCAGTTCTTCCACCTACATGAACTAAAAGCTTTGAAGACCACTGGACATCCCATATTTACAATGGTTGTACTCATAAATATTTGCTGCTGGTACGATGCATAGGTTATTAGTTAATCCTGGCTATTGAAAAGCTGTCTTGTCATTTAATATTGGCTATGAGATTCCTATTGTGTCATGAAGAAACAATTTGCATCAAGGTTGCTTAGCTCCCTACTTATCCTAAAATAGATATGTGGAGCATTTCAATTATTTTACATTAATATATGTTATTCAAATTTTCTAGTAGCATTAATCTAAATAATTGAATGATTCAAGCACGTGGACGAAAATAACTGAAAAGTCTTAACCCTTCCCACTTATTGTATAAAGAGAGAAAGAAAGATGAGAGTAAGTAAATAAATTTTCATGATTTTTTAGAAGGTTCCAGTTGGGGTTTCTGTCAAGTCAAAACCTGCAATAGAACTAGGAGTTTAAAACTTATACTAGAGCACATTGTGACTGCTAAAATACAATCCTACGTATTATGTCATACATCTAGAGGCTTACTTAGTGGGTATCTCTTTGATGTTTAATTGCCTAATTCTTCTTTATTTTTATTTGAAACTCAGCCTTGAAATATTATTCTCCCTTGTGTTCAGGTATTTATGACATGTGACCAGCCTTATCTTGTGGATCATTCCGTGCAAAGCCTTCTCACAACTGGTCTTCCCGAGGCTGACAATTTGGATGTCGGAATAAAGCTTTTTTCACACACCATTCATCAAGACCAGAAAATTACCTGCCCTGAATCTATAGAAACTGGATATCTAAGTCAACCTGGAAGTGAATTAGTTCCTGCTTCTGCAAATGTCGAAGTTCAGATACCTAACAAAGTGCAAGAAAATCTATTTGTTGATGTCATTGCTTGAGTTTGAATTCAAGTGCTAATTGCTTGTTTACTCAGTTACATTGTTTGTAGATTATATAATTGTTTCAGATTGATGTGAGCTTATAGATTTTGTAGGGGTTGAAAAATTGGTGCAACTCATGTTTGTGTTATGAACACCAATATTATCCATGTCAATATTATCATGAGAAGAATTTGAAGAACTTGAATTAAACATATCTTCAGTCATAATTGAAAACATGATTATTTTGACCTGCGAAGATTTGCTTGAGAATTATTTTCTATTTTTTATTCTCTTCGATTTGAATTATTGCTTGAGAATTATTTTCTATTCTCTATTCTCTGCCACTTGAATTATTTTCTATAGGTTCTCTGCAACTTGAACTCTAGTTTTCGCGAATTCGTCTTCCGCTAGTGAAACTAGCAGATAGATATATCTTCTTTGAAAATATTTGGGATTATCTTGCTGGGATTGCCTTGCTGCTTAATTGAATCTAATATTTAATTGATTTTGGTAACGTATCATCTTTGGTAATATTTGGCAGGATTGCCTCATCAAAGAAATATGGTTTAGGATTGCACATATCTGATATTAGAGTCCGCTAGTTGAACTAGCGGATGTGGAGAGGGTAAATTAGGATTAAAATTTCTTTTGCAGTGTTCGCTAGTTCAACTAGCGGACGGATTAAATCCCTTTTAAATCTCCGTCCTTGATTATTGTAATAGATGGTTATAATGCTATTAGACCAATTTTTATCTATAACAAATACTTGCTATGGATCATTTCCCATATATATATGTGTGTGTGTGTGTGAGCCCAAATACAAATTAGGGTTTACATACGACCAAAAGAATTGAATGACAAACAGAAAAGTTGGAAATAAATGTGCGAGATCCGAGAGAAGCCTTCACGTGTCCCGAGGCAGCAGACTCGTAGAGGCGACTCATTTTGGAAATTGATTGAAGAATTGGATTGGTGGGTAGAAGGACATGACAATCTGGGCATTACTCTGATTACTAAAGGTAAATTTGAGATTTTTCCGAGGTCATGTGATAGGTCATATGCGTAGCACATGACCACTCTCCAGAAAACCTTATAAATACCTCTTCCACTCCATTGGGAATGAGACTTCTCTTCAGACTTAGGACTTGGACCTTTTGGAAGACTAGGAGAGTTGGAGATTCTCTCTCAACCCAAATACTCAAGAAGGCTCTTTGAATCCTTGCTACCCTAACAAGGTTTTTGGATTCTAAGAGTTCTGCCACGTGTCGTTGGAGTAATCGCTCACCTGTTCTTCTCCCCTCTTCAATCAATCAATCAATTCCGCACTTTTTCTTGGATTTCTCTCCTCCTCAGCCAACACGAAATCCTAACCCTAGTAAGGTACGATTTCCTTGCCCACATTTCTTTGGCGACTCTGCTGGGGAGGTGTAAAATTCGTGAAGGGTATGCCCACAACTCGAAGTGGAAGAATTACAGGAAGAGCTTCACCAACAAATAGCATTACCTCACCGGATCCAATTCCAAGGCAAGCAAATCAAGCTTTCCAAGGCGTGAATCTAGATCTCGATCAATCCATCCTGGAAGACGCCTCAGGAGGAAGTTCAACATCACCATACATGACTGATCAACAACCAACGAATGTCAGGCAGACAGGAGTGGGAAGGAAAGGCGAGGAAGAAAGTGGAGAGCAGGCAAATGTTGTGCAACTGGAGATGATTAAGGAATTGAAGGAAGCACGGGAAGGACAAGGGATGATGATGGCTATGATGCCGGAGATGCAGAGGAAACAAGAGGAATTAAATGGGAAATTTCCGCCAGCAGTTGATGCATATCCCCGCTTACAAGGCCATGTTCTCAGACAATTCACAGGAAAAACAAGCAGGAGTGGAGGACAACAACAATGATAGCAACAATAAGGAGAATAAGACTGCAGCTCCATTGACGGAGAATCAGTCCATTCCAATCATCCATTTTGAACCTCAGAACAATGGTGACGTGCCACAATCCAGACTGGAAGTCAGCCAGCCTCAGATAAACGTCATTCCAACTACTATCCCCGCATTTTCAAAAGTGCATATACTAACCATCCCAAGCCTCGTCCAACGAACCAGCCCACAAGCACAACCGATAAAGAATTTACATGATGACAGTGTACATCAACCAATTTATGTACCATACACACGGCCAATGCCACCATACATCACAACACCACAGAGAGTCCATGCCACGAGCCAATACGTGACGAAGGATGATATGATCGATGTGATCAATCAACTTCGCAGGCAGACATCCCGACCTTCGGAGTTAGACTTTACTCAACCTTACCCGACACATATTCGGAGACAACCTTACCCGGCATGGTATATTGAGCATCCTCCGTAATTTCCAAAATACAATAGAGAGAAAGGAAACGCCATGGAACACATTGCCAGGTTCGTGGAGTCGATGTCTCCATGTTTAGGATATGATGAAATGAACAATCATAATTTGTTGATGAGGAAATTCAACAAGACTTTTTCCGGATAGTGCCTTCAGTTAGTACTACAACTTGGAGAAGGGATCAATCCATGATTGGGATGATCTAAAACTACAATTTTTTAAGAAATTTTTTTATGTGCAGAAACAGGTAACCATTGTAGAGCTCAAGCGATTCAAGCAGAAGCCAAATGAGGACCTATCAAATTACGTGGATAGGTTCAGGGCCCAAGCACAGAAGTGTGCAGAGCCAATTGAAGAAAAAGAATTTGGTTAGAATATGCAACAATGGTGCTTTAGATGCCTTCAAGACTTGGGAGAAACCATGACATTTCCCACCAGCCATGTGATGGTTACATGGAAGGGCAAGAGGACAGCAACTGTGGCTTTGGCGGATTCTCAGTCAAAATCACAAAGGGGTAAAAGGGAGAAGAATGAGAAATTTGAGCGAAGTAGAGAAAATCATGGGGACAAGTATACCAGAATGCCCGTTCCGGAGGCTATCACATGCAGCGAGAAGGCATTTAGGAGCTTGTACGAATAATGGGTTGAGCACGGAGTGGTGAAACCTCCAAGGCCCTTGTTGGTTGTAACGGAAGAGATGAAAAGAAGACTGGACTTCTGTGTATACCTCCAATACGCATGACATTCCACTATGAACTGTTACAATTTGCGGAGGATATACCATGAGAACTGGCAGCCGGGGAGATTGAACTAGGAAAAGAAACATGCAACACTATCACCCAGAGTGCAGTCCCAGAAATCTAGAACCCAAATACCCAAGGTGCAGTCCCAGGAATTAAGAACCCAAATATTGGATCTACCATCGAAAGAACTCTTAACTACAGATACAAAAGTTAATGAATTAAAAATCCACCCAAGATGGTGGTCCACCAAAAATGGTGGTTCAAGTCCTCAGGAGTATCCTTTGCCAAGTAACTGGATAACCAAGGGAGGAGGCACAAGAATTGACGGGAAAAAATCCACCCAAGATGGTGGTCCACTCTAAATGGTGGTTAAGTCCTCGTACACTGCACTTGCCAAGAAATTGGACAACCCAAGTGACGAGGCACCCGAGTGTTACACTTTATCATCAAAAGTGAATGAGGCACCTGACTATAAGTCCTCAGACCCGAAAAGTTATACTTTTAACTTCAAAAGTAATTGAGGCACCTGACTATAAGTCCTCGTAAGTTATACTTTCACCTTCAAAAGTAATCGAGGCACCTGAGTATAAGCCTTCAACCCCAAAAGTTACACTTTATCTTTAAAAGTGGAAAACGTTATGCTTCATTCAATAAAAGCAAGAAAGTTACACTTTATCTCTAAAAGTGGCGAACGTTATGCTTTCTTCGATAAAAGAAAGATTTATTATATGAAACGTTATGCTTTTCGTTAAAATCAATCTGATTATCAATGAATTGACAAACTTTTACTTATACTTGAATGTTTTCCCGATTTCTTAAAAAAAATATAAATTCAAGTGTTGGTTTATAGAAAATATATATACATGTTTTTTTTAACAAATTTCATGTTTACTTGTTTATAATACCTATTGTTGCCTTGGAGTATTAATTTGGACAATTTAAGATCCAATGTTAAATATTGAGTTTTAAGGAATCGTTCAAATTAAAGGCAATCAATAAGGATAAAAGAAATTACAATTTGATTAATGAAATATATGCACATGAATTTTCTGATTTTTCTGATACATGAAATAGAAAAAAAAACTACGAAAGTTCATGATTTAAAGGTCATGACCTGTCGCATTGAAGAGAAGGGAATAACTAATGCCTCCAAGTCGACAATGGTGGAGCCTCGAGCCTTCGTATTTGAGGCTATTATGCCTTCAAGGTCTTGGGCAACTGAATCAATTTCTCAAAAGATTGGTCTTCAATTTATCCATGACATCTTGAAGCTCTTAAAACTCTACATAAAATAAGTCATTCTCATGATGATGTGAAGTGACTTCCGAATGAAGTGCAACAACATGATTGGAAATAAAGAGACCCAACTTAACATGGAAGGGAGACATGTCCAAGGAGAATTAGGAGAGTCCACGGGAGACGGAAGGTTATTCAACACACCCAAAGTGATATCCACAATACCCTCCCGAGAAATCACCAACTTGGCAGAATCCTCATTGGGAGGATGAACATCAGCAATAGTCTTAGAAGGATTCCTTTTTAAAGAAGCAAGAGTCTCATTAGTACTCTCAAAACTGTCATGTAAAGAAGTTATAGAAAGGCATGAAGAGTGCGTTGCACCACCCACAGCAAGCCATCCGAGCTTACATAAAAAAAATCTTTAACATCAAGACTCGAAGGATTACATCATGTGGTGAAGGATTAGATCAAAGATTTTCCAAGATATCCCAGGAGAACTCCTTTAGGGCTCGCCCTCCTAGGGTTTGCTCCTCTAGAGGTTCCCTCTCCTAGGACTTTCATTTTTGAGGCTTGCAAAACATCAAGCTCCTCTAGAGGTTCCCTCTCCTAAGACTTTCATTTTCGAGGCATGCAAAACATCAAGCTCCGCGAAGTGTAGACTTCAACACTATATTTTGCGCGATCATCTCACCAAAGACGTGACTCACGCGTAGGGGGCAAATGTTTACTGGTAGATGACATAAACATAGACATCCTCCAGAGTAGAGGTGCATTCCCCCCATTCAGTAACGAATGTGCATGTGGAGGAACACCATGGTCATATTGGATATGAGTGTCCTTGCATAGCTGGATGCAACAAAGAATGTCAGCCTTCTCTTTAGTATATCCACATAATCACATTCCCAAGTATCTAGTTGGTCCAATGTTGCCATCCCTGAAGGCGGCCAGATGAATCGAACAAGAAGCGAATGAGATTAAAAGGGTACTCATGTTCCTGTATGAATATATATGCGGGGAATGCGATCGGAATGGGGAAAGTCATCCCAACATTCGCAAGCCGCTGCATATAGAAACAAGTCTTCCTTCTCTAGCGAAAAAAAATTTGGACGGTCATAAGCCTGAACTTGCTCCCAAAAGACGTCGGAAGGACCAAAAGAGGGGAGCCCTTCTCCAATCACTGAGGAACGGGGCCTCTTTGGCGGTTTTCGAGTCTTCAGAGTGTTCAATGGAGATCAAAGGCCTGCAAGCAAAAAGAATTCAGCATAAGGGCTCCAAAGAGTAAGGAAATGATGGCAAGGAAAGTATTTGAACTTGAGTGCTTATCATAACAAAGAAGGAAGTATGAGATTTAAGCTTAAAAAACACCTGAAAGAAGAACAAAAAAAAAGAAAAAAAACACAAGCATTAGGAGCCATTCAAATAAAAATAGGGTAGAAGAAGAACGGAAAAATGTGAAGGATGAGACACTAGGTTGGTTCCCCTAGGGGTTGGCCCGTAGGGTTTAGCCACCTAAGGAGCTCTCCCCTCTTACATTTAACTTCTCCTTACTCGTTGAATCAACTGATTGGAATAAATGCTATTTCGCCATAATATCCGAACCAAGATCCTTGTTAAGGTGAAATGGCTCAGAATAAATTCTTCCTCCTTGCGGTGTTGTCCTTTCTTTGAGAATATCCGAGCCAAGATCCTTGTTAAGGTGAAATGGCCCGGAATGGATGTTTCCTCGTTGCGGTGTTGCCTTTTCTTTGAGACTATCAAAGCCAAGATCCTTGTTAAGGTGAAATGACCCGGAATAGATGTTTCCTCGTTGCAGTGTTGTGGTCCAAAAAAGAAATACTACAGTTATTTGAAAAGAGAAGTCGATGAAACAATCACGAAGAATTAATCAAACGGAAAATCAAAACCGTTAAAGCTGTTAAACCCTTCTTTCATTTATAAGGCTCGATGCAAAAGATGCAACATGGGCGCTTAGACGATCAAGAGTGTCTTCAAAACTGAGATTAAAACAGATCAGTAACTTTAGTCCACCTCATATGATGTTAGCAAAATATATCTGTGAAAAAGCTAATTTCAACTAAAATGTCAAAATGTTTTAAAAAAAAAAATTGTCTATCAAATCTAGGAACTCTAATATAATATTGAAAAAGGACCTCATACAAATTATTTTTCCTTTTACAAAAAGTTAAGCAAATATGCAAATAAATTATATTATATATATATATATATATATATATAACAACCTAAGTCATCTCATCTGTAATCAATATGAAAGAAAAGCAAGCATGCATGCATTTCCTTTTCATTTCGTAATTGACACTCTTCTTTCTTAGTTTAGTTTAGGGAAAATCCAATCTTCAAGGTCACACACCCTGCTGTCCTGCCGACCAATCTTAAATTCAGTAGGCTTGGCTCACTGTTTTGTCAGTCAGAATATCATGTTATTACCATATTTAATATTAGCACTTATATGATAATTATCTTTTTTAATAAGGTCTCTTCATACAATTCTATCATATATACTGAGCCGATGTAGCTAAGCTGTAAATATAGGTGAATATTTTTTCTTTATTTTAATTTTTTTTAATATGTATGCAAATTAACTTTGTTCATCTAATAAGAGAAGAAGTATTAATTATGAATGTCTTAAGAATCAATCGATGTCAGATACTAATTAATCCTATAAATGCAATCCAAAATAAAGACGCAAGAAAGAAGAGGTAGAATCATAACATTGGTTAAAAAGATACTACTATCAAGATTTCATTACAAGTGTATCTTATAATTACTTCAGTAATAAAATTATTAATATATATACACCAACTTTGACTGCCCCTAAAAATATAAAAGTTTTTATATGAAAATTATGCTCCTTCACATTTGCACATCATTGTGAGATCATCATTGCGCATCAGTCCTGAAGACTAGTAATTAAGTTGTAAATTTGGCCAATAGTAGTAGTATGAAACTTACATTATTAGATGTCCTTTAACTTGGTCAAATCAACTGTGAAAAAAAATTAATACTCCCTCCGTCGTCCACTTGAGAAAATGATCCCGCGGTTTGTCTGTATTATTCTATCTTCTATCTCTACCGCCTTCTCTCAAGAAAAGTCTCAACTGGTATTGTAAAAAGATAGGTCCTTGCTTACTCTCTCTACACACCCAAAGTTAAAAGCAATATAGAGAAGGAGCTTAATCAATAATTCAATTTACATCCTGCCCTGTTGCTTTCCAAATGGTAATTTTGTTATTGAAAGATGATTTTAGGGGATTTATTTTGTCTGATCCATCATTCCATGATTCTAGAGTCCTTCCCATGATAGTACTTATGGAAAGTTAAAAGATTTATTTTGTCTGATCCAAGCATTATACCATGATTCTAGAGTCCTTCCCATGATAGTACTTATGGAAAGTTAAAAAAAGAAGCCTTGTTTAATCACTTTAGTATCCTGATTTGCGGAACTTTTGTTTGATTTATATGGATATATTTTGCAATGATCAATCACATGTAATCAAATCTTCAATTGAAAAATATTATATATATATATATATAAAGGGAATATTTAATATTATTTTCAACTAAAAATAAGAAAAGATTTGATCTTGTGTCCAAAATAAAATAAGAAAGAATTTGATTTTATTTCCCAAATAAAATAAGATTTTATTTTGTAGTGTATATTTGATTTAATTTTTCTTGATTTAATTTCAAAAAATAAAATAAAATTACATATATGTATATATATATATATATATATATATATATATATATATATATATATATATACACGAAAAAGATTTGATTTTGTTTCTAAAATAATATGAATGGTTTGATTTTATATATAAAAAAATTATTTTATTTTATTTCCAAAATAAAATAAGATTTTATTTACTTAGTAATATATATATATATATATATATATATATATATATTATTAAGGAAGCAAGATTGTGCGATGTTTGGAAAGATGTCGAAGATATCTCTGGGAGAGCTCCTTTAGGGGTTGCCTTTCTTAAGATTTTTCATTTTGTGAGACTTGCAAGATCAAATTCTGCGGATTGTTCAGAAATTTGAAACAGGACTCAAAGACTCGAAGTACTTTGCATGATCGCCACTCTAAAGGTGTTTCACGTGCAGGGGGCAAATGTGAGCCCAAGTACAAATTAGGCTTCACATACGACCTAAAGAATTGAATGACAAATAGAAAAGTCGAAAATAAATGTGTGAGATCCGAGAGAAGCCTTCACGTGTCCCGAGGCAGAAGACTCGTGGAGGCGACACTGTTACAAAATAGTAAATAGATAACGCAGAAAAAACGTTGTGGTTTTAATCAGAAAAACGTCGTGGTTAAGGGTGTCATCTATTTGACACCATTACACAACATTTTTAAATCGTTGTAGTTAGACACATTACACAACGTTTTTTAAGAAAAAAATATTGTAGATTTGTTTTCCATAAATTAGCAGATGCTTGAAAACATTGTAGAAAGTATGATTCCACAACGTTTTCTAGCTAAAAATGTTGTAAAAAGTATGATTCCACAACATTTTTAAAATGTTGTAGATAAAAAAAGAAAAGAAAAGAAAAGAAAAGTTGTGGTTCACCTACATTACCAATGCACCTGCATTATGCTAATGCCATGATATATAGCTAAAAGGTCTAAATTCTCATTTAAATTTAAGTCAAAATGTATAAACCATTCAAAATACATCCCAATAATACAATTCGTTTACAGTTTCAAATTACTACATCCACAAAATATATACCAAACTATCCATATATGCATCTCAAATTCACTTTTCAATATAAATATAAATGAACATGTTACATAGCACTGTAAAAGCTTTCCAAGTCGTATATTTCATTTACACTCAACACAGTAAAGAGAAATTCAAAATCGAACCAACCCAACAATATTAAATGAATCTATATATTCTTAAACCAAAAGATGAAGGATGTTAAATCCATATAAAATGATAAATAGCCATCAATTAGGAAATAATAAGATCCTCTTCATTATTGGGCCAGACTTAATGGGTTCCTCCTTTGAATTATGTTACTTTTGTCCCGTTGGGCCAAATGATTTGGGCCCAGTTATTTGATTATGTTAGTGGATTATTTCGGTTGGGTCCGGTCAGTCTGAACCATCTTTATTGTATTGGACTAAATCCTTGGATCAGTCCATTACACAAATTGTCATTTAACCCAGCTTTGACCGATAATCATTACATAATATAAGTGTTGACTGTTATCTGCCACCTTTCTGTATAACATTAATGAGGATGGGACTCAGATGATCCATGGTGGCAAAAGGTAAGGAAGTGAGCTACATACTTTCTTTACCGAGATGACCGGAGTGGGGGAGGTGTCGAGATATAGTGGGTGGCACGAGAAACCGTCCTGGGTACGTATGGGGCAAGGATCATACAAGAAAGGTAAGTAACAAAACATTAAAACACTCAATCACATTATTCTTCTCTCTCAAGCACTAGACATTATTTTCCTCCATTGTTAACCTTGTGATCGCCGACATCGACTCTCACGCCGGAGTTATCCTCGACGGCCAAGCCGCCAAGCTTTTGTGTTGACTTGTTGAACTGCAAGGATATATCGGACGCGCCTTGGTGATTGGGACGTGGGGAAAGATCTTGGCGCTAATATCACGCGCTAGAAGGAGGGCCGAGTTCTAGTGTCCCGAGTATTTTTCAATCACAAACCGTGTTTGTTCTACGCCGATTCATGGTGAAGAGTAGAACACCTACACTCAAGGGCGCGCCTATGGTCACAAATCAATCAACACCACGAGTGTCTGTCAAGGACCGTTTGGGACCTGCAATAAGTGTTCATGCCAGCACAGCGTCCAAACGATCACATGAAGATTCTCAGCCGAGGGCTATGGGCAACATTAAGCGAAAGCTAGTTTTCACGGTGGAGAAAGGGTCTGGCCACGGTCGAAAACTAGTAGAAGGCACCTCGCCTAGAACTTGATACCGAGATGACCAAGACAAAAAGGCCTCGTGACTGGCTAAGATGGAAGATGAAGCAGATAGGGCCATGGAGGTACTTGTGAAGCAGCGACAGGATATAGCTGAGCAGATGGCTCGAATGGCAGAGTTGAGGGAAGAAGAGTTCAGCTATGTTCAAATCCAAGAACGAGGGCATCGGAGTGGGAAGGAACCCGCCATTCAGACGACGAGTCTCGGGGCCAACCTCGAGAAAGAAGAAGATCCCAAGCCCTACTCCTCAAAGATCGAAGAGGGCACATCACCTTGCTCGATTCTAAGGAGCAGGGGTCGGTTTAACGAAGAGGTCGATCCGTAGATCGCACTCCCGAGAATACAAAGAAGGCGCCATTGTTGCACATTCTCACCATAGCGCCTGAGTTCGAAACGGGAGATCCAGAGGTCATACTCCGAGAGTCTATCGAGGGTACACCACCGTAGATGCTCACATCATCTAAAAGTCCTCTAAAGTTGGAGGTTCTATTGTAAGAGACCGGCCCACTCGTAAGAGGAAGGAGTCACCGAAAAAGAAGCATCATCCCAACCGTAAGGTGTGGAATATCCGTTAAAGAATTAAAGGAACTTCTGAAGTAGCTTGCCGAAGTGCAGAAAACGAAAGATACTTCGGAAAAGAAGGCATCCCATTTTTTCGCGGAGATTCTAAGAGAGAAAGCTGACCCCACCAAGAAGTTGCCCCACATTGAAAGTTATGATGGATCGGGGGATCCCTACGACCACAGTCAGGCGTTCGATCGACTGATGGATTACTATAACTTTAGCGATGCTGCTAAGTGTCATACTTTTGTCACGATGCTCAGAAAGGATGCCAGGCAGTGGATGGGAACTTTGCCTTCGGATTCAATTTCATCTTGGGTGATATATGCAAAGAAGTTTCATGCTCGCTTTGGGAGCAACAAAAGGAGGGGGAAACCAACCGCTCGCTGGGTTCAGTTCGACAAAGATTCGAATGAGTCTTTGGGCCAATATGTGAAGCGGTTCCGAAGCAGCTTTACCAAGTGATGTAATTCGAACGATCTACAAGTCAGGGACTATTTCGTAATGGGTTAGATTTGGTCAAATCGTAAAAGTTGGTGAAGAAATTAATGTTTCACCACCAAGAGTTCATTGAAGCCTTTTCGACAAAGCCAAGGCTATATCGTGGTGGAGGAAGCCATGAATGTTTCAAACGCCCTTCTTCGCCGACCGGCCAGGAGACAGACGGGATGTAATGATGGGGACCGTAAGAAGAATGAAGGAAATAAAGACCGCTATGAAGGCGGGTCAAAGAAATATAACAATTGAGATGTGGTGGAGGAGGACGCTCATCCGCCTCCAAATTTCAGAGAGTGAATAGGACGACACCGCACTTAACAATCGATAGGGTCAAGTTATCTTGGATCGATTAAGAATCAACCTATTTTCGAGCCACCCTCGAGATAATATTAAGCCCAAAAAGGAATTCTCGTAAGTATTGTGATTACCATCAAGCCTCGGGTCACGATATACCAACGACTCGTGCCAGCTTGAAAGATTTCATTGAAAGAAAGGTACAAGGTGGAGCTTTAGTTCAAGATGTGGCTCGCCAGAATGAATCAACAATAGGATAGAGGGACTGCTCAGCAAAATTTCAACCAGGGCCAAAGAGTGTTACTACCCTCGCCACCAAAGAAGGCAAGTTATAGATGTCATCACCGGGGCACTTCCCAGAAACTTGTTGGGAAGAAGCGCCAAGTCATTTGATTCACCATGTTTGGGGGTACCTCCCAAAGACCGACAGATTTTATCCAGAACGGTAATCTCCTTCACCGATGAGGATTACCTTCGAGACCATCGAACCACATGAAGGGTCATTGGTGGTGACCGCATGTTGGTCTTGTAGACATGAAGTGAATGATGATCGATAATGGGTCGTCTGTGGATATCCTATATGCCCATGCTTATCGTAGAGATGAATCTTGATGGGCGTAAGATGGAGATCGGGCAGAGGCTCCTTTATACTTGGCTTCAAAGAATGATCCAAATAAGGTGGTCGAACCATCGAGTCACCATCATCTTGAACGGCCCCAAAGCAGTAGAAATTATTTGCAAATTTTATGTCAGTACATGTAGATTCCGCTTATAATGCTATTTTGGGGAGGCCCACTTTAATCGCTTTTCTATAAGTCAGACCTCAATCCCCATTTCAAAATCAAATTTCCTACTACTCATGGGGTTGGTGAGGTAAAGGAGATTTGATCTCGCCGTAAGATGTTATAGAAATGTCAGATCACTTTGGAGTGGGGGTATCAAAGCAAAAGCATCATGGCGATAGAGATCGAACCTTTCACCGAGAGCAGCTTCAGAACCATTGGTCATGCCAAATCAAGAAATGTAAGAGATAGAGCTCATCCCGCAAGGCGAACAAGATAAAGAAAATAGGTTCGGTCCACCGGAACCTCTCCTGACGAAACCTCACGGAACTCCCCGCGATGCTATGTTGACATCTTCGCATGGGAACCTCAAGATATGCCGAGAGTGAGCAGGATATTGCCGAGCATCGATTGAAGTGGACCCACAAAGAAGCCGCCGAGAAGAGGAGGATCTTTGCGCCGAACGCCAACGGATCATCGATGAAGAGATTGCAAAGTCATATTAGTCACCGACTTCATCTTTGAGATCGACTACCCACAATGGATGGCAAATGTGGTGTCGGGTCCAAAAGCGTAATCGGAAATGGCGAAGTCTCAGACGATTATACCGATCCGAATAAAGTTTGTCCAAAGGATTTCTACCACCGCCCCCACATCGACCAAATTTCATCGATGCCACTTCGGGTATGCTTTGTTAAGTTTCATGGATGCATTCTCCGGATATCATCAAATTTCCATGTGAAAGAGGATATACCAAGACGACGCTCATTACGCATCGCTCGGTAGATATGCCTACAAGAAAATGACCTTCGACCTCATCAATGCCGAGCCACATACCGTAGGATGATGAACTATGTCTTCGATATCACTTGGGTAAGAACATGGAGGTGTACGTGACTACATATGATTGTCAAGAGCATGCCGGTACGTAAACATTTGGATGATTTGAAGAATACTTTCAGACAGTTCGTCACCACAAATTGAGACTGAATCTTGCTAAGTGCACCTTCGGATTAGGGGCTGACAAGTTTCTGGGTTATCTTGTCAGCTAGAGAGGAATTGAAGCCAATCCAGAAAAAATTCAAGCAATCCTGAACATGAAGACTCCTTAATCATTTAAGGATGTTCAACGTCTGACTGGAAGGATTGCAGCTTTGAGGAGATTTATGTCCAAGACTGCAGAAAGGTGCTTGCCATTTTTTGATACGTTGAAAGGGTCGAAGAATGCAAAGACGTTCCAATGGACTTCGGAGTGTGAAGATGCCTTTCAGAGAAACAAGTCCTACTTATCTTCAGCACCTTTGTTGGTGAAGCCCGCTCCTACTGAGCCTCTGTATTTGTACCTAGCAGCTAGTTCGTTGGCAGTAGGAGCAGTTTTGGTGCGTGAAGTTGGGGGTAAGCAGCACCCGGTTTATTATGTAAGCCATGTCCTTCGGGATGCTGAAACAAGGTACCCAAATATTGAAAAGTTTGCCTTTGCTTTAATAACTGCTAGCCGAAAGCTTAGGCAATACTTCCAGGGTAGGTTGGTAATAATATATACGGATCAGCCTTTGAAGAAGATTATGGGCAAACCTGAGGTATCGGGGAGATTAGCTGCATGGACAATGGAGTTGTCCCAATTTTTCATTGAATATCATCCCCGAACCGCCATCAAGGGCAGCCTCACCGATTTTGTAGTCGAATGTTCGCTTTCCTCGTCGATGAAGTTGTGGGCGGTCAAGGATCCGACAGAGCGCTTATAGTTCTTTCTTCAAAGAGGCATAGTTCGTGGACGCCAGATGCGGATGGGTCTTCTACTACTTGGACGCCGCAAGGTGGATTATTCTGACGAGTCCGGAGGGATTCAAAGTGCAACAGGCCATCAGATTTTAGTTCAAAGCAACGAACAACGAAGCTGAGTATGAGGCGGTACTCGCAGGGTTACGATTAGCGAAGAGTCTTGAAGTGCAGAGAATAGTCATCTTCAAAGATTCTCGCTTAGTCGTTAAGCAACTCTCCGGAGAGTACGGGCTCGAGGCCCAAGAATGATCAAGTATTTGGCGTAATTAAAAGAATGGCTTCAGATTTCCACCCCACGAAGTTTCAGTGGGTCGAGCGTAATGACAATTCCATTGCCGATGCACTTCTCAAATTAGCCACTACGGATGTTAACGCTTTTGATGGATCCGCTTACTTAGAAATTTTGCAACATCCTAGTGTTCATCATGAATCCAGAATGTGCGCCGACCAAAACCAATCACCGGGTCGACTCCATATCCGAGTATCCGGCAGATGGCGCCTTACCTTCTGACGGATGCTAGCCAAGAAAATCAAGTACAAGAGTGCTAATTTTGTTCTCGATTGATGGGGATCTGCTCAAGGGCTTTCTCGCTCCACTATCAAATGTTTGACTCCATCCGAAGTCAATACGCTTCTCCGAGAGGTATATGAAGGCATCTCGGCGCACCATATGGTCGCTAAGTCATTAGCCTATAAAGTACTTCGTCAGGGGGTACCATCGCCTACCATCTTCAAGGAAGCGATTGAGTACGCCAAGAAGTGCGAGAAGTGTCACCAACAAATTCGATACCACATCACCACCGTAAGAGCTATACTCGATCTTATCTCCTATACCCTTTGCTGTCTGGGGGGTTGATATACTGGGTCCATTACCGAAAGCAAAAGGTCAAGTCAGTTTTGTTATAGTTGCCATCGACTACATGACCAAATGGGTAGAAGCAAAGCCACTTAGGTTAATAACGAATAGAATGCTTGAAATTTTGAAAGAATCAAGAGTTTTTCATTTCGGAATTCCTAAGGTGGTAATATCGACAATGGACGCCAATTTGTGGGATCAAATTTGAAGCATTTTTGAAAGAATCGGGGTCCAAAGATGAAAGACTTCAAAGTGGCTCATCCTCACCGAACTGACAAGTCAAGTGACCAATGTAACGTCACCGAATGGGATCAAGCGCAGATTGACGGCTAAGGAAGATGGCCAAGAGTCGCTTAGCGTGTTATGGGCTTATCAGACTACCCCAAGGACAACAATGGGGGATTCACCTTTCAGACTAGCCTATGGTACTGATGCCTTAGTCCCAGTTGAAATCGGATCTCCAAGTTTTCGGGTCAGTCAATTTAAAGAGATCTACAACGACGAAGGACTGAAGGCCAACTTGGATCTGTTAGAAGAAGTCAGAGAAACAACTTTGATCAAATTGGCAGCCTATCAACGGAGAACGACTAAGCATTATAATAAGGGGGTAAATCTTCACAGATTTGAAGTGGGGGACTTTGTCCTCAGAGAAGTCGAAGCATCTATGCCTCAGAATTTGGGAAAACTGATGCCGAATTGGGAAGGACCGTATGAAGTCATAGAAGTACCGGCCGGGGACTTATCGGCTAAGGGCACCGACGGGTCAAGAATTAAAAATACTTGGCATGCCAAGAGCTTAGGAAATACTTTCAAGAAAATATAATGTCAAGACATCTAAGTCTCAGAATATTCACGCCATCATCAATAAAAGTTCCCTTTTTTCTCAAACGAATCTTGTCTTCATTGTTGTTCGCCCAAGGGTGTAAGGAGGTTCGGGGACTTTGTCGACCATTCGATGGTAGCCTTAATGGCGTGGTCCTTATGGGTTTGTCGGAGCCCTTCGTGGTAGGAAAATGCCATCCCTAAGACGTTGTCAGGCCCTGCGTGGTAGACAATTGTCGACCTTTAGACCTTGTCAGGCCCTTCGTGGTAGGCAAGCGTCATCCTTAAGACGTTGTCGCCCTCGCGCGGTAGCAATTGTTTCACTTTTAGACCTTTGTCAGCCCTTCGTGGTAGGCAAGCGTCATCCTTAAGACGTTGTCATGCCCTGCGTGGTAGGCAATTGTCGACCTTTAGACTTTGTCAGGCCCTTCGTGGTAGGCAAATGTCATCCCATGGGTTTGTCAGGCCCTTCGTGGTAGGCAGATGCCATCCTTCAGACCTTGTCAGGCCCTTCGTGGTAGGCAAGTGTCATTTTTTAGACTTTGTCAGGCCCTTCATGGTAGGCAAATGTCATCTTATACAAGTTGTTAGGCCCTTCGTGGTAAACAAATTTCCAATGAAGCAGATCTGTCTCACACTTTCTTGAATTTAATAAGTATCCCTTTACTTTATTACCTAAATTTTTCTAAGTGTTGAGTTCTGGAATGCCTCATTCTTTAACTTCATCTTATCTCATTATATGACATGCCTAATTGTTAATTAATGCAGCTTAAGTTATGCCCATGAAAGAGCTTATACATTTTTCAAGTTGAATTAATATCAAGTATCGACAAAAAAAGCAAATGCACCAAAGTCATAAGAACAAAGCCCATATTCCATTAATATATTGTTAATTACAAGGATGTAAAATATGAAAATTTTTACAATATTCTTATAAAGCTAAAAAAGAAAAAATAGATATCCTCTTCAGTCAGGGCTTCATCTTCGTATTTAATCGAGAATGGTAGGATCAGCTTCGATCGCGACAAGTTTTGCCTTGTCCTTTCTTCGGCAATCATAATAACCATCAGAAAACATCCAAACTACCTTCTCATTCAGCTCGTTTGACTTTCGGTATTCGTCATGAATTTGCTCATGAAGATCTTCAGTTAAGGGTGGACCTAAAGCATGCAAAGCTTCCAACTTACCCTGAAGCTCAAGATGAATGTTCAAATTCTTCCTTTGTCAACACGAGCTTCCTCCTGAAGATTATCAACTTGTATAGCCAGGCTTTGATTGGCTATACAGAGTTCTTCATTCCTAAGCTTTAGAGCATGATTCTGAGTGTCAAGTTCAACATTCAGACTCATCATCTCCTACTGGCTGGCCTTCGTCTTCTTCAAGTCTTCTTTGCAGATCTCTTCAATTCCTCCATTCTTCGAAAGTAAGTCCTTTTGAAGATTTTCATTATTGAAGTGAGCATCGCCGAGGTCACCCCTTCGCCTTATTCCAAGCCGACTTCGTAATCGTGTTTTCCCGACGAAAGATCCTCTCTTCGCTTTCAGATTCTTGGTAGCGTGGAAGAAGACGCCCAAAGACAGCACTAGCCTGTAGATGTTTACAGATAATTCGTTAATTTTCAAAGAAATGCATATAAATCCAAAAGAATGATGACATAAATATTTACCTCATGGATAGCTCATGCCTTCTTTAATCAAATCCATGATTGAGCTATTGCCAAACCGATGCTCACTCTGCTTTCTCTAACAAAAGAATTGAAGAGATGGAAGGGTAATTGGCATTAAAATGGGGCCATAAAGTTGGGGACCCCTCAGCATCATTCTCAAACTCATCGGCAGAAAGGAATCGAGATGAAAGGCGTCCGTTCTTCATGGGAAGGGATGGTGAAGGATCCATGTATATATTCTCGTGGAGATGGAGAACGAATAGAGTAGGTCCCCGAGCCTGGTGAAGGGATAGGTGACAACTGTGGTTGGTCCGAATCGCTTCTCGGGGGTGGTGGCTGATCTTCCGAAGGTTATTTTTTTTTCCGAGAGGCAATTGAAGCCTCAGGCTGTTCTTCAAGACCCTCTTCGAAAGCCTGAACTCCCACTGGGCCAGTAGGAACCCGAAGCTCTTCGGCAGTCAATGGAGTTACCTTCACTCGCCTTTTCTTGATTCGAAGAGCCTGCATTCGCTCGCTTCGTGCATATCGATCAGCCGCAAGTAGTAATCCGCTGAGATTCTTGGGAGATACTTCTTGCTTTCAACAACTCTCTTTTTCCTGCGAAGTTGGAGAGTCTCTTCTACAACCTCTGATTCCACAGGAAGATCTTCGACATCTGGGGCTTCAGAGGCCGGAATCTCTTCCTGGGGGGTTTCGGTAGGAGGGGATGTGGGAGGTTTGCTCGAGAGGAATTTTTCTAAATCCCTTCGATCCATCGATGAAGGTTTGATTAAAGACACTGCAACAAAGAAATACACTCCATTAGATCTTTCTATAATAGTAAGCACAGAAAATTTACTTTGATAAAAATTTGAAAACTTTGAAACTTACATTTGTGGTCATACAACCAAGCTTGTTTGGTGATAAGAGTGTAACTCCACTCCTTCTTCGGGAAGTTATCCAGAAGTTCAATCATCTCTTTCACGCTTCCTCTGCTATATCTCCAAAGTCGCGATACTTTGTCTAATGTTGTCCAAATAGGAGAGAGGCAATCTCGTGTCCTTTAACGAAGAACCACCGCTTTCATGCCATCTTTTTGTTATCGGAGGAGTATTCATCGAGAGAGCGTCGTCAAGTCCTCTCCGGTTTTTGAAGGAATCTTACCCAAAAGTTTGAATCCCTTCTCTCTGGACTTACTAACGGCGTATATGGAGAAGAAAAAGTCGAGGGTGGGGGTGACGCCCACTTCATGATGTAATGCTTATAAACACCAAGATGTGAATATAAGAGTTCGGGACTAGTTGGGCGAAGCCAACGCCAATGAACCCTAGGAGGGTGACCAAGAAAACGTGTAAGGGAATCGAACCCTTTTCTAAGAGGTCGTCGAGGCATGGCGCTCCACCGTCCGCACCGGTACATCCTCTCAAGTGCGGTGGGACAACTGGAATTGATGGGTCGCCGGAACTTGGTACCGCTTATAAGCATTTTGAACGTCCTTTTCAGTTAGTGTTGATGCAGTATTGGCGTGAGTGAACTGTGTTGCGCTTTGGAAGAAGATGGAAGGGTTGGGAAGAGGCTTTTTCAGTGTGCTTTTGCTCGATGTACCAGCCGGGTTAGGGTTTGATCCTGAAGCGGCCTTGCTTGGGCTGGGTATATGAGGAACAGTGGTGAGAGGAATGGCATGGATTGGGGTGACGTTATCAGAACTAGAAGACGCCATTGTTGTTAGTTTGCAGAGAAAAGTAAGAAATCTGATAAAGAAGGAAATCTAAAGCTCGAAAAGACGTTTGAAGTTTGAAATGGCAAGTTGTCAATTTTGGAAAAAAATTATCTTTTATACTGACGGTTACACGTTACACGAGGGTGGCACATTTAATTAATAGCAATGATGACGAATGTGAAAGGGTAGCGTCCGGCTTTGGGTTTAATATCTTAACCGGATTAGACTTCTCTCTTTTGGGCCCTATTTTATTTGAATTATTTATTGGCATTCATCAATTGGGCCTCGATAGGTTTTCGATTGGACCCCTTGTGATTTATTACAACTCATTATATCATGGGCCTATATTATTTGCAGTCTTCCATTAAACATCCTGTTTAATAAAAGACTGGGGGGCAATGTTAGGCCATGATCCTCTTCATTATTGGGCCAGACTTAATGGGTTCCTCCTTTGAATTATGTTACTTTTGTCCTGTTGGGCCGAATGATTTGGGCCCAGTTATTTGATTATGTTAGTGGGTTATTTTGGTTCGGTCCGGTCACTCTGAACCATCTTTATTGTATTGGGCTAAATCCTAGGATCAGTTCATTACACAAATTGTCATTTAACCCAGCTTTGACCGATAATCATTACATAAGATAAGTGTTGACTGTTATCTGTCACCTTTCTGCATAACATTAATGAGGATGGGATTCAGATGACCGGCGGTGGCAAACAGTGGTAGCAGGTGAGGAAGTGATCTACATACTTTCAATTTGAGATGACCGGAGTGGGGGGAGGTGTCGAGATAGATAGGTGGGTACCAGACAGTAAACCGGTCCTGGGTATGTATGGGGCAAGGATCATACAAGAAAGGTAAGTAACAAAACATTACAACTCTCAATCACATTATTCTTTTCTCTCAAGCACTAGACATTATTTTCCTCCATTGTTAACCTTGTGATCGCCGATACTGACTCTCACGCCGGAGCTATCCCCCGACGGTCAAGCCGTCAAGTTTTTGGTGTTGACTTGTTGAACTGTGCAGGATATCGGACGCGTCTTGGTGATTGGGACGTGGGGAAAGATCTTAGCGTTAACACCTACTATCCTTATAAACCATGTTGTGCGTACAACCTAAAAATCATATGGCAACACATTCTAAATATAGAAGAGCAATTTAACACCAAAAGTATAATAAGGACTCAAGTAAAATGTCACCTCTTGACAAGCCCTTTCAATTGTTTTGCATTCTGAGTTGTAATATCCTTCAGAGTCCTGTTCGATAAGCTGGACAAAAGTAAAATCAAAGTAAGTATTTCAGAATGGATACTGTACCAAAATTGAGTATTAAAATAACACTGAATACTCTACTTTCCACAAGGAAACACATCATTTTATTGATAAGAATTTTGCGAATTTGTCTTAAATGTCAAAGATACTAATGATCGATCCACTCTATCAATGCGGAATATGTATTCATAAATCATAAAAGACCCAACCAAATAATAGCAAGAACCCATAAAGTATACATCCAAATTCACAAATGTAACAACAGTCACTAAAGAGAGTCAAAGGATTGCTATCCTGACAAGTGCCTAGCGGGGTTAGAGGACAAATAAGGTGTGTGAGACTGCATTGGTATTTAATTATATGATTAGATCATCATAATCGAAGAATCACTTGACCGCCATGTCTTGTCCCAAACTCCATATAAGGATTTTACTCGATCTATATAAACAAAGATGAGAGACATAAAAGACCATAACAAGAAGCATTTAGGCGACCTCATGTCTTGCCATTCTTAAACGCCATATGAAGTGGAGTTTCTCTATCTTGCAAAAAGCTCAATATGCTCAATAGTTCATGCTACCATTATACAATCACATTAGATTCAAATTGATGCAATATAAATGAACATAAACTTCAAACAATTCTTCTCCCTCGCACAACTCCATCACCATTCTCTCATGCACTGCTTATCATTGTGACTTCTTATTAGTGTTACTCAACAAAAATTGTATAGCTAAAAGAGTGCAATTTGTTCGTTTACTTTTAAAGAACACCATTCTCTATGTGTTTAAGGCCATCTGCGATGAGTCGTAATAAAAGGCAAACTAGGGAAAAACCGGAAAAATAAATGAACCGAGTTGAATCAATGCAAAAGAGAGAAAGTGAATTCAATATTGTAATTTGCAACTCAAAATATACAAAGATACACACGCATTACTTATATTAGCTTTGGGTCAAAGATGACAGGTTCTCTTGGCACCGACATAGGTAGAGGCCTTTCAAGTGCAATCCTCTTGGCCATGAGATAAATGTTATTGGTACTTTCTCCGAAAGAAGGCACTACATCAGAAGTATAACCAAAATATACATGAAAGATAGAACTCCTATGCAGAAAATGAGTATACATGACACAAAGATCAGAGTTCTCAAAATCGAAACTAGACCCAAGCACAACAAAATGAGTTTTGAGCCATGTTCTTAAATAGAGCATCACCTAACTTGCTTATACAACTAAAGGAGCCCTATTTTGTTTGAGGATTGATAGTGAGGAAGAAATACTCTCACAATGTTTACGAATAAAGTTGCCAATATTTTCGGTGTTTATAAATTTGCACCTTACGAATTATGGAATATGACATTTATGGCAACTAAAGCAAGCAAATGAACTAATAGGTCAAGAATCATAATGTACTCACCAACCCAATTCACATGCTAGAGACTACAATGGCGGCAGGCCTGAGCACACTGCAAAATGTATAAAACGCAACACCCAATAACAAAGATATGCTTACTAAAGCGAGCCCGATAACTTGACGGTAGTTGTATCCGAATGCTGACCACATTAGTTATTCAAGCTGAAGTTTCCTTCACGAGATGAATGTATAATGTCGGACTACATATTGAAAATAGTGGCACATTAGCAAAACTAAAAATGACATTCTTTTATCTCTTCAAGGCATCATGTTCTCAATTCCTATCTTGTAATACTGTGTTCTAAATCATAACATTAAGCGGGGACTACAGGGAACATATAAATAACACATAATTCAAGATTTCTAATTCACGAATAATAGAAACAAGTGCACTTGTTAAATTAACACGTGGTTGAGATACAATGGAAGTTGTCATACTATAACACGTGGTTCACATGGTAACTAACAAAGACAACCCATGTCGAACTATGTTAACATTGGAATGTGTTTGCCAATGTTGCTACAGAGTCGCCAATCCAATAATTTTCCATCTTGGCACAACATATGTTGAACAACAAGCATAATTAGTCAAACACATCATCTTACACTTGCAAACTACCATGTAGACTATCGATATCCTGGCGCCATAAATCAAACATGACAATCGCAACTTCACTTCCGGATGCTTTCAAAATCTTTATTGAACATGAAAAATATAGATTTATATATGAAAATATGCACTATTTAGTCTCGGGACTATCAGTTCGAACAGAGAGATAACGAAAGACAAACACGTAACATAGATCGTATGAAATAACCTCGAATTGTATAATCCATCAAAAATTAATAATCAAATTTAAAGTATTTTTGTCAAGAATAAAAAGAAAAGGGAAATTAAATAAAAAATAAACTCGGAACTTAGCCATCTCATCTTCAACGAGATCTTTGGCGATAAACAGAACACTTTGCAATTTTGGTTTTACCTTCCTATATCTTCATGCTTTCTACTCACAAAGCACTTGTAAGCTCACTTGAAATCGCTTTCTTTGCAATAATTATAGGAAACAATTCACAACCCATTATTTACATAGAGAAAAAAGAAACATATGTATATATATATAGAGAGAGAGAGAGAACGAGAGTTGGGTTTGCGCAGCAGAGTTCACTTCGTTGAGTTTCTGCATCAATCTCTCTGTTACAATTTGTTCTTCTGCTGTTGCCATGTGATCCATCTCTTTCCCTCAACAATTTTTCTGTCTTTCCTGTGACAAAATTCTATAGGAAGAAATTGGGGTTTTAGGGATTTTGAGGTAATATTGTGTTTGCCAAGTGATTATAGGCGATGGTGGTCGTGGATCTTGAAGAAGAGAATCGAATCTTCACCGAGGAAGGTAACGATTTCAAAATGGAGGGATTGTTGTATGAAAGGCTGCAGTCCATCAACAAACACTATTTGTGTGTGTGTTTTGAGTGTGAGAGAGAAAGAGGGTTTCTTGACATTGTTATGTCAACTGACGAAGAAGGGCCTTTAGATTCGCCATTTTTCTTTGTAATCAGATAATGGAGTTAGGGTTTGAGGACTTCGAAAAGGAGAAGGGACGACTGAAGACCTCCGTGTTTTTTTTATTACCCGACTCCCATACCTCCATGTTTTTGTTCCCTCCGTGTTTTTTTACATACATAACGTTTTCTTTAAAAAAAACTTTATAACCTTAAATAGATAACGTTTTTTCATATGTATCTATAACGTTTTGTTAAAAAACGTTATGAAAAAAAATACCACAACGTTTTTATAAAAAACGTTGTGGTTTAAGTGTTGTCTATTTACTACTTTGTACTAGTGCGACTCATTTTTGGAATTGATTGAGGGATTGGATTAGTGGCTAGAAGGACATGACAATCTGGGCATTACTCTGATGACTAAGGGTAAATTTGAGATTTCCCCGAGGTCATGTGATAGGTCATATGCGTAGCACATGACCACTCTCCAGAAAACCCTATAAATACCCCCTTCCACTCCATTGGGAAGGGGACTTCTCTTCAGACTCAGGACTTGGACCTTTTGGAAGACTAGGAGACTTGGAGATTCTCTCTCAACCCAAAGAATCAAGAAGGCTCTCTGAATCCTTGCTACCCTAACAAGGTTCTTGGATTCTAAGAGTTCTACCACGTGTCGTTGGAGTAATCGCTCACCTTTTCTTCTCCCCTCTTCAATCAATCAATCAATTCTGTACTTTTCATGGATTTCTCTCCTCCTCAGCCAACACAAAACCCTAACCATAGCAAGGTGCGATTTCCTTGCCCATAATGTATATATATATATATATATATATATATATATATATATATATATATATATATATATATAGGGGAATGATCCATAACATGTATTTTCTATGGAATAAAAAGTGGCATATAACATTTATACCTTCCGTTTAACAAATGGATGGCTGTGATTAAAATTGGGAACACGATGTCCACTAGTAATTCCAGCGGACGTAGTTCATAAAATAATTTCTCACTTTTGCCCCCATAACCCAGTAGAATCGAATTTCATAATAGAAGCTTCCTCATCTATAATTCCAATAGCATTTGCTTCCAACCCCATTACAACATCAACTAAATCAGCTTCATTTTTGAAGCCAACATCCGTATCTGCTTCAGGAGGCAGAGAATCAACAGAAAAATAAATAACATATTCTACTTCATCAGTTCCAGAACCTAAGCCTTGAACACCTTCAAATCACTTCCTTATCATGTATACTGTCAACTGTCATTTCTCCTAGAGTTTTCGAATCGCATTCCAAAGCGACATCACAACCCAGATTTAAATTATTTGTTTCATATAATTCAGTCACATGTTCCATATTCGTAAGCACTTGAATTTCACAATGAAATCTTCCTTCCCTAACCTACAATAAAAACTCTGCCTTCCTCTCACCAAATGAACCATCCCCAAACACGAATCTCTCCCCATCGTCAGCGCTAACGTCCCAGACGGATGGACAGACATATCATTTACCCTTTTTTGTAGACAGTCCCCTTTTTGAGGTGGACGAAAGGGTAGGCATCATATATAGAAATGGAGCCGTCGTCAAAGGCGAAGAGTAGGTTATGAGGGAAGGAGGAGGAGAGAGAAATAAATGAAAGGGCGGTGACGGTGGAGGTAGGTCAGTGAGGGAACCGATTTTGGAAAAGGCGGAGAGGTCGTAGATCTTGATTGTGTCATCGGAACCGCCGGATACGGTAGCGGAGCCAAAAACAGCTACGAATTTGATTTTGGATCTTTTTTCTTCTTTGATATTCCAAAGTTTTCATGGCAGAGATACTTTATGGTGACATAGACCTACAAATATATATTTCCAATTGGAATAACTCAATTCAATTTGTCTTGGCTGTGGGGGCAAAAGTGAGAAATTATTTTATGAACCACGTCCGCTAGACTTATAACTAGCGGACAGCGTGTTCCCAATTTTAATCACAGCCATCCATTTGTTAAACGGAAGGTATAGATGTTATATGCCACTTTTTATTCCATAGCAAATACATGTTATGGATCATTCCCCATATATATATATATATATATATAATCTATTTTTGGTGGTGCATACCCCTTTATTTTACATACCATGTTCACCTTTACCGACAGATTTGTGCGTCACTAAAAGTTAAGACGATGGTCCTTTAATATCTGATGACGAATCGAGCTATCGCCCCCGTCGCATAAAAGGTGATGTGAAACAGTTAAATCAGCATTATATAAATTGCTAAATTTCGGGACCGTCATATGGGTTGTCGCTAAATTGCAATATAATTTAATATAATATATTATTTTTTAATTTGACTATATTTTTTTAATATTTAATTTAGAATAATTTGAATTTAATTTAAATATAGTTAAATTTGTAGTTACCTTAAAAAATATAATTTTAATTTAGAATAATTTGAAGTTAATTTAAATACTAAAAAATTATTCTAAATTTATATTTTTATGTAGTTAATTTTAAATTTTTTTAACAAATATGATAAATATTTTAAAAAATTAATTAAAAATATAGTTATGTAGTTATTTTAAAGAAATACAATACATTTTTTAAAAATTAATTTAAAATATTTTTATGTATTTTTAAAGAAATACTCTATATTTAAAAAAATATATATTTATTTCAATTAAACACTAAAAAAGATTATTCTAATTTCAGTTAAATACGAATTCAAATATGTCCGATTATGATCATATTTAAATTCCATTTGTTCAGAGTTTTGATTGTTTTGATCATTTTGATATTGAATTTCTTATGGGGTAGAGTTTAAGAGCATATAAATCAAGAAAGGTTCTTCTAGTTTTGATCATTTTGATCTATGTTTGAATATATTGAATAGTAATATTAGTAATTGAAGATTCAAACACCAACAATTAGATTATTGGCAGTTGAGTTTTGGAAATCAAACCTGTCGGAGAAAAATAATAACTGAGAGTTCTTTTAGTCATGCAGGGTTCTTTTGGTCATGTATCTCTATCGCTACTAGGAGGAATTAATCTAACTTAATTTTAACCACTACAACAAAAAGGCTTATCAGCGACCGCCTATGGTCGTAGATGAGTATTAGCGACCGCATGCGGTCGCTGATATTAGTCGCAGATAATTTGGTCGCAGATGATTTCTTAACTTGTAAGAGATCTAAGAAAAACGATGTTTAACATTGATGGTAGTATTTCTTCTACTACATCATTAGCAGGTGCTACAGCGGAATCCTTACAGAGAAAATCTTCTCATTTTCATCTTTCGTATTCATAATCATATCTTCTCAGTGAATATGAATGCATATATGGCCATTTGACTTATATAAGAAGATTTAGATAATGCTGGGCATTTTGGAAACATATCATTATTTATGTCCACATTAATTTCGTGTGATTGAAGTTATGGTGCTTGTGTTTGTGTTTGTGAGTTTTCATAATTATAAACAAATTTTATAATTTAGAGTTTGTGGACATAGGTATGTAGGGAAATTTTATAATTTTACTTGTATAAGTGGCCAACTAGATTACTAAAACATGGTCATGTGTACTTTGTTAATGTTGTGATATCCTGGATATCATATTCTTAGTTTTAAATTCTTGTTGATACTTGCTTAAAACAAGGACATTAGGTGATGAAAATATATTGATGGTAAAGTTTGAAGAACAACCAATGAACTTTGCAATGTGTTCTAGAAACTATAACGCTGCGTATATCAAGATTACAGAAAAAGGCATACTATTAGTCCCTTAATGTGAGACTATTTGTGACACCCCCAAAATAGGTATACATCATCAATTCTGAGTTGCCAAATACATGGTACAAAAACGAATACAACTTCATTAATACAATTGTCATGTAAAATACGACAACACATATACTGTGAGTTTAAATACAAATACTGTCTAATAGAGAGTATACAAACTCAAAAGGAGTCCTCATTAAAATTATTATCACACTATTTTTTAAAAATAATGAGGACTGCTAAAACCACTTTCTAGAACCATCATTCCACACCCTACTACTTCCCGCTTACATTCTCGCTTACGAGGAAAACAATGGAACAAAAAGGAAAAGGGTGAGCTCAACTAGCCCAAAGTAAAGAATATTATAACTAAGATAATATACAATAATTTATCATTAGTCTTCAACAGGGAAAAATCTGATAAAATATAATAGACAACAAGTTTTAGATCAACAATTACAGCGGAAAAAGCAATCCATTAGAAGAGTCAAATAGAGAATGAATTCTACTATCTTCTAAGATTTAAAAGTCCATCATCAATATTTTATCCCTGTAATATCAATCAATATACATCTTGAATCAAATATTCATCTTTTTGCACTAAAGGCCAAAGATATTCATTTGTATCACCTGTTGGTCATGTTCATCTCAACATCTGTACATCTTAGCACTACGGGCCAAAGATATTCATCAGGAAATCATTCATCTTTGCACTACAGGCCAAAGATATTCAGTAATATCATCATTTAGGACTGAGGATGATGAAAAATATTTTAAAGAAAACGAATCCAGTGAGATAAAAGAACAAATATTTGGGATTCGTACTTCGATTTATCCAAGTTCAAAAATACTCCATAATAACCAATTATGAAGTAGAATTCAAAATAAAGATCAAAACATGGATACAATCAAAGCTAGTATCCATAATAGATATCTTGGATAAAAAAATAAAAATTTAATTTTTCTGTGAATAGTGCCGTATTCGTGAATAGTGCCGTATACGTGAATAGTACCGTATACGTGAATTGTAACCCCGATACAAAAAGGTAGAAATTCCACAATAATATTCGTATCAATATTTCGGCATAATGATATTGAAGAATTAATATCATTTACGAAGAAAATAACATCCCTTACCTCAAAAAGATGACTTACATTTGGAATCTTTCGATATAGTCTTTGAAGGAACTTGCATAAATATAGCAACACTCAAAATATCAAAATACTCACAAGAATACGCCGATAATATAGAGAAAATCTTTAGTTTAAAGTGTGATTTTCAATTCTAACCTAAGCACCCTATTTATAGGAAAATGCTTAGAACACCAAAGCAGAAAATTTAATATAATATTAATATATTTTATTAAATTTCCTACGCACACAAACTTGGTCCAAAATCAGCCACACACCTCACCAAAAGTCACAAAAACGTTTTTCATGTAAAAATCACTTAAAACTCCAAAATAATAATAATTAATTAATCTGGAACTTCAATAATTCAAAATAAATAGCCCTTTTATTAGAAAAATTCGAATCTTATGTCCTTCCATAGGAAATTCAATTCTCTACAACTTTGTAAGTTTAAGTTTTTTCAAATTCCAAACAGAAATTGACCGAAATCCACATACGGACAATTTAACAGGCTATAATCAAATTTCAGTCAAGAAATGGGGTCCACAAACATGAAAAACATGTTTTAAATATTTGTAGTACCAAAAATACTATTCCTCCTCATTTACTCATATATCCCACATTCATTGTAAAATATCAATTTTTAACAATTGTCACATTAAAAAATTTTCTCCATCTATATCAATATAAAATGAATATTTTTCTTATCATATAAATCAATATTTAATTATTCATAAATAATATTACAGAATCACAATACTGACAACCAGGCTGTTCCCAAGAAAGAGGGGGCTTTCTAATAAGGATTTTTCCTTACTGGCGCGCAATTAGGTGACCAAACCTCTCCTTAAGACAGAACTTTCTAGACATTGCCAATAATGCTATCTAATAATATTATTCAAATAATATGAATTATTGATTTGATAATAGAAAATACTGTGTAGTGACAATTATTGAAACAACAATAATATAAAATATCAACGTAATAATTATTGAATCAATAAAATAAAATATTGAACAGTAATTACTGTAACAATTATTGAGTAGTGCCTTCTTACGTAAGAATCAATCATTGGTGCAATATCGTGTGCTACTGTGCAACAACGTGTATTACTGTGTTTTAACCATCGAGTATTCCAACAGTGTTAACGGTAAAAACTACGCCGTTATTTATAAAAAACTCATACTTGTCATTTTCTTCATCCAATTGCTTTCCGTTATGGGGCCCACAAAAGGCTGCACCGTTGTACGAATATTCCCCGACAGGAAGAATATTCCACGACCAAACGAATATTCCCGACAACAATGAATATTTTATAACCACTTGCTTATTTAAAATATTTGCGCAATTTACCCATAACTAACCACATTAATCAAATCAACCCTTACTATTTCAAAATAATAAACAGAGTAAATTCAACTTCATTTATAAAAAGTTGGGGTCTTACAGCCTTCCCTTCTTATGAAATTTCGTCCTCGAAATTGACGTACGTACCTTGGTGCGTAAGACATGCTCTTTCCTATCACAGATCTTAACAAGTATCTCCTCGTACGTTAAATCTTTGGCTATCTCGTCTGGTTCTAACTCAATAATGTGGTTCGGGTCCTTCACATATTTACGAAGCACAGATATATGAAAAACGTTATGAACACGAGACATGCTTGGAGGTAACGCGAGTCTATAGGCCACATTTCCTACTCGGTCAAGAATCTGAAATGGACCAATAAATCGTGGATTGAGCTTTCCTCAATTCCCGAATCTTATAACTCCCTTCCATAGAGCAATACATAACAATACATGATCCCCAATATCAAATTCCACGTCCTTTCGATGAAGATCCGCATAACTCTTTTGTCGATCTTGTGCCATTTGTATACGTTGTCGGATCATTTGGATCTTCTTTGTAGTCATTCGTACCAACTCTGGTCCCAACAACGTTGCTTCTCCCACCTCATCCCAGCATACTGGAGAGCGACACTTTCGTCCATACAATGCTTCAAATGGAGCCACACCTATACTTGCCTGATAACTGTTGTTGTAGGAAAATTCCACCAATCATAAATACTTATCCTAACTCCCTTTGAAGTCTAGGACACAGATTCTTAATAGATCTTCAAGAGTTTGAATAGTCCTCTCTGATTGTCCGTCCGTTTGAGGATGGTATGCCGAACTAAATCGTAAATCCGTGCCCATAGCTTTTTGCAAGCTAACCCAAAATCGTGAAGTGAATCTTGGGTCACGATCCGAAACTATGGATACTTGCATGCCATGAAATCTCACAATCTCATTTACGTATATATTAGCTAGATGTTCAAGGGAATAAGTCTCCCGTATAGGCAAGAAATGAGCAGACTTGGTTAATCTATCAATAATAACCCAAATCGCATCTATGCCTTGAGAAACCTTGGGAAGATCTGTAATGAAATCCATAGTAATGTGTTCCCACTTCCATTTCGGAATCTCAAGTGGTTGCAATGGACCCTTTGGCACTTGATGCTCCGCCTTTACACATTGACAAGTTAAACATCTCGAGATAAACTTCGCGATCTCTCTCTTCATATTGTTCCACCAAAATATATGTCGAAGATCATGATACATTTTGGTACTCCCAGGATGGATTACAAACGGTGTGTTGTGTGCCTCCATCATGATTCTATGCTTCAAGTCAGAATCATTAGGAACACAAAGTCTGGAGTTGACTCAAAGTATTCATTCTTCATCGATTCTTGCTTCCGGAATAGCACCTTCTTGCACTTTCTTCTTCATACGCATCAGCTCCATGTCCGTAGCTTGAGCAGCTTTAACTTTATCAATTAAAGTCGGTTCTACTCGTATGCTTGATATCATCATGTGGGTACTTAGAGCCTTTATCTCTATCTCCATCCTTTGTAAAGTCATACAAAATGGGCATTTGTGTTAACAACATTGCACTTGTACCCGCATATGATCTTCTACTCAATGCGTCAGCTACCACGTTTGCTTTTCCAGGATTGTATTGGATGGTATGGTCGTAATCTTTCAATAACTCGAGCCAACGTCGTTTCCGCATGTTGAGTTCCTTTTGGGTGAAGAAATATTTGAGGCTTTTATGATCTGTATAGATCTCCACTTTCTCCCCATACAGGTAGTGTCTCCAGATCTTCAACACGAAAACAACTGTTGTCAACTCTAGATCATGAGTAGGATAATTCCTCTCATATTCTTTGAGTTGTCGCGAGGCATAGGCTATGACTTTCCCATGTTGCATGAGAACACATCCTAACCCTTTTCCCAAAGCATCGTCAGAGATAACAAATCCATCCGAACCAGACCATTTTGTCGAGCAGTGCGAAATGAGTCTCCACTTGAGTTCTTGGAAACTCTTCTCGCATTCCTCGCTCCATACGAATTTTTTATCTTTACGAGTTAGCTGAGTTAACGGAGTAGCAATTCGAGAAAATCCTTCCACGAATCTTCGATAATAACCAAATAAGCCCGAAAGCTACGTGATTTTGTCACCGACTTCGTTGCTCTAACTTTGTATTGCTTCAATCTTCGTCGGGTCAACAGACACTCCATATTTTGATACCATGTTCCCAAGGAATGCTAATTCCTCAAGCCAGAACTCGCATTTCTTCAGCTTGGCATATAGCTTGTTATCACAAAGCCTTTGCAATACCAGCTTCAAATGGCGCTCATGATCTTCACGGCTTTTGGAATAGATGAGGATGTCATCAATAAAGACAACAACGAACTGATCCAAATATTCCTTGAATACTCGGTTCATCATATCCATGAAAGCAGTAGGAGCATTAGTCAATCCAAAAGACATGACTAAGAATTCATAATGCCCGTACCGAGTTCTGAAGGCAGTCTTTGGAATATCCTCAGTTTTAACCTTCAGCTGATGATATCCAGAACGAAGATCAATTTTTGAAAAGAATTATGCTCCTTGCAACTGGTCAAATAGGTCATCAATGCGAGGTAGCGGATACATATTCTTGATGGTGACATGGTTCAATTCTCGATAGTCAATACAAAGTCGTATACTCCCGTCTTTCTTCTTTACAAATAAAACAGGAGCACCCCAAGGAGATGTACTAGGACGAATGAAACCGATGTCCAACAACTCCTGTAGTTGGACCTTTAACTCCTGAAGTTCAATAGGAACCATTCGATATGGGGTTTTAGAAATGGGCTTTGTACCAAGTTCAAGGTCAATAAAGAATTCAACTTCACATTTTGGGGGTAGACCGGGAAGTTCTTCAGGAAATACGTCAGGAAATTCACTAACAATAGAAATATTATTCACATCTGACGTGTTTTTGTTCAAGTCCGTGACATGGGATAAGAAAGCTTGACATCTATTTTTCAATAAACGAATAGCTTTATGGCTTGATATGATAGTGATTGACTTTAGTGGTTTGGTTGTTTGGATTTGCATAACAGGTTGGTTAGGAATATGAAAACTAACAACCTTACGAAAATAATCAATTTTAGCATGATAAGTGGTTAACCAATCAATCCTTAAAATCACATCAAATGCAAGTATTTTCAACGAAATAAGATCGGCAGGTAATATGATGGTTCCAACTTGAATCAAATAAGATTTATAAACAGTAGATGTAACAAAAGTTTTTCCTAACGGAGTCTCAACAGATAAGTCAAGGTCTAATTTCTCCGGAGTCAAGTTCAAACGTTGAGCACAAGCAGGAGAGATAAAAGAATGGGTAGAACCTGTATCTAATAAGGTATAAACTTCGCAAGAATTTATGATTAGCTTATCCGTGATCACCTCGTTTTGGTTCCTTGCATTTTGACCAGTCACGACAAACGCTCTTCCAGGAACCGTTGACTTTAACTTTTCTGGGACAGCCTTTTGAGTCACCATCCCCGCTGGACTTGGTTTCACTACAGTAAAATCTCGAGTGATATGTCCTTCCTTTCACCAACTATAACATACCTTGAACTGTTGCGGACAGTTTGGGCTGATGTGTCCCTCTTTTCCACATTTATAGCATACGACCGGTGGTCGTTCTCCTCCCTTAGAAACAGTTGGTGCTGACATCTTCGCGTTGTCATTGTTGTATCTTCTCTTCTTAAAATCTCTTCCCGACTCGCTTCTTCTATTATCATGGCCACGATTACCACCAGAGTGGTTACCGCTTTTGTCCGATTGTTTTCCTCCCCGCTGGTTTTCATTGCTCGATGATTCGCCGCCATTTGCAGATGACCTCGGTTGTGGTCCCTCGGTTGAACATACTAATTATCTCGCTCTAATAATTGAGCCTTGTTTACAACATCTGAATTTAAAGAAAATTTATGAGAGATACGATATTGTCGAATCTCGGGTTTTAAACCTCTCAGAAACATCCTCGTCATTTGTTCCTCATTCTCTACTAAATGAGGTGTAAACCTGGATAACTCTGTGAACTTACTTCACGTATTGGGACAATCATCATGTTATTTTGTTCTAGTCTAATAAACTCTACCTCCTTCATATGGCGAATACTTTCAGGAAAGTACTTGTCGTTGAAAAGTTTCTAAAACGTTTCCCAAGACATGCTGAGTGTGGAAAGCTGGGTACGTTTCATGGACTCCCACCAGTAGTCTGCCTCGGCACGGAAGATAAAGGTGGCGAATGGAACCTTCTGTTCCTCCGTGCATCCCAAGACATCGAATATCTTGGTAATTTGTTTAACCCACGTCTTTGCCTTGATCGGATCCGACTTTCCAATAAATTTTGGTGGTCCCAACTCTTTGAACTGCTTGGCCGTGACAAGCCGCGCATTGCTATCATTTCCACCCATATTTTGTACACGAGTCTCTCTCGTCTAGTTTTGCATGAACTGCAAAAAACATCTAAACATCCCATCATTCATCATTTGTTTGGTAATGTTGTTTACAGGAGGAATATTGCCTTCCTGTTGCACGTTCCCCTAGGTGGTGATTAAAGGTGTCTCCACGGTCTCATTCACTCCACTGTTAATATTTTCAGCTGCCATTCTCAAATACTGCCATAAAACAAGGGTTAATTAAAGAAATTAACATGCCACATAATATCCTTCTATTATGACCGACCAAACAAATAAGCTTAGGTATGACACACTAGCGAAGGATTACTCGTCTCTCCCCTCCTAGTTCTATTCCACGATCTCCGCCAGAGACCATATCCCTAAGCTCTGATACCAACTGTGACACCCCCAAAATAGGTATACATCACCCATTTTGAGTTGCCAAATACATGGTACAGAAATGAATACAACTTCATTAATACAATTATCGTGTAAAATATGACAACACATATACTGTGAGTTTAAATACAAATACTGTCTAATAGAGAGTATACAAACTCAAAAGGAGTCCTCATTAAAATTATTATCACACTATTTTACAAAAATAATGAGGACTGCTAAAACCACTTTCTAGAACCATCATTCCACACCCCTACTACTTCCGCTACATTCTTGCTTCCTGAGAAGAACAATGGAACAAAAAGGAAAAGGGTGAGCTCAACTAGCCCAGTAAAGAATATTATGACTAAGATAATATACAACAATTTATCATTAGTCTTCAACAGGGAAAAATCTGATAAAATATAATAGACAACAAGTTTTAGATCAACAACTGCAGCGGAAACAACAATCCATTAGAAGAGTCAAGTAGAGAATGAATTCTACTATCTTCTAAGATGTAAAATTCCATCATCAATATTTTATCCCTGTAACATCAATCAATATACATCTTGAATCAAATATTCATCTTTGCACTATAGGCCAAAGATATTCATTTGTATCACCTGTTGGTCATGTTCATCTCAACACCTGTACATCTTAGCACTACAGGCCAAAGATATTCATTAGGAAATCATTCATCTTTGCACTACAGGCCAAAGATATTCAGTAATATCATCATTTAGGACTGAGGATGATGAAAAATATTTTAAAGAAAATGAATCCAATGAGACAAAAGAACAAATATTTGGGATTCGTACTTCGATTTATCCAAGTTCAAAAATACTCCATAATAACCAATTATGAAGTAGAATTCAAAATAAAGATCAAAACATGGATACAATCAAAGCTAGTATCCATAATAGATATCTTGGACAAAAATTGAAAATTTAATTTTTCTGTGAATAGTGCCGTATTCGTGAATAGTGCCGTATACGTGAATAGTAACCCCGTCACAAAAAGGTAGAAATTCCACAATAATATTCATATCATTATTTCGGCATAATGATATTGAAGAAATAATATCATTTACGAAGAAAATAACATCCCTTACCTCAAAAAGACAAGATTACATTGACCGAATATCGGATATATTGTCAAGGAACTTGCACCGTATAGCAACACTCAAAATATCAAAATACTCACAAGAATACGCTCAATAATATAGAGAGAGAAATCTTTAGTTTCTGGTGTGATTTTCAATTCTAACCTAAGCACCCTATTTATAGGAAAATGCTTAAAACACCAAAGTAGAAAATTTAATATAATATTGATATATTTTATTAAATTTCCTACGCACACAAACTTGGTCCAAAATCAGCCACACACCTCACCAAAAGTCACAAAAATGTTTTTCATGCAAAAATCACTTAAAACTCCAAAAAAATAATAATCAATTAATCCGAAACTTCAATAATTCATAATAAATAGCCCTTTTATCAGAAAAATTCGAATCTTATGTCCTTCCATAGGAAATTTATTTCTCTACAACTTTGTAAGTTTAAGTTTTTCCAAATTCCAAACAGAAATTGACCGAAATCCACATACGGACGATTTAACAAGCTATAATCAAATTTTAGTCAAGAAATGGGGTCCACAAACATGAAAAACATGTTTTAAATATTTTTAGTAACAAAAATACTATTCCTCCTCATTTACTCATATATCCCACATTCATTGTAAAATATCAATTTTCAACAATTGTCACATTAAAAATTTTTCTCCATCTATATCCATATAAAATGAATATTTTTCTTATCATATAAATTAATAATTAATTATTCACAAATAATATTACAGAATCATAATACTGACAATCAGGCCGTTCCCAGGAAAGAGGGGGCTTTCCTATAAGGATTTCTCCTTACTGGCGCGCAATTAGGTGACCAAACCTCTCCTTAGACAAAACTTTCTAGACATTGTCAATAATACTATCTAATAATATTATTCAAATAATATGAATTATTGATTTGATAATGGAAAATACTGTGTAGTGACAATTATTGAAACAACAATAATATAAAATATCAACGTAGCAATTATTGAATCAATAAAATAAAATATTGAACAGTAATTACTGTAACAATTATTGAGTAGTGCCTTCACGTAAGAATCAATAATTGGTGTAATATCGTAATGCTATTGTGCAACAACGCCAGACATCGTGTTTTAACCACCGGGTATTCCAACAATGTTAATTCAGAATAACTACATACGCTTATTTATAAAAACTCATACTTGTCGTTTGCTTCATCCAATCGCTTTTACATTATGGCGCCCACAAAAGGTCAAGGCTATTGTCAATTTAATATTCCCATGGGAAGAATATTTCACGACCAAACGAATATTCCCCGACAACAATGAATATTTTATAACCACCTGCATATTTAAAATATTTGCGCATTTTACCCATAACTAATCACATTAATCAAATCAACCCTTACTATTTCAAAATAATAAACAGAGGAAATTCAACTTCATTTATAAAAAGTTGGGTCTTACACTATTAGCCCTAGCTATAAAGTCATTTGATAGCTTAAATTATGGAGGACTAATGAAATTATATAATCTCTCATAAATAGTCCAAGGCCGTGAAACTATTTCCTAATACTCTCTTACCCACACAATTGTCTATATTTCTCTCTCACACATTCCATACCAAAAATGTGTGGGCACTAAATTTATTTGGCTTTCTTCATAAAACAAGTATAAAGAGTTCATGTTCATTACCCAATTTGCTTTAAAACAGTTTTTAAACTCAATTAATCTTACCCAATTCACTTGAATTACTTCATAAAACAAGTATATGAGTTCTTATTCATTACCTCACCTAAATTGCTCTTTTTGAGCTTAAAACTCTCTAAGGAGCAATTTATCAAACATGATATGGACATTATTTATATGGACATGTTTCACTAACATTTGTACATGCTTTAAACCATATTCACCTTCCTTATTACTTCGTACAACAACAACTAAGCTCCTTCTAATTCATAACTCACTTATCACAACTCAATCATAACAATTTAATATAAATCTTTCAATTGTTGATACTAAAATCAAAATTAGAACTTACCTTATAATAATGGCTCAATGGGCTGAATTTAATTCTTACGGTTCAGCTGTAATCACTCTTTAAATGGAATGAACGGAATATAGTTTTTAGCTCAAAAAGAGTAATGGACTGTGTATGAATTAAGGATGTAGTTATAATTCTAAATGTTAGAACTAAAATCAATGACCCAAAAAAACCATGAGTTCACATCATAGTTGTACTAATATGTTCCAAAAATTAGATAAGTAAGAAAATGGAATGAGAAATCCAATAAGAGTATATGCAAAAATGAATGTGGCTACTATTTTTTATGACAATCAAGTAAAGACAACAAATAAAGTTTTAAAATATGAATTTAAAGAAAAGCTCAAAAAGAAGAATGTTGCTTTTGAAAATTTCAATTACCAAAACACTTATACTAGTATACCATTAAGCACTAATCAATGTCATTTTAGCAAATTGCTTGTTTAGCCCAAACACCATACACAGAAATCATTTATCAGTAGCGATATTAAATAAAGTGTGCTTTCTACTTTAGGACAATTTACAGATAACTCAACTATTAAAACATCAAACATTCACAAATACAGTATTCACTAATTGATTAATTCCATATTAATCAATAAATTAATAAAAACCCAAATCTCCATTCACAAAACCAAATCAGAATTAATAAACAATTACAAAATCAATAGTTGAACAAAACCCTAAAGGAGAAACCCTAAATTGAGCAAGATATATAGAGGGGACATTACAAAACTTAAGATTTAGAACTTTTTTACCTTTCGTTTGAGGTTGTAATGGTGCAACTCGGACTTGTAATGAAGATGTAGACACTCAAAATTTTCTGTACACCTGTCACTAACATTGCAGGAGGACATATTCGTCTTTTAAGAGGGAACCCTGAAAGACAATCCATATCCATACCGGATATTATCGGAAGTTCAGCATCAACCCCAGATCACTCTGGGAATAACAAATCCAACCACGCATATGACCCCGAGGCATGCAGATCCAATACCGAAACACACACCAAAGAAGACCGATTAATCTCGGAGATAACCTCGAGGTATCCAGTCTCAGTCCCAACCATGGGAATAGCCACCAACCTTGGTGATAACCCCAAGGAATGCAGTTTCGATGATAACCCCAAAAATGCTTGTTTCAAATGCAACCAGCTTCAATCTCGGCGCTCACAACGAGATACACTGTACCAACCTGACGATAACATCGAGAAGACAGGCACACCTCAAAGATGACAATGAGGACCTTCAACAAATGCAGTAGTCCAATCTCAGCGAAGCTTTGAGCAACGTCTGCTTTATCAGCCCAATCCGGCGATAACACCGGTGAAGGGAAACATCGTCATCTCGCCAACACGATGCCACGCCACGTCATCTCAACATCTCTACACAACGATGTCCCACAAGACTAACCAATCCCGAGTGACTATTGTGCGGGGTAACAGATGGAAGTTAAAGCTTGAAGACCGGAGGGCATCGTCCCATCTTCAATGACTTTGTACAAACTCTAATCCCATGCCATCGTACAACTCTCGACAACGGCAGTCCAAAATAGATCCTGTATACCTCAAATGGATGCCCAGATTGTACTTCTGAAAGTTTGAGTGGACATTACAGTGCCCGAGTGCACGTACTACGAGACGACTCGACCCAAGAAACCCGAGCCCACCCAAAGTTGCTCTCCGGTACCTACTACTAAATCAGATATAAATAGAGGGTTTGGGTGCCCATTTTGCAAGAGAAAACTATGAGGAAGCCCCCGCCTAATTTGCTCTCAACTCACCCCATGCAAAGGTACTTTCTCATTTTAAACACATGTGAGCTCATATATAGCCTCTTTTGTACCTACAAAAACCAGTGTTTACCCACTCTAAAGATATAGAAGTCTTCTTTGGCAGTCAACTATAAGCCTTCTCACACACTTTAGAGTCTTTCTCTTCATCTCCGCACACACCCTTCTTCATGTTGAGAGTCGTGTTGCGCGTATTTGCCCGGACTTTGGTCCACAATTTTGTTTCAGCTTGTATATATATATATATATTGACTAACATTATCGAGTTATGCCTCAATTGAGCCTAGACTTCGGTCTGAAGTGTTTATTTGCTTATATATATATGTATATATATGAACTGTGTGTCGAACTTTGTTCGATGAGCCTAGACTTCGATCTGGAGCGTTTACTGCTTTAATATATATATATATATATTAATTGTGTTCGGACTCTATTCGATGAGCCTGAATTTTATATTTGGAGCGTTTACTTGCTTATATATATATATATATATATATATATATATGAACTGTGGTCGGACTCTGTTTGATGAGACTGGATTTTATATCCGGTGCATTTACTTGCTTTAATATATATATATATATTCTTATATATATTAACTGTGTGTCGGACTCTGTTCGATAAGCCTAGATTTTATATCTGGAGCATTTATTCGCTTTTTATATATATATATATATATATATGAACTATTATCGAACTCGCTCGATGAGCCTGCACTTCGGATCGGTCCAAAGTTTTTATTGCTTTTGTATATATATATATATATATATATATTTTCGTCCCCACTGAGTTCACTTCGTGGTGGTTGATCGCTTACGACTTTCTTTACGTTTAATCACGGCTCGAGTTTACTTACGTGGCGATTGATCATTTTGTACTGACTTTATTTACGTTTTTGTCCTTTGGAGTTTCCTCCGTGGCGGTTGATAACTTTTATAGCTTTATTTACATTTCGATCCCCCATGGAGGTGCTTCGTGGTTGGTGATCATGTACCGATATATATATATATATATATATATATATATATATATATATATATATATATATTTATATATTCGTCCCACCTGGAGTTCAATTCGTGGTGGTTGATCGCTTTTACAGCTTTCTTTACGTTTCGTCCTTCCTGGAGTTTACTTCGTGGCAGTTGATCATTTTGTACAGCTTTATTTATGTTTTGTCCCGCCTGGAGTTTCCTCCATGGCGGTTGATAGCTTTACAACTTTATTTGCGTTTTGTCCCGCCTGGAGTTTCCTCCGTGGCGGTTGATAGCTTTTATAGCTTTATTTACATTTCTGATCCCCCATGGAGGTGCTTCGTGGTTGGTGATCATGTCTGTATATATATATATTTACTGCTTTTATATATATACTTGCTTACTGCTTTCATACAAATTGTGATATCATGTGCTCCTAGGAATCATGTGATCACAGATTCAGCCCATTAGATCTAGATTCGGTTCCCGTGATGGACATTTTCAGCTGTAAGCAGTTTCTAAATTATTCTGCGATGTCGGAATTTCCTCAGATGGTTCCCATACCCACGAGGAAGTCGAAATTATTTTGTACATTATTTTCGTACGGATGCCTCGTATGTGTAAAATAAAATCAATCAAGCCGAACACTTAATAAAATGGGAGTGTAAAAGGTCTCAATTACTATTGAGCATCAGGGTTTGAAAAACCTCTTTTATAAAACATCACTGCCATATCTTGCTTAAAATTGAATTCTTACATAAATTCAAATCCTGTGTATATAGGTGCAAACGAGGCCTCACACTACTTCTAAATAACAACACATTGACCCACACACACACACACATTCAGATAACAGTTTCTTGAAAAGAGGCGGTCACCGTGGTAACACGGATGTTGGGGGGGTGCCTAACACCTTCCCTCCGCATAACCAAGTCCCCGGACCCTAATGAATCTCGGTTTCACCGACCCGTTTAGCAATGTCACATCACTGGGTCAATGTGCAAAACTTTTCTCGGTTGTGTTGATACAACCATTTAAAAAACCAACTGGCGACTCTTAACAGTCCCATCGTCGACATTATACATGTCGGACCTTTTTCACTTGTTTTTTCAAACAAATCTCACCTAAAATGAGAACACCAAAGAACAAGTAACGGAAAGGGACATCTAAAAATCCCAACGTCGACAGGTGGCGACTCTGCTGAGGATTCCAGTAAGAGGACTTAACCCGCTATTACAATCTTTTCAAAATCATTATCTCGCTTGTGTGTGGATGTTCATTATTTACATTTGATGAATGTATACGAATGCATTTCGATTGCACTTAGTGCTTCGTGACTATAATCGCTTGGATATTAGTGCTTCGCACCATATCTCGCTTGTGGATATTAGTGCTTCGCACATGTCATCATTTTCATACGGTGAGACGCGATGTATGTGAATGTATATTGTGTGGTCCCTCCACCAGGAGGCTATCTCGTCGGTGTTTGATTACTGGACTCGTGAGAAGACTAATTCTTCAAGGCTCAAGAAAGGCACCACCCAAATTCGCTCTAATTAAAAGACCGGAATAACTTCCTGTCAAGTAGATTGCGATGATTTGGGAACCTTCATGCCAAAAAGCTGCGAGAGTAACCAAAGATAGGTCAGCCTCTGATAAACCCAAAACGGAGGAAAGTCTCTTCATGCTCTCTCATTTTAATTACTTGTAAACACAATTACTTGTAATTACATTCCATATATATCTCCATGTAATGAGAAATATGAAGAAATGTGTACACATACATATTTTAATTAAACATGCTACAAACAGCTGACATCCGCTTTGCAGGATAAAATTCCTAAAATGGACACATCACATAGCATGTTATTATACACATTCCCTAAAGACTAAACTATGCAAGTCTTTCGCAGGGAACCAATCGGAACTACTACCCGGTCAAAGTCCAAAAGGCCACAGGCCTACAGTCAATCATGTCGTCATCCGACCAGACTAAAATTAATCAAGTTTCTCACAAAGAATTCGACGGATTAAGCAAGCGAATTATAGATTTGGCTGTTCTGCTCAAAGAATTACACCAGTCTAATCAGGGTCCAAAAATACCTGTACATGCTGAATCCTCCACACAAGGAGGAACCCAGGTCATTACAATACCTGAACTGCAGTTGGATACGACCAACAAAACTCATGATGCTGCCCATCCCACTGGAGACCCAGACACTGGTGACATCAAAAAGAAAGTCCTTCAAATGGAAGAAACCCTTCGTGCTATCAAAGGAATTTGAACACACAGGAGTGTTTAATATGCTGATCTCTGCATTTTCCCTGGTGTTCATTATCTAGAAAAGTTTAAAACTCCTGACTTTGAAAAATATGACGAGTTAGGAGATCCTTACACACATTTAAAAGTGTTTATTGGAGAACTTGGATCTTATGCAAAGGACGAAAAGCTCAGAATGCAATTGTTCCAAAAAGTCTAACTGGAGAAGCCCGTTCGTGGTACACAAGATTAGACAACTCCAAAATTTATAGCTGGGAAGAGCTAGCACATGCTTTCCTCACTCAATACGACTTTTCGGTCCTCGGATGGCTCTGATCGGTATCAAATTACCAAGATCAAGAAACAAATAATGAGTCTTTTAGAGTATGCTAAGAGGTGGAGACGCTGGTCGCCTGTTAGTTCTTCCATGATGAAATCAGAGATGGTCATGACTTTTATAGATATACAAGAAGCTCTGTTCTATGAAAGAGTTTTAGCCAAAGATCGACCAAACCATTTTCTGAAATGGTCAAACATGGGGAGATGGTTGAGATGGGATTGAAGTCCGAAAAAATTTAAGACCTAACTGCCCTTAAAGCTGTTGCTGATCACATCCAGTCTGGAAATTATGGAAACAACCCCCGTAGGGTTCATAAAAAGAAAGAGGAAGATGTTTCCCTGATACTACATGGTCAAAAAGGCAATCAAAACATGCCTATTCAAAGGAGAAACTACACTCCCTTTCAAGCACAGTCTACGAACCCTCCAATACCAAAAGGTGGAGAAGTGAAACGCCCTCGAGTGTTTACACCCTTAGGGGATACCCTCGAGAACATTCTCACTCTTCTGACAACACAGAAGAAAATTACACATCTTCTTCCACCAGCCAGCCTTAATGGACCAGGTTTCAATGCTGCTCAGAAATGTTCTTATTATGCCGGGGCACCTGGACATGATACTCAGGATTGTTGGGCCTTGAAACACAAGATCCAGGACCTGATAGACAATGGTGAAATCGTGGTCACCAAACCAGATCAGCCTCACGTTCAAGACAACCCTCTTCCTCAACACAAAGAAGAAGAGGTTAACATGATAAATTGGAGTAATGGACAGAATTCCAATTTCAACTGTGAATCCTCCTAGACCCTCAAAGACGGTGTTGACAAATGGGATTATGCCAAGTTCCAGTTCACAATGGAACGAAAGATGAAAGCTCTATGCAAACAAATTGAACAATTGGCAGAATTAGTGACTTATCAGCATCAAGTGACACGTCAATTAATCAGCCAGGAGCATGCTAGTCTCCTACCTCTTGTCATGAATATTCCCTCGTCACTTTCAGAAAATGAAATGCTGGAAGACAAAGTGACAAAGAGAGCAAATGCCAAAGCCCGTCGGGATTTTGCCAACAAAAGGGAATTCACCTATTTGGGCCAACCTATGGATGAAATCCTTCATATGTTAATCAATGAATGAAGGATCTGTTCCCTTATACCTCTAATCAACCCCCGTTCAAGACGGTATAATTCCGATAGAGTATGTCAATATCACTCCCAGTCTCACGGTCACAGCATAGAAGAATGCTGGGCACTCCGACACCTTATCTAAAATCTAATTGACAGTGGTGTCCTGCACTTAGCAGACGACGATACTATGTTACGTGCAAGTGAGAATTCATGCCCTACTAAGTAGAAGAGTGTGGTAGCAGTCATATCCACTGAAACTGATGGGGCTAATAAATCCCTCATGATGCTAACAATTCAACTAAAGGGAAGCAACAATCCTTTGAAAGTGGCCGCTCCCGAGCCAATCAACTTTTCGTGCAGAGCACAATATCCTATTGTTAGCTTGCATAATGTTTCGTGGAATTATGGAGAAGGTGAAGGATCCACCTCACATACAACTGCTACAGTGTCGAAGGAAAATCCACTGTATCTTCCCCAATGGGTGATGAAGTCTACCATCAAATCAAAGGGGAAAATACCCATGGAGAAGATTGAAAAATTCCTCCGCACTATGGGCTTTAACGAAGCCACAATGGTTTTAAGCTTAAAAGAAGCTCCACAACAAATATCATTTTTGGACCTGGTCCTAACTTCCGAGGCTCACCGGAAGGTCTTGCTAAAGGTTTTAGAAGAAGCCTATCTACCAACATCAGTTGACACGGAAAATTTTTAACATCTGGTTAATCACATTTTTAACAACAATGTGATATCCTTCACTGATGATGACATACCGCTCGAGGGGACCAGTCATTGCAAACCGTTGCACATTGCGATCTTATCCTCTAGATACATGCTAGCTGAAGTCTTGATAGATGGAGGTTCATCTCTTAATATTTGTCTAAATTCTACCTTGGTGAAGATGAATATCAATCTCAACCGAATTCAGAGGAGCCATACTATCATCAAAGCTTTTGATGGAGCCCGCTGAAATTCTATTTAGTAATTGAACCGCTTGATCGAAATTGGTCCTCATACATTCTGCGTGTCTTTCCATGTACTCAAGATAGATTTAGGATACAACCTGCTATTAGGACGACCATGTATTCATATGGCTGGGGCAGTCCCCTCCACTCTTCATCAATAATTGAAATACATTATAAACAATAGCACAGTCACACATTAACGCCAAAACCGTAATGTCCTCAACATGGGGACATGCCATTCATCAATGCCAATGCAGACGTTGAACCAGTCAGTTTTCATGCTTTAGAAGTAAGCAATACCCAATACCATGCTATTGGAATGCCATTGCCCGAACCCAAAATTTCTGCCGAGGTAATGTCGGCTACTCAAGAAATGATGTTATTGGGTCATAAGCCGGGACAAGGGTTGGGTAAAGATTTCCAGGGTATCAAATACTCAATTCAATTAATTAAGCAAGCTGGAACAGCTGGACTAGGCTACTCTGCCAGTTCTAGTCATAGGAATCCTCATAAGCATCAGCAGGTTCCTTCAGCTTCAACCATGCGGCGTTTATCTTCACCTTCAAGCTCTGAGTCCGCACAACCTCCTGTAAAGATGCCGGCCAATGTAATGTCTATGTTATTTCCCAAGCCGGTACCGGTGAAGGAGAAAGAAGTCTTTGTTCCAAATCCCGCAATGGAAGAAGAGGAACGAAGAATCAAACAAGACGTCATCCGAATGATGTCAGGCATACGCATCATCGTTCATGATGAACATACCAACAGATACACCCCAGACGATGATTGCCCAGACGTAATGGCCATCATTTGGGACAGGGAGGATGATGACAATCCCTCCATCATCGCAGATCACACCGGATTTTGCCCTCGCTAATTGGAACAAAGACTCCTTGCATTGGTCGTCGAGGTAAAATGGGCGTAACTCTTTCGCCTGTAGATATAATAACTGCTTACTTTTTTATGCAAGATTAGAAGTTTATTTTTCCAAAGATATGCTAACACCGTGTATGATCAACACATTTCATATATACTAAGTGAAAGCATATTTTGTTTCAAGACTCAATTTAGATGTGCTCAGATTACTTTGTCTGGTGCCTCTTCTCCACAAGGATTGTACCTTTTATGTAGAGATGAATTCAACCTTGATGGAAATACAGGATGACATTGAGGTGCCTCCAGAAATTCAAGAATGGGTCAAAGACAAACCTAAACCCAACCTTGACCAAACCACTTCTTTCAATCTCGGAACCTTAGAAAGCCCTAAGTTAATCCAGATTGGTTCAGACCTTAACTCAAACCAACAGAATGACATGGTTACGCTATTAACCCAATTCCAGGATGTGTTTGCATGGTCTCATGAAGACATGGTGGGTTTGTCCACTGACATTGTCCTTCATCACCTTCCTATTAAAGAGGGATTTAAGCCAGTCAAGCAAAAGCTTAGGCGATTGAAATCTGAGTGGAGTTTAAAGGTAAAAGAAGAAATTGTGAAACAATTTCAAGCTGGCATCATCATGGTGTCTACATATCCTGAGTGGATATCCAATATTGTTCCCGTGTATAAGACCCCAAATTTTTATAAATGAAATTTATTTTTCTCTATTTATTATTTTGAAATAGTAAGGGTTGATTTGATTAATGTGGATAGTTATGGGTAAAATACGCAAATATTTCGAATAAGCAAGTGGTTATAAAATATTCATTGTTGTCGGGGAATATTCGTTTGGTCGTGGAATATTCGTACTATCGGGGAATATTCGTATGCATTGCTTGCCACCATGTGTGGGCCCCATAACTGAAAAGCGATTGGATGAAGAAAACGACAAATATAAGTTGTTTATAAATAATCTGCCAGAAGTAGTTATTCACAATTATCTTTGTTGGAATACCCGGTGGTTAAAACACACTAATAATGCAGCGTTGTTGAAGAAGAGATTACGGTATTGCACCAATTATTGATTCTTACGTAAGAAGGCACTACTCAATAATTGTTACGATGAATTAATTGTTTCACTATTTTATTTTATTGATTCTATAATTCTTTGCATTGATATTTTATATTCTTGTTGTTTCAATAATTGTCATTACGGTGATTATTTTCATTATCGAGCAATAATTCATATTATCCTAATAATATTATTAGATAACATTATTGGCAATGTCTAGAAAGTTACGCTCAAGGAGAGGTTTGGTCACCTAATTGCTGCCGCCAAGAAGGAAAAAATTCTTATTGAAAGCCCTCTTTCACAGGAACTACCGGTTGCCATATTGTGATTCTGTAATATTATTTGTGAATAATTAATTATTAATTTATATGATGAGAAAATATTGATTTTATGTGGATATAGATGGAGAAATTTTTAATGTGACAATTGTTGAAAATTAATATTTTATCTTTTTCTCGATAAAATAATTTATTTAAATATATTATTTTAATAATATATTAACAAAGATATTTTTATAATGAATATATGAGTATATGAGGAGGAATAGTATTTTTGTGACATTAAATATTTAACATATATTTTGTGTGTTGGTGGACACAATTATTATTAGAAATTTGATTATAAATTTTATAAAATCGCCTGCTTGTGGATTTCTTACCAATTTACATTTGGAATTTGGAAAAACTTTCTTCTGCAAAGTTGTAGAGAATTGAATTTCCTATAAAAAATCGCAAGATTTGAATTTTTTGATAAAAGGCTATTTATTATGAATTATTGAAGTTCCAAAGCTCCGAAATAATTGATTTTTGGAAGTTTAAAATATTTTTAATTACAAAAACGTTTTTTTCATTTTTGAAACTCATTTAACATGTGTGGCTGAAGTTTGGACCAGATTTGTGTGCGTAGGAAATTTGATTATATATATTATTATTATATTAAATTTTCTGCTTTGGTGTTCTAAGCATTTTCCTATAAATAGGGTGCTTAAGTTAGAATTGAAAATCACACCAGAAACTGAAGTTTTCTCTCTCTATATTATTGAGCGTATTCTTGTGAGTATTTTGAGTATACTTTGAGTATTGCTATACGGTGCAAGTTTGTTCAGCGTTATTCCAGTCAGAAGTACTGCTCTTTTGAGGTAAGGGATATTTTTTTTTTTCGTAATGATATTATTTCTTCAATATCATTATGCTGAAATATTGATCTGAAGTTTTATCAAATTTGGAACTTTTAGTGCTCTGGGATTACTATTCACGATACGGCACTATTCACGATATCTGGTATTATTCATGAATACGGCCTTTATTCATCTAAAAATGAAAATTTTTCTTTTAATCTCTAAATATCTATTCGGATACTAGCTTTGATTGTATCCATGTTTTGATCATTCTTGAATTTTACACCACTATGCTTATTTTTAAGGTATTTTTGAACGTGGATAAAACAAAGTACTAATCCTTAATCCTTAATCCTTGTCATTTTGTTTCAATCGGATTCGCTTTCTTTAAAAAAAAATATTTTTCATCATCCTCGGTCTTAAATGATGATATTATTGAATATCTTTGGCACGTAGTGCAAAGATGAATGATTTCTTGATGAATATCTTTGGCCCGTAGTGCAAAGATGAACAGGTGTTGAGATAAACATGACCGGCCGATTAATATCTTTGGCTCGTAGTGCAAAGATGAACAGTGTTTAGATGAACATGCCTTAATCGATGAATATCTTTGGCTCAGAAAGTGCAAAGATGAATATTTGATTCCGATATATATATGATTGATGTTACAGGGATAAAATATTGACGATGAACTTTTAAATTCATATATTTCTAGTAGTTTGCATTCTCTACTTAACTCTTCTAATGAATTGTTGTTTCCGCTGCAGTTGTTGATTTAAAATTGGTTGTCTGTTGTATTCTATTAGATTTTTCCCTGTTGAAGACTAACGATAATTTGTTGTATATTATCTTAGTCATAATATTCTTTACTGGGCTAGTTGAGCTCACCCTTTTCCTTTTTGTTCCATTTTTCTTCTCAGGAGGCGAGAATGTAGCGAGTACTAGTCGGAGTATGGAATGAAGGTTCTAGAGAGAGTTGTTTAGTAGTCCTCACCATTTTTGTAAAATAATGTATCAATAATTATGATGGGAATTTATTTGCGTGTGGATATTCTCTAGATGGCAATATCTGTAGTTAAACTCATAGTTTATATGTTGTAATAATAAAGTTGTAGTTATTTCTGTACCATGTATTTGGCGACTCAGAATGGGTTGGATGGAATGGACCTATTTTGGGGGCATCACACCGTGCCTAAACCTGGAGGGAAGGTGCGAGTTTGCATGGATTACCGGGACTTGAACAAAGCTTGCTTAAAAGATAGCTTTCCTGTGCCATTTATCCACATTCTTATTGACAATACTGCGCAATACGACATGTACTCCTTTGTTGATTGCTTTGCGAGGTATCATCGGATCATGGTTGTTGAGGAAGATCATGAGAAAACTGTTTTCATCACGCCTTGGGGAACCTTTTGCTATAGACGGTTGTCATTCGGCCTCATCAATGCCGGAGCTACCTATCAACGAGCTATGATGGCTCTTTTCCAAGACTTAATGCACAAAGATATCGAGATCTACGTGGATGACATCATTGTTAAGTCCCGGAATGAGGATGACCATATAGACCATCTCAAAAAATTGTTTAACAGGTTGCGTAAGTACAACTTGAAGTTCAATCCAGCCAAATACGCCTTTGGCGTTAAATCAGGCAAGTTGCTAGGATTTCTAGTCAGCCACAAAGGGATTGAGCTGGATCCTGCCAAAATCCAAGCCATCACGGAAATGCCCATTCCTCAGATAGAAAAGGAAATATAGGGATTTTTGGGAAGAATCAACTTCATTAGCAGGTTTATCTCTCAACTTACAGCAACCTGTGAGCCAATCTTCAAGCTATTAAGGAAGAACTCTTCCATGAAATGGAATGATGAGTGCCAGAATGCCTTCTTCACAATCAAGAAATAACTAGTCAAAGCTCCTGTGTTGGTATCACCCAGGGATGATGTTCCCCTATTTATGTACCTGTCCATAAGTGGCATCTCGTCCACAAACCCTACGGGAACCTGAAACATCAATAAGGTCATGGTATGTTGCAACAAATGATCTACAGTCACCCTGTCTGGTGGTGACATGCTATCATACCATGATCACATACCCAATGCCACCAATGATGGTGGGGTATGATCAATACGGCTAATGTCGAAGAAGACATCTGTGCGGGCTATGTCATAAGACCATCCAGGGGTCAATGCTGAATATCTCTTGACATACATATATATGCATAACATGATACATGCATAGTAGATAATAGATGGCAATATGATATAGGGAATGAAAAACTGCGCATACATTCCTAAGTATATCAACATCTAAAACATCATCTCTATACAGCTACAAATATAGGGAAAAGGGGCATAACCGCCCAACAAATACCTGCGGAACCCCTACGTGGGTCCCACCCCTCCGGCTCGGTCCAGTTCGAGTTGCAAAGGAGTTCTTACGGACTAGAAAGGTCAAATCGGGAATAAAAACGCCACGCGATTGAACAAAACAACATGCAATCCTGGTCTTTTCAGATGAAACTTTGAGTCTGTACATCGTTCATTGGTAGTCACCCGGACATGAGGTATACTCTGCTAATGATTTCATTTGTCACAAAACACATCCGGCAATACCTTGTACAGGTCCGATGCCGCCAACTCCTGGTCGTTACCCTAAATGAGTCCCCGACGGGGGTTACAATGTATGTCCCCGACAGGGGTTACAACGTATGTCCCCAACGGGGGTTACAACGTATGTCCCTGACGGGGGTTACAATGTGAGTCCCCGATGGGGGTTACAACGTGAGTCCCCGAAGGGGATTACAACGTACATTTAAGTCGTTGACACACATATCAATGAAGGTCAAGTACCTTGACATTATCTCAGCCGGTAGCGATTAAACCTATCAGAGCTCTAGAGCTATTCGAGGATTTTAGGCTTGATTACTCATATTCCCCAGCGGATCCCCGATGGGGGTCACAAAGCAGTGTTCTGTTGATTCACATGTCAACGAAGGTCAAGCAACCTTGCCAATCTATCCACAGAGTGTTCCGTTGATTCACACGTCAGCGAAGGTCAAGTAGCCTTGACAGTATATCTCATAGGATTTTTCAGCCGTTGATTCACATGTTAGCGAAGTTCAAGCAGCCTTGACAGTATATCCCACATGATTTTTCAGCCGTTGATTCACTTGTCGGTGAAGTACACGTCAGCAAAGGTCAAGCATCCCTGACAACATTTGTTGTTGGTAGTAAATCCAGCAGAATCTTGACATATTCTGGCAATACCAACCAGGAAAGGTCAACATCATCAAAGAGGATAGATGATGGAATATGTTATACACATCCTCAAATAGACCAAGCTTTATCACCACAGATCTCTTACACATAAGAGGTACATCTTCAGGATCAAGTCGTTACCAAGAACACAAGGATTTGGTGATAACTCCAACATCAACATCCTGATAGATTCGGATTACACATCAAATCTGGTCATCATTGCCAATCCCCAGTTGAAGCAACAGGGAGCCAGCAATCATCCCCCCAGCATGTTGGGCTACAACCCCATACACATGCATCATACATTTGTATCATGTTGCTACCCATAGTACCATGTTTGTCTTGTTGCGTTTCAAGTGCCTAGGATTCTTTATCCTACCCATGCATTGCCATGCATGAGTATGATAAAGAGGGGTATCTATAGACACTCGAAATTTTTTGTACACCTGTCACTAACATTGCAAGAGGACAGATTCGTCTTTTAAGAGGGAACCCTGAAAGACAATCCATATCTATACCGGATATTACCGGAAGTTCAGCATCAACCCCAGATCACTCTGGGAATAACAAATCCAACCTCGGATATGACCCCGAGGCATGCAGATCCAATACCGGAACACACACCGGAGAAGACCGATTAATCTCGGAGATAACCCCGAGGTATCCAGTCTCAGTCCCAACCATGGGAATAGCCACCAACCTTGGTGATAACCCCAAGGAATGCAGTTTCGACGATAACCCCGAAAATGCTTGTTTCAAATGCAACCAGCTTTAATCTCGGCGCTCACAACGAGATACACTGTACCAACCCAGCGATAATATCGGGAAGACAGACACACCTCAAAGATGACAATGAGGACCTTCAACAAATGCAGCAGTCCAATCTCAAATATAAGCTCGAGCAACGTCTGCTTGATCAAATTTCAATCCGTGATAACACCGGTGAAGGGAAACATTGTCATCTCGTCAACACGATGCCACACCACGTCGTCTCAACATCTCTACACAATGATGTCCCATAAGACTAACTAATCCCGAGTGACTATTGTGCGGGGTAACAGATGGAAGTTGAAGCTTGAAGACCGGAGGGCATCGTCCCATCGTCAATGACTTCTTACAAACTCTAATCCCATGCCATCGTACAACTCTCGACAACGGAGGTCTGAAATAGGTCTTGTATACCTCAAACGGATGCCCGAATTGCACTTCTGAAAGTTCGAGTGGACATTACAGTGCCCGAGTGCACGTACTACGAGATGACCCGACTCGAGAAGCACTGGCCCACTTGGGTTGCCTCTGGTACACCTGGGGCTCAGCCGCAGGTACACCTGCGGCTAAATCATCTATAAATAGAGGGCTTGGGCTGCCCATTTTGTAAGAGAAAACGGTGAGGAAGCCCTGCCCAATTTACTCTGCACTCACCCCATGCAGTGTACTTTCTCATTTTAAACACCTGTGAGCTCATATATAGCCTCTTTTGTACCTAAAAAAGCCAAGGTGTTTACCCACTCTAAAGATATAGAAGTCTTCTTTGGCAACAACTGTAAGCCTTCTCACACACTTTAGAGTCTTTCTCTTCATCTCTGCACACACCCTTCTTCACGTTGAGAGTCGTGTTGCGCGCATTTTCCTGGACTTTGGTTCGCGATTTTGTTTCAGCTTGTATATATATATATATATATATATATATATATATATATTGACTAACATTATCGAGTTATGCCTCGATTGAGCCTAGACTTCGGTCTGGAGCGTTTATTTGCTTATATATATATATATATATATGAACTGTGTGTCGAACTTTGTTCGATGAGCCTAGACTTCGGTCTGGAGCGTTTACTTCTTTAATATATATATATATATATATATATATATATTTATATATATTAACTGTGTGTGGAGACTACACTGCGATGAGCCTGGATTTTATATGCATGCGGTGCTTACTTGCTTTAATATATATATATATATATATATATATATATATATATATATATATATATATATATATTAACTGTATGTGAGACTACATTCGATGAGCCTGGATTTTATATCCAAGTATCGTTTACTCGCTTTATATATATATATATATATATATACTTATATATATGAACTGTTGTCAAACTCATTCGATGAGCTCGGATATATATATATATATATATATATATATATATATATATATATATATATATTCGTCTCACTTGGAGTTCACTTCGTGGTGGTTGATCACTTTTACAGATTTCTTTACGTTTCGTCTTGCCTGTAGTTTACTTCGTGGCAGTTGATCGTTTTGTACAGCTTTATTTACGTTTTGTCCCGCCTGGAGTTTCCTCCGTGGCGGTTGATAGCTTTACAACTTTATTTGCGTTTTGTCCCGCCTGGAGTTTCCTCCGTGGCGGTTGATAGCTTTTGTGACACCCCCAAATCCTGGTACTTCATTTCCTCAAGATTTGGTGTTCACTTAATCAAAACATTCATGTCTAACTACCCAATCATAATAAAATTGAATAATGAAAACCTTCCCATACAGGATTAAACTTAAATACAAAAAGATCTCCCAGGTTATCTAACCTTTCGTTACAAACATTCAAATGCGAAAATTAAATAAACTTCATTACAATCTTTAAATCAAAGTCTGATAATAAAACTATCAAAACTATTACAAGTCTTCATCACTTGTACATTTTTGCCTTCCTTTTGCTAGTAGTAGGTTCATTGACCTTCTCAACCTTAGCTGCAATAAGTATTTAATATGCAAGACTGAGCAAACAAGGCCCACTTAAAATAAGAATAAATAACTTTACAACATTACAATATTTGATAGAAATAGGTTCAATAGAACTGAATGATAGTTTCTATTAACATTTTAAAAATACTACTGAGGGTCTAATGACCATGAATCATGTCCACAGTTATAAGTAATCTTTCAACTTTAACTTTAACAGTCATAAGACTATAAGGACTCCACATACTTAGGGGGATCAACCCTTCGTACAATGTATTGTGCACAATCATTTCAACGCTAAGCGTAAACTTCTAATAAAAGAGTTGTTCATCTAAGTATTTAGAATACAGGTCCGCACCAAAGTAAGTTTGGTTTGGATACATTACAGGGTAACTTAGAATTCAACGGTAATTAACTAAGGATTAGTTGATTACAAAAGAAATAACTGTATGCTATGGAATAATCATAACTGAATTGATATTTATAAATTAACATCATGCTTTAGGAATAATCTAATAGCATAAGCATTGAATAATCATATCATAATTTGCTTTGAGCAATATTAATACAAAGTTATTGAGAATTGGATACCAACCATGCATAATGAATAGTAATTTGAACGATAGAGTTGTTCAACACTAGAATATAAAAATATAGCGATTGCATGCTAAATAACAAGTTACATATTAAAGAAACTTGCTCAATACTAAATATACAATTTAGAATACTTGCATCCCTAGGAACAACTAGATACAAGAGCTTTCTCAATAATAAACCGTTTAGCTTTACGAAAGTGCACAGTTAGCCATTTGTGTAATTGAAATTGAATTCAAAACAATATTGTACTCAACAAAAATCAAACTCGCATAATGAAGTTTTAGAGTTAGAGAACTTGCTCAACAGAGTTTAAATATTCGCACAATTATAAAAGTAGAGTTAGAGAACTTGCCTTGAGCACAAGCTAAACCTTATAACTTGAATCAATACCCTATACATATGTCATCATGACATAATTAGTTATTACCAACATTTTATATCTATACAAACAAGTATATACATCATGTAGGTTACCAATTCTCATAATCAAACTATGTTAATACTAGTTAACCCTTGATAACATGTTCATTCATAGTTTAATACTACTGAAATCATCATTTAACATTCCTATTATCAACACATAACATTTATTTTCAAAATTTGAGTAATAAACTAAAACTGCTGACCCATTCTCGCTTAACTCAGTACATGGGCGCCATTAATTTACATCATGGTTGGCGGCCATGGGCCATACTGAGAAAAGGCGTTATACCATGAGTCACAAAGTTAAAGATTGACGTTGCGATGTGGTATGTGCAATTGTCATGGCGAAAACTTGTCTCATTGGTCATAACAAGGGCGCATGCCAGAGTCCAAAACTCGGCGACCAAACTCGACAACATCATGAACAAAAAGCCAAATTGGCCTACAGGCTCTAATCTAATACGCTAATTAACATGTATATACCCAAAAAGTGCTCTCCGAACCAACTAGATAGTCTTCTATCACTAGGCTCACCAACCAACTTGGACTTTTATTCTTATTATTCCTACCGGATAGGATATCAAAACCATGGGAAGCTCCAATAGAAAAATATTGGAAGGAAAAAATACTTCGAAGATGGACCTGTTCCCACGCAATAGTCAGGAATTCTTGACGGTATCGAGCTGGAAAGGCTTACGGTGGATACCTAGGCACCCAGAGACGAGGAAGGGCGTAGTAAGCGACGAAATGCTTTGGGGAGTTGAAAATAAGCATAGATCCGGAGATTCCCGAATAGGTCAACCTTTCAAACTAACTCAATGAATCCATGGGCGTAAGAGAGACAACCTTTGTGAATGTAAACATCTTAGTAGCCAGAGGAAGTGTAATTAATACTTGGGCTGATATCATTAACCGTGCTAACCTTGGTATGGAAGTTATGCAGATTCTGGTTTATCTAGTTCACTTACTTAAGATTTAATAGTATGGAAATGCATTCATTTCCTCTGCATTGACACGATCTATAAAACTATCGGAGTGAAACAAGGGATCTAAAGAAGAACGAGGCTAGGCTATATTAGTAACAAGTAAACCCTTTGCGTGTCTGTAAAAAAAAAGTCTCCCAATATTCATATAGACTTCATATAAACATAATTTCGATACTATTAAAATGTTTTAACTCATATAATAACATAAACATCAACATTACAGCAACCAATTTCATTATTTTTGATAAAAACTCTATTTTTGATGTTTTCAATGAAAATCAACAATGTGATTTTGTTTTTCAACCAAAACAGTAAATTCAAAATACCATGGTTATGATTATAAATACTCTATCAAATTCAATAGTCAATTTAACAACTAATTAAACCTTAATTTTTACTTTAAACTAAGCCATATTCATATATATATATATATATATATATATATATATGAACACTCTGTAATATATATTTCTTCACAAATTGTTTACATACATCAATTGATTGACTATGCTCATATATAAACTAATGAAAATAGTTTCACAACACTAATTATATAAAGCCATATATAACAAACAATTTATCCTTCATGAAGATTTTTACAAAGAACTTTTTAGAAGAGAAAAACTAACTATAAAAATAAAAGGATTAAGATCCTACCTTTGATTAAGAAGATGATAGTTATCTTGGATTCTCAAACTTCTTTTCCCAATTTCTTTCTCAAATCCTCTCTAGAATCCCTCAAGTTCTCTATCTTTTCTTCTTTTCTTTCTTCTTCTTCTTCTGAGTTTCTCTTCTCCCAACTCTAGTTTACATATTATCATATAACGTATAATAATAATAATAATAATATAGATATTAAGTATAGGATTTTAACTGACAGCAGTTATAAAATTTTGAAAATCAAAAGCCATAAGGCTTGTTTGGCTAGCTAACTAAAAATAACCCATTAACCCTTACACCTTATTTGGTAAACCTAATTAAAACAAATGGATTAATCCTTATACCTTGTTTGATAAAACACTATTAGATTAAAGACTTAATATGCATTAAGACTTGTTTGGGCAAAACTAAATTAAGCTCCTTTAATTTATTTTAATAACTCCTTTATAGCAAGGTTATTTGTCACACTTCTAATAAATTAAATAATCAATTTAATCAATTCAAATACTAATCTATTAAATTACTTTAACACATAAATCATTATCACAAAACTATAATTTCTTTATAATTATAATTTTATTTAATCCAACTAACACCTATTTTAATTACAAAAATCTAATTAAAATATTATAATTCATTTAATCATTATTAGCTCTCTAACTTACTTATTAAATTAAATTAGTATATAACCTCATAACAATTAATTTTCTTAGCTCCTTAATTATTTATTCAACAAATAATTAACTAAACCACATCAACTCAAATTGAATAATTATTTCTTCAACAATAAACATAGTCATTAAATATTTATATAAATCAATAAATATTTAATATTATAATTTAAAATTCTGGAATGTTACATCATTCCCTCCTTACAAGGATTCTCGTCTCGTAATCACAACTCAAACAAATCATTCGTTACATTCTTCCCTACTTACAAAGATTCTGTCCCGAGAATCGAAGACACAGATTAAACAAATAACTTCGGGGTACTCTTTCAACATTTTCTCTTCGAGTTCCCACATAGCTTCTTCAGCGTTGTGGTTCCTCCATATCACCTTCACAGAAGGTATCACTTTATTCCTGAGCACTTGTTCTTTCCTGTCGACTATCTGGATAGGAACCTCTTCATAAGACAAATCTTTCTCGAACTGCAACGGTTCATACTCGATCACATGTTTGTAGTCGGGTTTATATGGTCGTAACATCGAAATGTGAAAAACATTATGAATGTTTTCCAACTCTGGAGGTAGAGCTACCTCGTAAGCCACTTCTCCCACTCTTCGCAGCACTTCAAAGGGTCCAATAAACCTTGGGCTTAGCTTTCCCTTTTTACCGAAATGAATTTTCCCCTTCCAGGGAGAAACTTTTAGGAATACAAAAGTTCCTACGTCGAATGCACGATCTTGTCTGTGTTGATCAGTATACTTTTTCTGTCTGTCTTGAGCTGCTACCAATCTTATTTTGATGAGTTTGACAATCTCAGTAGTTTGTTGCACTAGTTCCGGTCTTAGCAGTTAACGTTCACCGACTTGATCCCAGCACAGTGGAGTTCTGCACTTTCTGCAGTACAATGCCTCGTACGGTGGCATGTCGATGCTCACGTGATAACTGTTGTTGTAAGAAAATTCCACCAATGGTAAATGTTCTTCCCAGCTTCCTTTAAAGTCCATGACACATGCTCTCAGCATATCCTCTAATGTCTGAATTGTTCGTCCACTTTGGCCATCTATTTGTGGATGATAAGCCGTACTCATTCGCAACTGCGTCCCCATGCATTCTTGTAGTCTCTTCCAGAAATTTGACGTGAATCGCTGATCTCTATCGGACACAATTGATACTGGCACTCCGTGCCTCGAAACGATCTCCTTAATGTACAATCTTGCCAACTGATCAAGATTGAATCTAATCTTTATTTGTAGGAAGTGCGCTGATTTCGTCAGTCTGTCCACTATCACCCAAATCGCATCGCATCCTCTCTGAGTAGTTGGAAGACCCACCACAAAATCCATCGTGATGTGTTCCCACTTCCATTCTGGTATTTCCAACGGTTAGAGTAATCCACTGGGTCTTTGATGTTCGGCTTTTACTCTTTGACATGTCAAGCATTTCGCTACGCATTTTGCAACGTCCCTTTTCATATTCGGCCACCAAAAATGTTAGCGCAAATCTTGATACATTTTCGTGCTTCCTGGATGAACTGAATATTTTGTATTGTGTGTTTCAGTCAGGATTTCGTCCTTAAGTTCTGGCATTGCTGGAACCCAAATTCTTCCCTCGGACCGTAGTAGTCCTTCGGTATCGATCTTGTATTTTACATCACTATCCTCGATCAGATTCTCTTTGATTTTCCCACACTCTTCATCTTGTAGTTGAGCATCCTTCACTTTGTCCACTAAAGTTGGACCAGCTTCTATCTGGAATAGTTGTTCGTTAGATTCTTTTGGAAATTTGATTTCCAACTCCAGTTTTGTCATTGCTGAAATGAGCTCTTCTTGATTGGTTAACAACATCAACTTTTCTCGACCTTTCCTGCTTAACGCATCCGCAACCACATTCGCTTTGCCCGGGTGATAAAAGATCTCACAATCATAATCTTTTATCAATTCCATCCACCTTCTTTGACACATGTTTATAAGACCCCAACTTTTATGAATAAAGAATAATTTTCTCAAATTATATTTTTGAATATTATGGTGTTGATTTGATATAATAGTTGTGGGTAATATTTACAAATTTTTCAAAGTAAGCAAGTGGTTATATAAAATTCGATTGGTCGGGGAATATTCATTTTTACAGGGAATATTCGTACGACGGCACAATCATTGGTGGACCCCACAACGGAAGTATTGTCATAGTTAGAAAATGACAAAATTATCTTTTTGTAAAAGTACAGTAATACGTGTGGTTGCATAGTAGCACACAGTATTGATTATTGATGCTTACGTGAGAAGTCACTCGGTTATACTCAATTATTGCTGCAGTAGTTGTTGCATCATATCTCTCATATTATTGATTAAATTATTGCTACAGTATCATCTGCATAATATGATATATTATTAAATCAATAATTGAGACGGCAAAGTTATTCATATTATTATTTGCAATATTGACAATGTCTAGAAGTTCTGTCAAGGAGAGGGTTGGTCACCTAATTGTGTGCCAATAAGGAGAAATCCTTATCGGAAAGCCCCCTCTTTCCTGGGAACGACCTGGTTGTTAAATATTGTGAATTATAATATTAATGATGAATAAGTTCGTGTTGATTAAAGATGAATTTTATAGTTCCATTGTGTTGGACTTATTTGTATTAGTATAATTGATGTCTGGAGGACATATTGTTCAATCGGGTATTCGGGACACTTTTCGTGTCAAAGTACTATTCACGAGTTACTATTCATGAGTTACTATTCACGAGTTACTATTTATGAGTTACTATTCATGAGTTACTATTCACAGGGTACTATCCACCCGTAAGATATATTTCTTTTCGGTCCAAATCATTTTTGGGTACAATATTATTCCATGAGGAAATGTACTAATTTTTTAGACCGTTGGTTGAAGATATAATAGTAAGTCAATATGGACCACTGGTGGAAAGTTATAATAGTAAATCAATATGGACCGTTGCTTTAAGTTTTAATAGTAAACCAATATGGATCGTCCGTTTAAAAGTAAATCAATCTGGACCGTTCATGAATTAGTTACTATTCAGTCCATTTTCCTATAAATAGAAGCTCATTCCTTCATTATTTCTTATGAATTCACTAAAATTCTAGAGAGAGAAACTATAGAGAGAAAGAAGAAAAGTATTTTGTGACTTCACTTTTCCAATATCCAGTTTCTTCTAAGGTAGGGAATATTATTTGTTGTACCCGTAAGGGGTATTATTTCTTTTGTATTCATGAAGAGAACTTCTGTTATTCCATTACTTATTATTCTGTTGGAATAACCTGTATACGTGGGCTACCCTATACTTGATGAAATTCTTCTGTTATTCCATTCTTTATTATTCTGTTGGAATATCTTGTCTGTGCGTTTTACGGGACACAGTTCCGATCTTTTTATTATTCCGAATGAATATCCTATCTCAATGCGCTTTTACTGCCGGACCTAGTTCCAGTATTTATTATTCTGTTGGAATATCCTATCTGTGCGTTTTACGCCGTACTTGGTACCGTTATTTATTATTCTGTTGGAATAACCTGCCTGTGCGGTCTATCGCATGCATGGTGATTTCTTTTGTTATTCCATTCTTTATTATACTCAGTTGGTTAAAACTTTAACTTCTATACTCCATGAAATTAGTGAAATATCATTGATATTTGCGCTTCATCCAGTATCTTTTCATGGAAATATTCTTATGAGCATTCTTGAATTTTACTCTACAAAGCAGTATCATGTTGACAATTTGGACGTTATCAGTTCCTAGATAAATTAATTCTTGAACTTGTTTTATTGAATTCTTATATCATTGTCATTATCCTCATGTTTATATTTTGTTGAAAGTCATCTGTGGCCTGTAGTGCATAGATGGACTTGGTATGATTATGACCAGGGATTATTAGGTGTAATCATGATCATAATGTTACAAATGATGTGGTAAAAGTCCTCATTGGCCCGTAGTGCATTGATGGACAGTTATTGGTATGATCATGACCATTAATGAATACACGAATGTCCTTGGCCCGTAGTGCATGGATAATTTGTGGTCGTGATACTAAAGAATATCCTTAGTCAGTGAAAAGTGTGGGTGATTCGATGATGTGGATTATTTATTGTCGAGTCCCAAATGATAAAAGTGATGAAAAACCCTTTTAAATCATAGAAGATAGTAGATTTTATTCTCTACTTGACTCTTCTAATGGATTGTTTGTTCCGCTGTAGTTAAACTTGATATTTATTATATTTTATCAGTTTAACATTGTTGAAGGCTAACGATAAATTATTTTGCATTATCTTAGTCATAATATTTCTTACTGGGCTAGTTGAGCTCACCCTTTTGCTTTCATTGTTCTCTTCAGGAAATGAGAACGTAGCAAGACTAGTCGGGGAACAGAGTGATGGTCCTAGATGGTGCATTAGCAGTCCTCACTATTCTGTGAAATAGTGTGATAATAATTGTAATGAGGACTCCTTTTGAGTTTTTATACTCTCTAGTAGACAATATTTGTATTCAAACTCACAGGTTATGTTTTGCCGTATTGTACACGACGGTTGTATAATTAAGTTGTATTTTAATTCAGTACCTTGTATCTGGCGAACAAGATGGGTGATGTATACCTGTTTTGGGGCCGTCACAAAGTTCAAATCTTTCTAAGTAAAAATATACTTCAGACTTTTGTGGTCTGTGTAGATCTCACATTTCTCTCCATAAAGATAGTGTCTCCATATCTTCAGAGCAAATACAACTGCAGCTAATTCCAAATCATGAGTCGGATACCCTTTCTCATAATCCTTCAGTTGTCTTGATGCATACGCAATAACTTTACCATTCTGCATAAGAACACAACCTAACCCTTTGTGTGAAGCATCACTATACACCACAAAATTTCCTGTATTATCTGGTAATGTCAACACAGGTGCCACACTTAACTTCTTCTTCAAATCTTGGAAACTCTCTTCATATTTCTCCGTCCAAACGAATTTTACAGCTTTCCTTGTCAAATTTGTTAGCGGAGTGGCTATCTTAGAAAAATCTTGAATAAATCTTCTATAATAACCAGCCAATCCCAAGAAACTCCTCACTTCTGATGGTGTTCTTGGTTGTTCCCAATTGATCACAGCTTCCACTTTTGACGGATCCACTAAAATCCCATCTTTGTCAATCACATGCCCCAAAAATTGTACACGGTCGAGCCAAAATTCGCACTTAGAGAATTTTACATACAACTTTTCCTTTCTTAGTGTTTCCAATGTCAAACGTAAGTGTTCCACGTGTTCTTCTTGAGTTTTGGAATACACTAGAATGTCGTCGATGAATACCACTACAAACTTGTCTAAGAATGGTTTAAACACCCTATTCATCAAATCCATGAATGCAACAGGTGCATTGGTTAAACCAAAAGACATCACCAGAAACTCGTAATGTCCATACCGAGTTCTAAATGTCGTTCGTGGTATATCCTCCTTCCTCACTTTCAACTGGTGATACCCACTTCTCAAATCTATTTTCAAAAAGTATTTAGCACCTTTCAACTGGTCAAACAAGTCATCTATTCTTGGCAACGGGTATTTGTTTTTAATAGTGACTTTGTTCAATTCTCTATAATCAATGCAAAGACGCATCGACCCATCCTTCTTCTTCACGAATAAAACCGGCACTCCCCACGACGATACGCTTGGTTGAATATACTTCTTGTCTAGCAATTCTTGCAACTGTACCATCATTTCCTTCATTTCTACCGGAGCCATTCTGTATGGGGCCTTCGATATCGGTGTTGTTCCCGGCGCTAAGTCAATCACGAACTCAATTTCTCTATCAGACGAAAGTCCTAGCAAATCATCTGGAAAAACGTCTTCGAATTCCCTCACTACTGGTATTTCTTCCAGTTTTATATTCTTCTTCTGAGTATCGACTATGTAAGCTAAATAGCCCACAAAACCTTGACTCAATAATTTCTTGGCCTGCATAATCGTCAGACATTTCATTTATCTAGGCGACTTGCTACCATAGAATACTACCTTTGACGGAGTCATAAGGTTTACACACTTCTTTTGGCAATCAATTATCGCTCCATATTTGAACAACCAATACATTCCCACAATAACATCAAACTCTCCAAGTCTAATCGGAATCAAATCTACCATAAAGATATTTTCCTTAATGTTCACCCTACAGTTCTTGTATACGAATCTAACAGGGATTACTTCCTTATTCGCAATTTCTATGTTCAAAGGAAAATTCAGTTCTTCTCTAGGCAATTCTAACCTCTTAGCAAATTCATCAGATATAAACGAACAAGTAGCACCCGAATCAAATAATACATAAGCATTTATGTCATTGATTGGGATAATACCTGACACCACATCTTTTGATTGCACCACATCTTGCACAGTCATGTTGAAGGTTCTGGCTATGGGTTTGTTTGATGCTGTAGGTCCTGCAATGGCCCATGTACCTCCATTGTTACCTCCATTACTTCTGGTTGTCACTCCATCCTTCTTCTTAGGGCATTCACGAGCAAAGTGATCCTTGGATCCGCACGTGAAGCACACATTCTTCTTTGGTTGAGTGAAATTTGGGGCGATGTGACCCTCTTGGCCACAATTGAAGCAAAGTCGTTTCCCCATCAAACACGCACCCTTATGAAATTTCACACATGTCGCACATGCTTCAAACTTTTTGTTTTTCTAGTTACCCTGATGGTTTCCAGCACCCATGTTCCCATTCCACTTCCTCTTCAAACTGTTGTTGCTGTTGTTGTTGTTGTTGTTTCCACTGCTACCACTTCCATTCTTAATCTCATTCTCATTCTTCTTCTTCTTTTGTTCCTGATTGAACTTTGTCACTGCCTCGCCTCCACCTTCAAATGAGTAATTCGCCTTCTCTATCATCTTCTTGTAAATGTCTTCAATCGAACAGAAACCCTCATCTGATGTACCAGAGGATTCAATCCTATTCAAATCTCTTCGCCTTATGCTCGTCTGTGCTGACCTGATATGGCGCAAACCTCACCAATTCATTGAACTTCGCGACATACTCAAATACCATCATCGTTCCCTTCTTTAATTCTAGAAACTGCACTTCTAACTGACTCTTCGAACTCTCCGGAAAATAGGTCTCGAAGAACAACTCCTTGAACCTATCCCAGGTCATCACTCCTGGCCCTTCACAAGTTTTATTGGCCTGCCACCAATAACTAGCTTCTGCTTTCAGCATGAATGTTGCAAAAGCAGTCTTCTGGTCTAGCGACATCGAATACCTTTTCTATCTCCATAATCCAGGTTTTTGCTTCGACTGGATTCATGGACCCAAGGAATTCAGGTGGTCCAACCGCCTTGAAATTCTTAAATGTTGTACCGTGGTTTTGTGGTTGATTCTACAACACTCCTGTCAGTAGTGTCACTAATTGTTGAACGGGGTTACCATCAACATTGTCGTTATTGGTTCCTTCAGTGGTTCTCTGTCTTGGTGGTTGACGTCTGGGAGGCATTTTCTGTTAAAATACTGTCAGGAATAAGCATGTGAATGCTATTCCTATTTATATATGAATTGATTATGATATATATATATATATATATATATATATGAATGAATAATATGCAAGTATGCTTGCATTAAGAAAAGCTGTAAAGTCCCTTGATAGATAATAGAAATATGTGTACAAGGACTTAGAATGAATTGATCAAATATGTTAGGTTGATCCTACATAAGAAAAACTGACTTTGTAAAGTCCTTAAAAAAAAAAGATGTACAAGGACTATAAAGATAGAAAGATCAAGCTTCTTAGGTTGATCTTATGATGTAATAGATAAAGCTAGTCGATCGTCGAGCCTTTTGCCACAAGTCGTAAGTCTGCGCGGTGAGTCGAGGTTAACTCGAGAGCTATCGAGGCGAGAATAGGAGTATGCAAGATAATAGATCTCGGAGTTAAATGAGCGCCAGGGGAAACGAAGAATGATCGTAGTGTATCGAGTAGAGCTTCCTCAGGATCATAGTGTCTTTGAGGAAGTTATTTCGAAATCGTAGAGATAGCACGCCTCTGGTAGAGCCGGTCATCTGCCGAAGCAAGAGCGAAAAGCATAGACTACACTCAGAGTCGTAGAATCTACTGATGTCAAAGCCAAGTCAAGGATCGTAGATCACACTCTGAGTTCGCAGAGTCTATTGATTACATACAGAGATCGTAGTCAAGCAAGATCAGATGAAGACAACAAGCACAAGGCAGAAATCGTAGTGTCAAGATCTGGTCTTGGGATCGTAGTGTCTGCACAAGCCGAAGCTGAATCGTAGAGTGCAGAACTACGATCTAAGAAGAAGTGCTCACAATGCTAAGGATGAATCGCAAAGCTTATACGGTTCTCAACAAATGAGCACTCCCAGAATATCTAAAGGAACGAAGCCTCTGGTTCAAGCTGCAAGCTACATCCAAGGAAACCAGAGAGACTCAACGAATGGCATGCAGGCTAACAGAAGATCTCAGCACCAACCCAATCAGCATCAAGATTGAGGTGTAAGGCCATTCGTGATGAAGTCTTCCACAAGGAGATCCAAAGAAGACTTCAGAAGCTGACTAAGGAAAGTCAACTTATGTAGTAGCTATCAAGTGAACAGAAGACACCAATCTTGGAAGCAACCAAATTCGTAGTGTTTGCCAAACAGAGAAGGAACTGATGGCAAGTGAACCGAGATACTGGTCAGCTTCTGAAGAGCAAGGCTAAAGTGATTAAGTGCAGGGTCAGTTCATTGATTATAAGTGAGCGGAAGATCACAAGGAGAAAGCAAAATTTGGGCGTGCCACAAATCAAGTGTCTTGATGTTGAGAGGGGACGGAGCAAGGAATTAGGCCATCGATTTGAGAACAATCGAAAAAAAAGCGAAGTATTGAAGCACTGCACAATACAAGGAAGAGGTGTTCTACATTGAAGATCTAATCAACACTCTGCAAGATCGTAGTGTTAACCCTACCAGCCAATGAGCAACACTCAACAAGACACTACGATCAAGTCCTTGAAGACGTGCATTAGAATTGTAGAGTCTGAATAACTGAAGACTGAAGCATTGGCAAAGGTTCAATTTGAAGGGTAATATTCGGACAAGTGCTTATTAAGAACATCGATGCAATAGGACAACCTCTGATCGAGGAATCAGAAAGAGGTAATAAAGTCTTCGACCTGCCCAAGACATTAAAGTGATACATCGGCGGGGTAGGTGAAACGATGAAGCTACGATCGTCGTCGAAAAAAGTATGACAAGTCACATCAAGTAGTCTACCTCAAGCAACTCGAGATCTGTGAAGATATTTGAATAGCCTTCAATGGCTAATTTCCAACGGAAGGATTGGGAAGGAGTATAAATGAAAAAGAACTTCAAAGATCAAAGGTTGCTGGAGTTGCCGAGTTTTGAGAGAAGGTGGACTGATCTAAACCATGTGAAACAGTGAGTCAGAAGGCTCATTCTACGATCCACCAGGAACACTCAGAAGTCAGATAAAGAAAGAAGTAGAAGTGTGAGTTCTACTATGTAGAAGTGAGAGTTCTACTACATGAAGAGTGTTCAGAACTGCCGAGAGAAAGAAGAGCATCATGACATCTTGATGTCCATCATGGGAAGACTCTAAGTACAATAGAGAAGAGCCTACAGTCATCTTAGCAAGTCCATCATGAGAAGGCATTAAGTAACAGAAGGGAGATCACAAAAGCCATCCTGGTGTCAAGCATGAGAAAGCTTCTAAGTACCTAATAGAAAAGCTACTCTGATCGACTTGGAAGCCTCTCATGTGCAGACATCAAGTACCAAGGAGAATGATCTTCAAGGCAGTTCAACAAGGGGTCATCCAAAGTGGTTGAGTAACCAAAGAAGCTGAGCATCATGCAACACTCAATTTGCACTTCAAGGATGATCAAGCCAAGTACTAAGTATAGAAGATGTTCGAGCATGAAGACATCTTAGCATTTCAAAGCCAAACTCCAACAACAACAACAAACAAACAACTCAACAAAACCGAGGGCTGAGGGTCCTTGTCCGGAGGGACTAAATGAAAGCGGGGCGGAAGGGTCCTTGTCCAGAAGGGACTAAACAAAGCGAGGGCTAGAAGGGTCCTTGTCGGAGGGGACTAAACGAAGTTCAAAGGTCTGGGCCTTGAAGAGTTCTTAGTGAATCAAGTCCCAAGGTCATTGGCCTTGAAGGAATCTTAGTGATTCGAGTCTTGCCCTTCCTTAGTGGAAATCCTGCTAGTTGAAAGCGAAGAAGAGTGGATTAGGAGCTTGAGTCTCTGACCACTTAAAACCCTTGTGTCTTTTACATTATGTCATTTACATTATGTACTATAACTTCTATAAGCTACTGTATGTTTTTTAGCGCTTATAACTAAACTTACTCTCTGAACAATGTATGTATGATTATGAATATATCAATGAAGGGATCTTTTACTTATTTCATTTGTGCTTGAAAAGATTCTTATGTTTGTCATATATTAATTATGAACAATATAAAAATAAATCAGAAAAGTATTTGAAATAAAAAGGATCTATTCAACCCCCCCCCCTTCTTGATCTATTGTGCCCTCTGGGAACTAACAATTGGTATCAGAGCAGGTTCTCATGCTATATTCAAAATCTAATCGCTTTTAGTCTGATCCCAGGAACTAACATTTTTCTAAACTTAGTTTAGTAGTAAGTAACTTGTTATATGAAGATGAGCTCACATGTTGGAAATATTGTGTAAAGGTTAAATGTGTATATACACCTGAAGCTGCTAAGATTGGTCCATAGTCTCTATTAATACATCAACAAGACCAATCCTAGCCTGTAGTCAATCTTGTAGTCATAAGACCAGACGAGAACACTCAAGAGACATCAATAACGAAGAGTCATGCATCCACCAGTCTGAAAGATGAAGAAGCCATACATGCTAAGAAATGCTTATCGAGAGAAGAAAGAAGATCTTCTCAAACTTATGTCTGGCCAACCAACAGCTGGGTGCAAACTCAGTCAGCTAAAGGATGTCAAAGATCTTAATGCTGAGATTCTCTTGGCCTATATCTTCAAGACCACTACTGATTGATTAAAGGCCAGCAAGAGCAATAAGCTGTCAGGAGCAAAAGTAAAGCTATGCTCATCAATACCTAAACTCAGTATATCTAAGGTAAATGACTGTTTAGTTACTGACAGTAAAAAGGTATGGTTCCTCACTATTATAAATGCATACATCATAATTGCATCTCCTTATGAACTATAACAAGATTCTCTCAAGGAGTCATAATCTACCTAAAAAGGTGAAGAGAAAAAGTAACCTGAGGATGGAAACTCAAATGACTATAAACTTTCTCTCCATCCAAGTTTTAGGTTGAAGATGACATCTTGAAGGAAATCTGAAATAGGTCATAAGAACATCACAGGCCTAATAAACTATGTGAAGTAATCGTTGTTGGTGGGTTGGTATGTATGTACAAGCCTATGTTCTAAGTGTTTAACAACTCACAGAGTATGATCAGTTCTACAAAAGGATCTGGCTGATCTGTAGAAACTGATCACCTCTATGGATCAACTAGACACTCATAAATCGTAGAGTTGATTCCTACTCTGAACACTTAAAACATTGTGAACAGAATCCAGTAAATGATGAAACCATCATATAGATAGAGAGTGTGTTATTAAATGCCATATCCTACACTCACTCACCATCATGCATCTCAAAATGTATTATCTTAAGATAGTTGCATGCATGAATATGTCTGTTGGTGATAAATATGATGATTGCCCAAATAAGAGGAACAGGGGTCTAGAAAACTAACCTAGCAGGACCCATTTAATTATGGGTACCAAAAATAGAAATATATTTAAACCTGCAGGTACTTGGTCAGTCTGACCACACTAAGGAATGATGAAGCAGAAGACTTCAGTCAAGAAGACTCAACCAGCAGAAGGCTAAGGACAATTCAGAGATGATTCTGATAGAGTTCCTATTTGTCCAAGGCTGTCCTTGAAAACCCTCTGAGCTAACCAGAATGGAGCTCACATGGCTGCTAATCTGTATATGCAAGCAAGTTATTCAGCCAAAGAAGGAAAGGGTCTTATGTGCTCAAAAGCTAGCAAAGAGTGCTACATAAGAAGAATCCTCATGGAAGCTCACATCAAAGGATCATCGAGCATCAGAAAAGAGGAGTTCATTAAGAAGCAGAACTTCTCAAACTCAAAACTTTCAAAGAAGACTACGTTCGTAGTGCTATCAAATGATCGTAGAGTGACCTATCTTGAAAATACTCATCTCTATGATACACGGAGATATAAGTAATGATGGAGATTCCAGCCAGAGAGAAATATGTAAGGCTGCCTTCAAATGAATTTGAAGAAGATGGAATCACATCTATCTGGGAAGACAACATCAACAATGGGGGAGCAGTGATCTGTTAAGGAACAACAACACTGAGATATACTATGAAAAGTTGTGCCAACTGCAGAGTCCAAAAACTTTGTGGCTGAGGAACCAAATGAAAATCCATAGTCAGTAGGAACGTCTCAAAATGTACTACTGATATCCCTTCAGCCACCCAACCCATAATCGTGAAGTGCCTACGATCAAACATACGATCGTAGTGTAAGAAGCAGGAGGACACCACGATTTCAGCAATGCAGTTGTCTAAAGCTAGTAGAAGACCTCCCCCTCAGAAGAGGTCGAATGAGATGTCATTACAAATCACTGCTATAGTATTCCATCTGGAAAGCGTCTCAGGGACAAACCTGACCCTTAGCTCACTCTAAGAGGTTGGCCCTTCCTGAGCTACCTTAACCCAGAAGGAATGCTTGATCAAGTTCATCTCAAGGACCAAGTCAGTTAACGATTGAAGAGTCATGGTTGAAGAGAATTAAACGATTGTAGTGCTACCTCAACGATCGTAGTACGACCTCAATGATCAAAGAATACAACTCAACGATCGTAATCCTACCAAAGGGTACCCCAGTTCACAAGGAGATTGAAAAATGAGACATTTGCTAAACCATTCAAGATTGAGGAGATAAGTTCGAATACATCAGTGATTGAGCTATGCTGCATCAAGTAAGGATAAAAGACAAAGCCATCCACTGCAGCATCTCTCAGAAGTTGATTATTGAGTCAACAAAGGAAATCGTATAGTCTATAGCTGCCTCATCATGCTACTCTACGAATCAAAAGGTCAACGGTCAAAGCCACGTCAATTAAACGTCTACTCTTCTAAAAGGTAAATATCTAACTGAAAAGTTATGGGGGAGTTACAGCTCATTACTGGGAAACGTACAACCAATGAATGGCTGACACATCACTGAGTATGCAGAGTTAGAAGGAACTGCCTTAAAGACAATTTCAAATCTGCAGACAGTTACCAAAAGCTATAGAACCTTTCTCCCTCCCATTTTCAAACCCTAGAATCCTCTCAAGAGCCAAAATCAATTAACCCTCCAAAATCCTACCAAATCACAGTCAGCCATCTAGCATAAACCTCTCTAAATCAAACACCCACAGTCTTCGAACTATTCATATGGAGAACTGGCAAGTTATCACCAGCATTCAGCTCAGAACCAAATCGTTTGAGAAATCTAAGAAGAGGTTCAGGGACATTCTTGAACTCGTGAAGAAAGTTGGGTTCTCAGAATGCCTTGAGGCAAGTACTCGTGTGTACATTGACCTAGTTAAAGAGTTCTACTCAAACGTCTCCATAAACTCTGAAACCCTGTCTACCAAGGTTAAAGGTCAGACTCTGAAGCTAAAATCTGCTGACCTCAATCAATGCCTAGGTTTTCCTAACGAATGGTTGAAGAACCTTGAAGATGTCAACACTGAACAAGCAAAGGAGTTAATGGGGTACCAAAGAAACCCTAGTTTCAAAGACATGAAGAAGAAGGAGTTTCCTGAAGAATATGAGTTCCTAGCTGAAATTATTAGAAAGTGTATACTGTGCAAAAACACTGCACATGATACAGTGATTGACCAACAATTGAAGATAATGTCAGCAATAGTCCTGAAGAAACAAATTGGCTTTGGAGCTATCTTGTTCGATCAAATCTCCAAGTGGGTAGAGAAGGCTGAGAAGAAGAAGACCTCTGAAAAGCCCCTAACCATGGTGTTTCATGGAAGGATGCTGAGTATTATACTAAAGAAGAAACTAGGAGGGAAAATCAAGGATGATGAAGGAGAAACATTGAATGTGCACAAAGTGATGTCTCCATAATTATTTGAGAACTGGAAGAAGAACCCTAAGGAGAACAAAAGGCTGACAGCTGGGAGCAACAGTAAAGCCTCTGCAAAGAAGAGAAAGATAGTAGAGGAAGAGAGCTCTGAGTCTGATGACTTTGTAAAAGCAGAAATCACACCAGCCAGGAAGAAATCAAAAGTTGTGAAGAAAGCTGGTGATGAGAAGAAAGCCCAGGCCCCACCAAGGAGAGTCTCCTCAAAGGACAAGGATAAAGAAGAAAAAGTCCTAACTGCTGAAACAACAAAGAGAAGAAGCAGCAGGTTGCTTCAAGGGCTAGTTAGCAAGAAAGCTAAGGTGGAAGACAAACCAACCTTAGCTTACCAAATCAGTACATCTGCCGAAGAAAGGGACGTAGAGTCAGCAGAAGAAAAAGAAACAGATGTCAAGGTCCAGTCCCCACAGTCAGCATCCAGAAATGAAAATGAAGCTGATGAGATGGAAGAAAGTGCAGCAACTGCTGATGAAGAAGAATGCTCAAGCCCTATGGCCAAACCTCAGAACAGTCACTCTGATGACAAAGAAATTCAAGATGATCAAATTGCATCCCCAAATGCAACTGCCCCAACAAGCCCAAAGAATGGGTCAGACAATGCTATTCAAGAAGAAGAAAGAATGCCCCCTCAAGTCCAGAAAGCCTTCATTATGACTCAGAAAGTGATGAGTCCAAGAAAGAAGGATTTGTCCTGCCAAATCTTTGAACCTCAAAAAAGTGTGTCTGCTTGAACCAGGAGAAGTCGAGTCCAGAAGAAGAAGAAGAAGAGTCTGACTCTCCCAAACCTGAACCTCCAAGAAGAAGGAAAAGCTACAGACTGCAAGCCAAGTTTGCCTCCAAAAGAAGCAGTGGTCAATCAAATGCCATCATTGAATTGAGTGATGATGAGTCTGTATCCCAGGGAGAAAATGTTGAAGAAGAAACCAGCAATGAAGAAGATGAATCTGAAGAAGATCTTGCTGAAGAAGGTTCTGAGAATGAAATGCAGCAAGAGGAATTCCCTGCTGAAAATGATCAAGAAAGTTCAGGCTCCGAGAGAGAAGAGATTGAAGAAGATTCTGGTTTTGCACCTCAGGAAGCAGACGAACAAGAAAATTATCCAGTTCTCACTCCTGCAAGATTTAGCAGAAGGATCGTAGAGGAAGTGTCAAATGATCTAACAGATGCTCCACCAGAGAGATGGTTCTTCCAGGGGATGTCATGGCTCAAGGCCCACACTGAAAAAGATGGAAGCTCCTTCAGTTGGTGTTACAAGCAGTTTCCAAGTCTGGAGCTGGTAGCTCAAAACTTCCCAAGAGTGAAAAGTTATGCTACAAAGATGATTACAAACCAGCCTCACTTCAAGGTCTATCGACATGCTGAAAATCTTTATATCCCCTACGATTGTAGAGTGGATTCTGAAGGAAAAAGAGCCATGACCAAGGAGCTGGTCGTAGAGTCTGTTCACTCTACTGCTGATGATGTTCAAGCTCAGAACCAGAAGCCTCCTTATGCTCAAGCACTACTATCAGACATTCACTCATCCTCAACCAGTGATTGGAACTCAACGATTGCTCAGATTCTCCAAACCTTTGAAAAACTGTCCAAAGATGAAGATCGTAGAGTCCAATCCAATGCTCAACCTAAAGCTGCCCAACAAAAGGATCAAACCACTTTAGAGCAGGAACTACTGAAGAGTTCTGATGATCTAAGTAAGAAAATATATCTGCTCCTTTGAAGAATCACAATGATGAGATGCGGTGAAGAGAGATAATCCTTTCCAGCACAAACTACAAGCTACTTTGGCCGATGTATCTCTCAAACTCCAAGAGAGAGATAACATCTATCAGAAGGCCATACAAGATCAAAAGGCTGAAGCTCTACGAATTCAGAAGGCCAATGAAGAGCAGATTCAAGCCCTCTCTGACAAGATTGATGATATGAGGTAGACCTTCTTAGTGCAACTTGAGCTAGGCCAGCAAGAACTAAAGTTTGAAGTTGCCAACTCCTCCTACCTGATGGAGCATCTTAATTCCAACATGGAGAAGCTCTCTCAAATGATTAATGACAAAAAGGGGGAGAAAAGAGGCATAGAAAGAAGAGGAACAAGAGGCACTCAAGGAAGAGCAGAGGGTTAAGGGAGAATAAGTCAAAGAAGAAGAAAGCAGCTGCAGATAAAGAGTCATCATCTGAGGGGGAGCCAGAAGATGATGATAACAAGATTGCAAAGTCTAAGGGGGAGCATGATCACAAAGATGCTGAAGAGGAACCAAGCAAAGACAAAAGGTCATCATCCCTGGGGGAGCAAGAGCAAGAAGATCAATCAGATGAGTAGCTGATCAACAAGCATCCTGGAAATATACATGGAGCCAAAGAGGTACATCTCTAACTAGTTAGGTATGTTCTGGATCCAGGATGTAGAATGTCTTAATGTATAAATTGCCATATCAATATAAATGACATTCATGATTAACTATTTTAGAAATACAGCTGCTCACTGTATATAACATTCATTCATAATATGCATATGCACTTATTATTTTTGTCATAATCAAATAGGGGGAGATTGTCAAGAATAAGCATGTGAATGCTATTCCTATTTATATATGATTTGATTATATATATATATATATATATATATATATATATATATATATATGAATGAATAATATACAAGTATGCTTGCATTAAGAAAAGCTGTAAAGTCCCTTGATAGATAATAGAAATATGTGTACAAGGACTTAGAATGAATTGATCAAATATGTTAGGTTGATCCTACATAAGAAAGACAGCTTTGTAAAGTCCTTAAAAAGAAAAGATGTACAAGGAATATAAATATAGAAAGATCAAGCTTGTTAGGTTGATCTTATGATGTAATAGATAGGCTAGTCTTATCGTCGAGCACTGCACCAGAAGTCGAAGTCTGCCAGGTGAGTCAAGGTTAACTCAAGAGCTATCGAGGCAGAATAGGAGTATGCAAGATAGTAGATCTCAGAGTTCGTAGACTGCCAGGGGAAATGAAGAAGGATCGTAGTGTATCAAGTAGAGCTTCCTCGGGATCGTAGTGTGCTGAGGAAGTCATGTTCGAATCGTGAAGATACACACCTTTCTGAGTCCGATAGGTCATCTGCCGAAGCCAAGACAGAAACGTAGACTACACTCAGAGTCGTAAAGTCTACTGATGCCAAAGCCAAGTCAAGGATCGTAGATCACACCTGAGTTAAATAGAGTCTATTGATTACATGCGAGATCGTGTAGTCAAGCAAGATCGGATGAAGACAACAAGCACAAGGTAAAATCGTAGTGTCAAGATCGATCTCGGGATCGTGAGTATGCACTGGCGAAGTTTGAATCGTAGAATGCAGAACTACGATCTAAGAAGAAGTGCTCACAATGCCAAGGATGAATCGTAGAGCATATACGATTCTCAACAAATGAGCACTCCCAGAATATCCAAAGGAGCGAAGCCTCTAGTTCAAGCTGCAAGCTACATCCAAGGAAACTAGAGAGCATTCAACGAATGGCATGCAAGGCTAACGAAGGATCTCACACCAACCCAATCAGCATCAAGATTGAGGTGTAAGGCCATTCGTGATGAAGTCTTCCACAAGGAGATCGAAAAGACTTGACTTGGTGACTAAGGAAAGTCGACTTATCGTGTAGCTATCAAGTGAACAGAAGACAACAATCTTGGAAGCAACCAAGATCGTAGTGTTTGTCAAACAGAGAAAGAACTGATGGAAGGTGAACCGAGATACTGGTCAGCTTCTGAAGAGCGAGGCTAAAGTGATTAAATGCAGGGTCAGTTCATTGATAATAAGTGAGCGGAAGATCACAAGGAGAAAGCAAGCTGGACGCGCCAAAAATCTGAAGTGTCTTGATGTTCAAAAGGGGACCAGAGCAAGGAATTAGGCCATCAGTATCTGAGAATAGTCGAAGTAAACAGAAGTATTGAATCACTGCACAATACAAGGAAGAGGTGTTCTACATTGAAGATCCAATCAACACTCTTCAAGAGCGTAGTGTTAACCCGACCAGTCAATGAGCAATACTCAATAAGACACTACGATCAAGTCCTTAAAGACGTGCATCAGAATTGTAGAGTCCGGATAACTAAAGACTGAAGCATTGGCAAAGGTTCAATCTGAAGGGTAATATTCAGACAAGTGCTTATTGAGAGCATCGATGCAATAGGACAACCTCTGATCGAGGAATTAGAAAGAGGTAATAAAGTCTTCGACTTGTCCAAGACATTAAAGTGATATATCTAACAGGGTAGGTGAAACAGTAGACTGCAGCGTCAGAAAAAGTATGACAAGTCACATCAAGCAGTCTACCTCAAGCAACTCGAGATCTGTGAAGATATTTGAATAGCCTTCAATGGCTAATTTCCAACGGAAGGATTGGGAAGGAGTATAAATGAAAAAGAACTTCAAAGATCAAAGGTTGCTGGAGTTGCCGAGTTTTGAGAGAAGGTGGACTGATCTAAACCATGTGAAACAGTGAGTCAGAAGGCTCATTCTACGATCCACCAGAACACTTTCGAAGTCGAGATAAAGAAAGAAGTAGAAGTGTGAGTTCTACTATGTAGAAGTGAGAGTTCTACTACATGAAGAGTGTTCGAATCTGAGAGAAAAAGAAGAGCATCATGACATCTTGATGTCCATCATGGGAAGACTCTAAGTACAATAGAGAAGAGCCTACAGTCATCTTAGCAAGTCCATCATGAGAAGGCATTAAGTAACAGAAGGGAGATCACAAAAGCCATCCTGGTGTCAAGCATGAGAAAGCTTCTAAGTACCTAATAGAAAAGCCTACAGTCAGCTTGGAAGCCTCTCATGTGCAGACATCAAGTACCAAGGAGAAGGATCTTCAAGGCAGTTCAACAAGGGGTCATCCGAAGTGGTTGAGTAACCAAAGAAGCTGAGCATCATGCAACACTCAGCTGCACTTCAAGGATGATCAAGCCAAGCTGCTAAGTATAGAAGATGTTCAGAGCATGAAGACATCTTAGCAGCTCAGCAACGACTCCAACAACAACAAACAAACAACTCAATAAAGCCAGGGCCTGAGGGGTCCTTGTCCAAAGGGACTAAATAAAGCAGGGCCAGAAGGGTCCTTGTCCGAAGGGACTAAACAAAGCAGGGCCAGAAGGGTCCTTGTCCGGAGGGACTAAACGAAGTTCCAAGGCTGCTGGCCTTGAAGAGTTCTTAGTGAATGAAGTCCCAAGGCTGCTTGCCCTTGAAGGAATCTTAGTGATTCGAGTCTTGCCCTTCCTTGGTGGAAATCACTGCTAGTTGAAAGCGGAAGAGTGGATTAGGAGCTTGAGTCTCCGAACCACTTAAAACCCTTGTGTCTTTTTTACATTATGTCATTTACATTATGTATTATAAGCTATAATACATGTATGTATTTTTTAGCTGCTTGCTAAACTAAACTTACTCTATGAACAATGTATGTATGATTATGAATATATCAATGAAGGGGATCTTTTACTTATTTCGTTGTGCTTGAAAAGATTCTTATGTTGTCATATGTTAATTATGAATAATATAAAAATAAATCAGAAAAGTATTTGAAATAAAAAGGATCTATTTAACCCCCCCCCCCTTCTAGATCTATTGTGCCTCCGAACTAACAAATGTTGAAAGATCAAAGACGAACGCATACAATGAAATTAAAATTTTAAAGCAATTTCCGAAACCCTAAAATAGGATCCATGCGAAAATCAATTAATTCAGAGGTTTAGAGATTATACCAGATATAAATAAAAAAACGAGAATCTGAAACCAATCAAGCTTCGAATCTCCAACGCAATACAAACCGATTAAGGCTTACTACATATCCACACCAACGTCGCATTTAACCGTCGTCGAATCATTCTCTCGCAATAAGAAGGACTTGCAGACTAGCCACCAAAAGGAATGGATTTTTGAAATCTGTTTTCTCTCTAGTCTCTCTAAGAAATGCGGCTAGGGTTTTTCAATTATGATATCTTACCCTAAGTAGTCGCTATATATCATATATATAGTAGTTAAAGGAATTAATCAAATCAAAACCTAATTTTATAAAATCAATTTATATATATATCTCTTAATTAAGTCTTACTTAATTAATATACATATATAAATTATCCTTTTAATTTAAATTAAATGATTTAAATACTATTAATCATATTAATATATTTAAATCCTAAAATTTAAATTAATTCCTTTAAATAACGTTCTATGTGTGTGACCCTATAGGTTATTATTACGTTGCAATAATTTTAAAATCATATTATAAAATTATAAGCAGTGAATGCATCTCTAGTAATGCATCACTTTGCTACCCAAGTAACAATAAGATCGATGATTCGATGCAACCTTTTTGTGACCAATGTTTCAATGTAATTTAATCCTTTTAAACCTTAATATCCTAGATTAAACTCGAGTTATGGAATGTGTCATACTCTTCATAATTTAATGAAGTTTTCTTGATCAATGAGTAGACTATATGAAACAAATCACTATTTGAGCATGGCCATGCATTTCATAGTCCTAGTCAATCAAGAGGCCTATGGATATCACCCATAATATATAGGATGGTTAAATTCCATCTAGATCACTCATATTTCTCACACGATTAATGATGAACCCAATAATCACCTTTATAGTCCACCCTATTAAAGGTGACATTTGATGATATCAAAGTACATAAATTCTCGTAGTAGTAATATAGCGATTTCGTGCCTGAGGACCATTACATCATTGTCACTATGAGAATTGCTAATGACACTTCGCATAATGCTCCATATAGAATTCTCATGGTGGGTCCGCCCATCCGATACATCGCTCTCTAACATGTACCTATACATTGACTTAATATCTCATATATTTATGACCAATGAGATTTGGTCATCAGTCAATCCACATACTAGTCTCAATGCATCATTGTTGTCCCATCAACAATGATACTCGACTAGGGACATTTAAGAACACTGATACTAATGGTAATATATAATCTCATGTTCAAGTCACATACTTGAAACTATATAATTTGTATCACTATTCTAAGGAATTTTATTATGTTAACAATTATATTACGCAGTAAATAAAACCATAATAAAATCATATATTTATTCAATCAAATATAATATCAAAACGTTAAGCAATTATATCAAATAATTGGCCTCTAGGGCATAAACTCTAACAACAAATACATTCATTAGACTATTATTCAATTCTTTTAAGTAATTCTACTTAACTTGTCTCCAAACAGAATTAACCACATCACATAACACTTTTAATAAAGTAACAACTTTTATTAGTTCATAACCTTTTTGAAAACATAAAACAATAGCATCACTGCTATCTACATTACTTTCCTGAACTACAAAAGTTTCAGGACAACATCATAGTCATATCCCATAGGTTGCATAACGCTTGGGATTTATAATTTATTCAACATTTCATTCATCGTACAATAACTACGATGTTCTATTAAGATACTTCTTAGCCCTATCACGTTCTTCCTCCATGACCCGAAACATTGTTCTGCGATCTAATACGTATGATGGCAGTCTCTCAAACTGAATAGGATATCCCATGACCTGATCTTGAGCTCAATTAATTGCGGTGTTAAATACTTTATCCATCTCTTCCATCTTCATCCTCTTCACATATGAGTTCCTTACTGCTTTTCCAGTTCGTTGAAAAGCTTCCTCGTATGCATCTTCAGCTCTCGCCATCTTGGTAGCTTCTTCCTTCAGTTTGTTCTTCAGTTCAGCGACCATCTCGATCAATTGTTCTTTTTCTCCTTCGGTATGTACTAGTTTCTCCTCAGCATTTGTCAGTCGTTCCTCACGATCCTGGATCTCGCCGTCTTTTTATGTCATTGCAGTCTGTTGTTCAGCTACTATCTCCTGTAACTCCTCAACTGTATCCTGAAGTTCCACGTTACGGTCGTAGACTTCATTGTACATATGACCAGCCATCGAGGTTAATGGAGTCTCCTCCTCCTCGTCCTCGTCATCCTCATCCTCCTGTGGCAACTCAACGGGATCCTCCTTGTCCGTCTCCACATCGTCATCCTCATCTTCAACTACTGTGACCAACGGGGCTGACTCCCGTGGCAGTAGTTGTTCCCAAACTACCTGAATGTCACGAGGCTCCTCCTCAATAGGCATTTGAGGTCCCTCCTCCCTAGCCTGACTGGATTCTCCGACATTAGTCATCCTGACAACAAAGTTTTAAAGTTTTAATTATTAATCATTTCTACTCGACACTCACGAGTACATAAACTATAAACACATAAGCACATAAGTGTTTTATTACTTCTTCCTTAAAACTCGATAAGAGTTATCTCCACTATCTTTTCAAAGGTTACTTCCTAAGGCTTTTTCCCCCCACCTAAGGTTCATAACCTAAAGCTTTGATACCAACCTATGACACCCCCAAATCCTGGTACTTCATTTCCTCAAGATTTGGTATTCACTTAATCAATACATTCATTTCTAATTACCCAATCATAATAAAATTGAATAATGAAAACCTGCCCATACAGGATTAAACTTAAATACAAAAAGATCTCCCATGTTATCTAACCTTTAGTTACAAACATTCAAATGAGGAAATTAAATAAACTTCATTACAATCTTTAAATCAAAGTCTGATAATAAAACTATCAAAACTATTACAAGACTTCATCACTTGTACATTTTTCCCTTCCCTTTGCTAGTAGTAGGTTCATTGACCTTCTCAACCTTAGCTGCAATAAGTATTTAATATGCAAGAGTGAGTAAACAAGGCCCACTTGAAATAAGATTGAATAACTTTACAACATTACAATCTTTGACAGAAATAGGTTCAATAGAACTGAATGATAGTTTCTATTAACATTTTAAACATACTACTGAGGGTCTAATGACCACGAATCATGTCCATAGTTATAAGTAATCTTTCAACTTTAACTTTAACAGTCATAAGACTATAAGGACTCCACGTACTTAGGGGGATCAACCCTTCGTACAATGTATTGTGCACAATCATTTCAACACTAAGCGTAAACCTCTAATAAAAGAGTTGTTCATCTCAGTATTTAGAATACAAGTCCGCACCAAAGTAAGTTTCGTTTGGATAGATTACAGGGTAATTTAGAATTCAACAGTAATCAACTAAGGATTAGTTGATTACAAAAGAAATAACTGTATGCTATGGAATAATTATAACTGAATTGATATTTGTAAATTAACATCATGCTTTAGGAATAATCTAATAGCATAAGCATTGAATAATCATATCATAATTTGCTTTGAACAATATTAATACAAAGTTATTGAGAATTGGATACCAAGCATGCATAATGAATAGTAATTTGAATGATAGAGTTGTTCAACACTAGAATATGAAAATATAGCGATTGCATGCTAAATAACAAGTTACATATTAAAGAAACTTTCTTAATACTAAATATACGATTTAGAATACTTGCATCCCTAGGAACAACTAGATACAAGAGTTTTCTCAATAATAAACCGTCTAGCTCTACGAAAGTGCAAAGTTAGCCATTTGTGTAATTGAAATTGAATTCAAAACAATAATGTACTCAACAAAAATCAAACTCGCATAATGAAGTTTTAGAGTTAGAGAACTTGCTCAACAGAGTTTAAATATTCGCATAATTATAAAAGTAGAGTTAGAGAACATGCCTTGAGCACAAGCTAAACCTTACAACTTGAATCAATACCCTATACATATGTCATCATGACATAATTAGTTATTACCAACATTTTATATCTATACAAACAAGTATATACATCATGTAGGTTACCAATTCTCATAATCAAACTATGTTAATACTAGTTAACCCTTGATAACATGTTCATTCATAGTTTAATACTACTGAAATCATCATTTAACATTCCTATTATCAACACATAACATTTATTTTCAAAATTTAAGTAATAAACTAAAACTGCTGAGACCATTACGCTAACTTCATGACTGCTATTTCCACATTCTTACACGTGGTTGGCCCATTTGTCTTCTTTAATATGCTACTATTTGAGTCACAGCCAAAGATTGGCGTTATGGCGGCATAAGCATGCCACACTGTATGGCGCCATGTCATGGCAAAAACTTGTATCATTGATGGACCATGCACTGCCAGAGTCCGAACTTCGGCGACCAAACTCGGCAACAGCATGAACAAAAAGCCAAATTGGCCTACAAGCTCCAATCTAATAAGCTAATTAACACGTAATTCACATATAGACTTCATATAAACATAATTTCGATACTCTTAACATGTTTTAACACATATAATAACATAAACATCAACATTACAACAACCAATTTCATTGTTTTTGATAAAAACTCCATTTTTGATGTTTTCAATAAAAATCAACACTGTGATTTTGTTTTTCAACCAAAACAATAAATTCAAAATACCATGGTTATGATTATACATACTCTATCAAATTCAATAGTCAATTTATCAATTTAACAACTAATTAAACCTTAATTTTTACTTTAAACTAAGCCATATTCATATATATATATATATATATATATATATATATATTCATATGAACACTCTGTAATATATTTTCTTCACAAATTGTATACATACATCAATTCATTGACTATGCTCATATATAAACTAATGAAAATAGTTTCACAACACTAATTTATCATATAAAGCCATATATAACAAACAATTTATCCTTCATGAAGATTTTTACAAAGAACTTTTTAGAAGAGGAAAACTAACTATAAAAATAAAAGGATTAAGATCCTACCTTTGATTAAGAAGATGATAGTTATCTTGAATTCTCAAACTTCTTTTCCCAATTTCTTTCTCAAATCCTCTCTAGAATCCCTCAAATTCTGTATCTTTTCTTCTTTTCTTTCTTTTTCTTCTTCTAAGTTTCTCTTCTCCCAACTCTAGTTTACGTATTATCATATAACGTATAATAATAATAATATAGATATTATGTGACAACCCCAAAATAGGTCCATTCCATCCAACCTATTCTGAGTCGCCAAATACATGGTACAGAAAACGACTACAACTTTATTACAACAATTGTCGTGCAAAATACAACAACACATATGTTGTGAGTTTGGATACAAATATATACCAACTGTGACTCTCATCCCACCCTTAAATGGACGATTTTACAAGCTATAATCAAATTTCAGTCAAGAAATGGGTCCACCAACATGTTTAACATGTTTTAAACAACTTTTACAACAAAAATACTCTTCCTCCTCATATACTCATATATCCCACATTCATTGTAAAAATATCACCATTATTATATTATAATAATATAATAAAATATTATTTTATCAGAAAAGATAAAATATCGATTTTCAACAATTGTCACTTTAAAAATTTTCTCCATCTATATCCACATAAAATCAATATTTTCCTCATCATATAAATCAATAATTAATTATTCACAAATAATTTTACGAGAATCACAATCTCGGCAACCGTGTAGATCCTGGAAAGAGGGGCTTTCCAATAAGAATTTCTCCTTCTTGGCGGCGTAATTAGGTGACCAAACCTCTCCTTAGACAGAACTTTCTAGACATTGCCAATAACGTTATCTAATAATATTATTCAGATAATATGAATTATTGCTTCGATAATGGAAAATACTGTGTAGTGACAATTATTAAAACAACAGTAATATAAAATATCAACGCAGCAATTATTGAATCAATAAAATCTTGAATAATAATTCTCAGTAATAATTATTGAGTAGTGCCTTCTTACGTAAGAATCAATAATTGGTGCAATACCGTACTCATTGTGCAACAACGCGTACATCGTATTTTAACCACCGGTATTCCAACGATGTTAATTCAGTAATAACTACGCCAATTATTTATAAAACTCCTTTTGTCGCTTTTCTTCATCCGATAGTTATTCTGTTATGGGGCCCACAAATGGCTGTGCCGTCGTACAAATATTCTCCGATAGAAAGAATATTCCACAACCAAACAAATATTCCCCGATAGAAATGAGTATTTTATAACCACTTGCATATTTTGAAAAACAAAAATTCATATATCACCCTTAACTTTAACTTTTATCAATTTAACCATTTACTGAATAGTAATTATAAGAAAATTGAATACTTTTATTTCATAAAATTCGGGGTCTTACAATCTCCCCTCCTTATGAAATTTCGTCCCCAAAATTTACGTACCTAGTATTTCAAAAAGTTGAGAATACCTTGCTTCAATTTCAGATTCTATCTCCCAGTCATCATGATTTCTCCATTGCTCATCTCCCGTGATAACTTCATTTGGGTTCCTCACTTGTTGGGAAGTCATGACAACCGATATCCCTCGAACTACTCGGTTTTGACTTGTCTGGGGCAGCATTTAGCGTCATCACTACCGTTGGAATATACTTTTCTATAGGGCATATTTCTCCCTCAACTGCCTCGTCGTACTCCTGATTCATGATCTGAATCATCAATCTTCGATCCATATCGAATTCAGGTTGACCGCTCTGTACAGGGTAATTCAAAACTCGATGTTGGGTTCTCCCAATTGCTTTCCAAAAAGAGAAATTCATATCATCTATTTTAGCCTTCTTAGATCGGACATCTCTTTCCCCAATATCCACGTGTCGTGCGGCTTTTGCCCATGCATCACTTATTCTCACTCGTTTAGTTTTTTCTTCTTTCAGCTCAGATTCCATCTTTATCATCTTATACTCTGCCAAAGAATGCTTCTATTCAAGCATCACATACCGGGTAACACAAGCTTGAATTGTTGCATCCTTTTGTTCCACGACCGCCTGTCGTTCTTCAGCCTGCTCTTCTAACTCATGAATACGATTTTGAAATTCTACATTTTGATCATATAATACCTCTAATAAACTCTCCTCAGGTACCTCTTCTTCCTCACTCTCAGCTGTTACCTCTGCGACTATCTTGGGTGCAACTATCAATTCTTCACTCACCACATGGATATCTCTAATTCCTTCTTCGTCTGACATCACATTATCATGGTTAGTGATTAGAGGTATCCACACAGTCTCATTCACTCCATTGTTAGCATTCTCAACTGCAATTCTCAAATACTGCCATAAAACAAGGGTTAATTAAGCAAATTAACGTATCACATAATATCCGTATATTATGACCGACCAACAATTAAGCTTAGGTAGGACACACTAGCGAAGGATTTACTCATCTCTCCCCTCCTAGTTATATTCCCCAATCTCCGCCAGAGACCATATCCCTAAGCTCTGATACCAAATGTGACAACCCCAAAACAGGTCCATTCCATCCAACCTATCCTGAGTCGCCAAATACATAGTACAGAAAATGACTACAACTTTATTACAACAATTGTCGTGCAAAATACAACAACACATATGTTGTGAGTTTGGATACAAATATATACCAACTGTGACTCTCATCCCACCCTTAGATAGCACGTCACAATGACACCTTACATAAAGGTATAGTCAAAAACTGTTTTAGAAATTAGAATCTTTGGGAAGTGTTCAAGGAAACCTTCGTACATGGGAGGCCATGCGTCTAGGTTATGATAGATATCATATGGCCACAGAATTATCCTTGGTTGACCCAACAGAGCCCAAAGAAAAATGAGAAGATTACTATCATATTCTTCCCAATGGTAAGTCTTCTCTTGAAATATCATTATCTCCACTGTCTCTAATTGGGAATTAAACTCCAAATAAACACCAAGATTATATAGGTAGTGCTCGTAAATATACTCAGCAAGTGGATGATCACAACCCTGTCTTATGATGACACGAGGTGGTATATCATTAGACATCTTGTATGATAGTGGCAAAACACCCTTCCAAGTTAAATTCACCTCACCCTCAACATCTATATACCACCGTTCTATTCCCCTGTTATTCCCATTGTCCCAAATTACACTTTTATTACACTCGAAAGGAATTGTGAAGCAAAAGGGTGAGCACAACTAGCTCAGTAAAGAATATCATGACTAAAGATAAATAAATTATCAATAACCTTCAACAGTAATAAAGCAGAGATTTAGAACATATGGTAGATGATAAAACTTTTCAACCATAGTTGCAGCGGGACGAGCAATCCATTAGAAGAGTCAAATAGACCATAAAATCTATTATCTTCTCCATGTTAAAAGTCCATCAACAATGTTTTATCCCTGTAACATTAATCAACAATTCATGTCCACAATCACGTGTATAACTCATAATCGTAATTGTAGTTCTAAATTCCTTTCCTCATCCAGGGACAAAGTTAATTTTCATCACCAAACATCAAAGATCATGGTTATACCAAATCACGGTTCTCGCTCATAATCATACTGATAAATTCATCTTTGCACTACGGGCCAAAGATATTCATCAACAATTCATCTTTGCACTACTGGCCAAAGATATTCAACAACATGTCATCTTTGTACTACAGGCCAAAGATATTCATCAGTTGGTCATGTTCATCTAAACACATGTTCATCTTCGCACTACTGGCCAAAGATATTCATCAGAAATCATTCATCTTTGCACTACAGGCCAAAGATATTCAGTTATATCATCATTTAGGACTGAGGATGATGAAAAATATTTTAAAGAAAACGAATCCAGTGAAACAAAATAATAAATATTAAGGATTCGTACTTTAGCTATTCCATGTCCAAAAATATCTCATAAATAATCATAGTGGAGTAAAATTCAAGAATGATCAAAACATAGATCCAATCAAAGATAGGAATCATAACAGACAATCTTGGACACAGAGAAGAAAACTTAATTTTTTGTGAATAATGTCGTATTTGTGAATAGTGTCGTATACGTGAATAGTAACTCCGACACCAAAAGATAGAAATTTCACAAAAAAACATCATCATGCTTCGTGAATAGTACTCGTGAATAGTAACTCGTGAATAGTAACTCATGAATAAGTAACCCTATAGCATGAAAAAGTTCCAAATTTGATAAAAATTCAAACCAATATTTCGGCATAATGATATTGAAGAAATAATATCATTTATGAAGAAAATAATCTCCCTTACCTCAGAAAGAATAGTACTTCTGATTGGAATACTGGATATAGTGCTAAAAGAACTTACACCGTATAGCAATACTCGAAGTACTAAAATACTTACAAAAATACGCTCGATATATAGAGAGAGAAAGAGAGAGAAATCTGTAGTTTCTGGTGTGATTTTCAATTCTAACCTAAACACCCTATTTATAGGAAAATGCTTAGAACACCAAAGCAGAAAATTTAATAAAATATTAATATATAAATTAAAATTTCTACGCCAACCTTCCTAGATCTGAATTCAGCAATTGACATCACATGCAAGACCCATAATTAATGACAAAAATGTTTTTTATATTAAAAATAATTAAAACTTCCAAAAATCAATTATTTCAGAACTTTGGAACTTCAATAATTCATAATAAATAGCCCTTTTATCATAAAATTCAAATCTTGCGACTTTTCATAGGAAATTGAATTCTCTACAACTTTGCAGAAGAAAGTTTTTCCAAATTCCAAATAAAAATTGACTGAAATCCATAAACGGACGATTTTACAAGCTATAATCAAATTTCAGTCAAGAAATGGGTCCACCAACATGTTTAACATGTTTTAAACAACTTTTATAACAAAAATACTCTTCCTCCTCATATACTCATATATCCCACATTCATTGTAAAAATATCACCATTATTATATTATAATAATATAATAAAATATTATTTTATCAGAAAAGATAAAATATCGATTTTCAACAATTGTCACTTTAAAAATTTTCTCCATCTATATCCACATAAAATCAATATTTTCCTCATCATATAAATCAATAATTAATTATTCACAAATAATTTTACAGAATCACAGTACTGGCAACCAGGCCGATCCCAGGAAAGAGGGGGCTTTCCAATAAGAATTTCTCCTTACTGGCGCGTAATTAGGTGACCAAACCTCTCCTTAGATAGAACTTTCTAGACATTGCCAATAATGTTATCTAATAATATTATTCAGATAATATGAATTATTGCTTCGATAATGGAAAATACTGTGTAGTGACAATTATTAAAACAACAGTAATATAAAATATCAACGCAGCAATTATTGAATCAATAAAATAAAATTTGAGCGATAATTATTTGTAACAATTATTATTGAGTAGTGCCTTCTTACGTAAGAATCAATAATTGGTGCAATATCGTACTATCTTCTTGTAACAACAACAGCGTATTACTGTATTTTAACCACCTGGTCTTCCAACAGTGTTAACGGTAACAACTACGCCGTTATTTATAAAACTCCCTTTTGTCGTTTTCTTCATCCGATAGTTATTCTGTTATGGGGCCCACAAATGGTTGTGCCGTCGTACAAATATTCTCCGATAGAAAGAATATTCCACAACCAAACGAATATTCCCCGATAGAAATGAGTATTTTATAACCACTTGCATATTTTGAAAAACAAAAATTCATATATCACCCTTAACTTTAACTTTTATCAATTTAACCATTTACTGAATAGTAATTATAAGAAAATTGAATACTTTTATTTCATAAAATTCGGGGTCTTACAATCTCCCCTCCTTATGAAATTTCGTCCCCAAAATTTACGTACCTAGTATTTCAAAAAGTTGAGAATACCTTGCTTCAATTTCAGATTCTATCTCCCAGTCATCATGATTTCTCCATTTCTCATCTCCCGTGATAACTTCATTTGGGTTCCTCACTTGTTGGGAAGTCATGACAACCGATATCCCTCGAACTACTCGGTTTTGACTTGTCTGGGGCAGCATTTGGCGTCATCACTACCGTTGGAATATACTTTTCTATAGGGCATATTCCTCCTCAATTGCTTTCGTCGTACTCTCGATTCATGATCTGAATCATCAATCTTGATCCATATCGAATTCAGTTGACCGCTTCTGTCATGGGGTAATTCAAAACTCGATGTTGGGTTCTCCCAATTGCTTTCCAAAAAGAGAAATTTATATCATCTATTTTAGCCTTCTTAGATCGGACATCTCTTTCCCCAATATCCACGTGTCGTGCGGCTTTTGCCCATGCATCACTTATTCTCACTCGTTTAGTTTTTTCTTCTTTCAGCTCAGATTCCATCTTTATCATCTTATACTCTATCAAAGAATGTTTCTATTCAAGCATCACATACCGGGTAACACAAGCTTGAATTGTTGCATCCTTTTGTTCCACGACCGCCTGTCGTTCTTTAGCCTGCTCTTCTAACTCATGAATACGATTTTGAAATTCTACATTTTGATCATATAATACCTCTAATAAACTCTCCTCAGGTACCTCTTCTTCCTCTTCTTCCTCACTCAAAATTGTTACTACCTCTGCGACTATCTTGGGTGCAACTATCAATTCTTCACTCACCACATGGATATCTCTAATTCCTTCTTCGTCTACATCACATTATCATGGTTAGTGATTAGAGGTATCCACACAGGTCTCATTCACTCCATTGTTAGCATTCTCAACTTGCCATTTCTCAAATCGCCATAAAACAAGGGTTAATTAAGCAAATTAACGTATCACATAATATCCAGTATATTATGACCGACCCAACAATTAAGCTTAGGTAGGACACACTAGCGAAGGATTTACTCATCTCTCCCCTCCTAGTTATATTCCCCAATCTCGCCAGAGACCATATCCCTAAGCTCTGATACCAAATGTGACAACCCCAAAATAGGTCCATTCCATCCAACCTATTCTGAGTCGCCAAATACATGGTACAGAAAACAACTACAACTTTATTACAACAATTGTCGTGCAAAATACAACAACACATATGTTGTGAGTTTGGATACAAATATATACCAACTGTGACTCTCATCCCACCCTTAGATAGCACGTCACAATGACACCTTACATAAAGGTATAGTCAAAAACTGTTTTAGAAATTAGAATCTTTGGGAAGTGTTCAAGGAAACCTTCGTACATGGGAGGCCATGCGTCTAGGTTATGATAGATATCATATGGCCACAGAATTATCCTTGGTTGACCCAATAGAGCCCAAAGAAAAATGAGAAGATTACTATCATATTCTTCCCAATGGTAAGTCTTCTCTTGAAATATCATTATCTCCACTGTCTCTAATTGGGAATTAAACTCCAAATAAACACCAAGATTATATAGGTAGTGCTCGTAAATATACTCAGCAAGTGGATGATCACAACCATGTCTTATGATGACACGAGGTGGTATATCATTAGACATCCTGTATGATATTGGCAAAACACCCTTCCAAGTTAAATTCACCTCACCCTCAACATCTATATACCACCGTTCTATTCCCCTGTTATTCCCCGCTTGTCCCAGCTACACTTTTATTACCAAAAAGGAATTGTGAAGCAAAAGGGTGAGCACAACTAGCTCAGTAAAGAATATCATGACTAAAGATAAATAAATTATCAATAACCTTCAACAGTAATAAATCAGAGATTTAGAACATATGGTAGATGATAAAACTTTTCAACCATAGTTGCAGCGGGACGAGCAATCCATTAGAAGAGTCAAATAGACCATAAAATCTATTATCTTCTCCATGTTAAAAGTCCATCAAAAATGTTTTATCCCTGTAACATTAATCGACAATTCCTGTCCACAATCACGTGTATAACTCATAATCGTAATTGTAGTTCTAAATTCCTTTCCTCATCCAGGACAAAGTTAATTTTCATCACCTGAAACATCAAAGATCATGGTTATACCAAATCACAGTTCCTGTTCATAATCATACTGATAAATTCATCTTTTTGCTTTACGGGGCCAAAGATATTCATCAACAATTCATCTTTGCACTCTTGGCCAAAGATATTCAACAACATGTCATCTTTGCTACTTCTGAGCCAAAGATATTCATCGATTAATTCATGTTCATCTAAACACATGTTCATCTTACGCACTCTTGGCCAAAGATATTCATCGAAATCATTCATCTTTTACACTACTGAGCCAAAGATATTCGATTATATCATCATTTTAGGATTGAGGATGATGAAAAATATTTTAAAGAAAAGCGAATCCAATGAAACAAAATAATAAATATTAAGGATTAGTACTTTAGCTATTCCATGTCCAAAAATATCTCATAAATAATCATAGTGGAGTAAAATTCAAGAATGATCAAAACATAGATCCAATCAAAGATAGGAATCATAATGAATAATCTTGGACACGAGAGAAGAAAACTTAATTTTTTTAGGTGTGAATAATGTCGTATTTGTGAATAGTGTCGATATCGTGAATAGTAACTCGACAATACCAAAAAGATAGAAATTTCACAAAAAAATCATCATCATGCTTCGTGAATAGTACGTGAATAGTACTCGTAATATAACTCGAATAGTAACTCATGAATAGTAACTCATGAATAGTAACCCCAGAAGCATGAAAAGTTCCAAATTTGATAAAAATTCAAACCAATATTTGGCATAATGATATTGAAGAAATAATATCATTTATGAAAAAAATAATCTCCACTTACCTCGAAAGAATAAGTACTTGATTGGAATCTTTGGATATAGTGCTAAAAGAACTTGCACCGTATATAGCAATACTCGAAGTACTAAAATACTCACAAAAATACGCTCGATATATAGAGAGAGAAGAGAGAGATCTTTAGTTTACGGTGTGATTTTCAATTATAACCTAAACACCCTATTTATAGGAAAATGCTTAGAACACCAAAGCGAAAAAATTTAATAAAATATTAATATATATATTAAAAAATTTCTACGCCAACCTTCCTAGATCTCTGAATTGAGAATTGACATCACATGCAAGACCCACCCAAATTAATGAAAAAACGTTTTTTTATATTAAAAATAATTAAAACTTCCAAAAATCAATTATTTGAACTTGAACTTCAATAATTCATAATAAATAGCCCTTTTATCATAAAATTCAAATCTTGCGACTTTTTTATAGGAAATTCAATTCTCTACAACTTTGCGAAAAAAAAGTTTTTCCAAATTCCAAATAAAATTGGTGAAATCCATAAGCAGACGATTTTACAAGTATAATCAAATTTTCGGTCGAAGAAATGGGTCCACCAACATGTTTAACATGTTTTAAACAACTTTTACAACAAAAATACTCTTCCTCCTCATATACTCATATATCTCACATTCATTGTAAAAATATCACCATTATTATATTATAATAATATAATAAAATATTATTTTATCAGAAAAGATAAAATATCGATTTTCAACAATTGTCACTTTAAAAATTTTCTCCATCTATATCCACATAAAATCAATATTTTCCTCATTATATAAATCAATAATTAATTATTCACAAATAATTTTACAGAATCACAGTACTGGCAACCAAGCCGATCCTAGGAAAGAGGGGGCTTTCCAATAAGAATTTCTCCTTACTGGCGCGTAATTAGGTGACCAAACCTCTCCTTGAAGCGAGAACTTTCTAGACATTGCCAATAATGTTATCTAATAATATTATTCAGGATAATATGAATTATTGCTTCGATAATGGAAAATCTTGTGTAGTGACAATTATTAAAACAACGATAATATAAAATATCAACGCACAATTATTGAATCAATAAAATCTTGAGCGATAATTCTTTGTAACAATTATTGAGTAGTGCCTTCTTACGTAAGAATCAATAATTGGTGCAATCTGGTATACAGTATCTTCTTGTGCAACAACAGCGTATTCTTTATTTTAACCACCGGGTTTCCAACGATGTTAACTTAATAACTACTGTAGTTATTTATAAAACTCCCTTTTGTCGTTTTCTTCATCCGAGTTATTACATTATGGGGCCCACAAAAATGGTTTGTGGCAAATCGTACGAATATTCCCGATAGAAAGAATATTCCACGACCAAACGAATATTCCCCGATAGAAATGAGTATTTTATAACCACTTGCATATTTTGAAAAAAAAAATTCATATATCACCCTTAACTTTAACTTTTATCAATTTAACCATTTACTGAATAGTAATTATAAGAAAAATTGAATACTTTTATTTCATAAAATTCGGGGTCTTACAATCTCCCTCCTTATGAAATTTCGTCCCCAAAATTTTACGTACTAGTATTTCAAAAGTTGAGAATACCTTGCTTCAATTTCAGATTCTATCTCCCAGTCATCATGATTTCTCCATTGCTCATCTCCCGTGATAACTTCATTTGGGTTCCTCACTTGTTGGGAAGTCATGACAACCGATATCCCTCGAACTACTCGGTTTTGACTTGTGCAGCATTTAGGCGTCATCACTACCGTTGGAATATACTTTTCTATAGGGCATATTCCTCCCTCAACTGCCTCGTCGTACTCCTGATTCATGATCTGAATCATCAATCTTGATCCATATCAAATTGAGTTGACCGCTTCTGTGCAGGGTAATTCAAAACTTCGATGTTGGGTTCTCCCGATTGCTTTCCAAAAAGAGAAATTTATATCATCTATTTTAGCCTTCTTAGATCGGACATCTCTTTCCCCAATATCCACGTGTCGTGTGGCTTTTACCCATGCATCACTTATTCTCACTCGTTTAGTTTTTTCTTCTTTCAACTCAGATTCCATCTTTATTATCTTATACTCTTGCCAAAAGAATGCTTCTATTCAAGCATCACATATCGGGTAACCTGAAGCTTGAATTGTTGCATCCTTTTGTTCCACGACCTTTATGTCGTTCTTGACTTTCTTCTAACTCATGAATACGATTTTGAAATTCTACATTTTGATCATATAATACCTCTAATAAACTCTCCTCGGTACTTCTTCTTCCTCTTCTCTCTCTCTCATTTGTTACCTCTGCGATCTCTTGGGTCTGCAACTATCAATTCTTCACTCACCACATGGATATCTCTAATTCCTTCTTCGTGCGACATCACATTATCATGGTTAGTGATTAGAGGTATCCCCACGGTCTCATTCACTCCATTGTTAGCATTCTCAACCCCATTCTCAAATCTTGCCATAAAACAAGGGGTTAATTAAGCAAATTAACGTATCACATAATATCCTTATATTATGACCGACCAACAATTAAGCTTAGGTAGGACACACTAGCGAAGGATTTACTCATCTCTCCCCTCCTAGTTATATTCCCCAATCTCCGCCAGAGACCATATCCCTAAGCTCTGATACCAAATGTGACAACCCCAAAACAGGTCCATTCCATCCAACCTATTCTGAGTCGCCAAATACATGGTACAGAAAATGACTACAACTTTATTACAACAATTGTCGTGCAAAATACAACAACACATATGTTGTGAGTTTGGATACAAATATATACCAACTGTGACTCTCATCCCACCCTTAGATAGCACGTCACAATGACACCTTACATAAAGGTATAGTCAAAAACTGTTTTAGAAATTAGAATCTTTGGGAAGTGTTCAAGAAACCTTCCGTGCATGGGAGGCCATGCGTCTAGGTTATGATAGATATCATATGGCCACAGAATTATCCTTGGTTGACCCAACAGACCCCAAAGAAAAACGAGAAGATTACTATCATATTCTTCCCAATGGTGAGTCTTCTCTTGAAATATCATTATCTCCACTGTCTCTAATTGGGAATTAAACTCCAAATAAACACCAAGATTATATAGGTAGTGCTCGTAAATATACTCAGCAAGTGGATGAGCACAACCCTGTCTTATGATGACACGAGGTGGATGTCATTAGACATCTTGTATGATAGTGGCAAAACACCCTTCCAAGTTAAATTCACCTCACCCTCAACATCTATAGACCACCGTTCTATTCCCCTGTTATTCCCCGCTTGTCCCAGCTACACTTTTATTACCTAAAAGGAATTGTGAAGCAAAAGGGTGAGCACAACTAGCTCAATAAAGAATATCATGACTAAAGATAAATAAATTATCAATAACCTTCAACAGTAATAAATCAGAGATTTAGAACATATGGTAGATGATAAAACTTTTCAACCATAGTTGCGGTGAGACGAAGCGATCCATTAGAAGAGTCAAATAGACCATAAAATCTATTATCTTCTCCATGTTAAAAGTCCATCAACAATGTTTTATCCACATAACATTAATCAACAATTCACATCCCACAATCACGTGTATAACTTCATAATCGTAATTGTAGTTCTAAATTCCTTTCCTCATCCGGACAAAGTTAATTTTCATCACACGAAACATCAAAGATCATGGTTATACCAAATCACGGTTCTGCTCATAATCATATTGATAAATTCATCTTTTTTACACTCTGGGCCAAAGATATTCATCAACAATTCATCTTTGCACTCATCGCCAAAGATATTCAACAACATGTCATCTTTTTACTACTACGGGCCAAAGATATTCATCGATTAATCATGTTCATCTAAACACATATTCATCTTAGCACTATCTTGGCCAAAGATATTCATCGAAAATCATTCATCTTTTTGCTTTCTGGGCCAAAGATATTCAGGTTATATCATCATTTAGGGTGAGGATGATGAAAAATATTTTAAAGAAAACGAATCCAGTGAAACAAAATAATAAATATTAAGGATTCGTACTTTAGCTATTCCATGTCCAAAAATATCTCATAAATAATCATAGTGGAGTAAAATTCAAGAATGATCAAAACATAGATCCAATCAAAGATAGGAATCATAATGAATAATCTTGGACACGAGAAAGAAAACTTAATTTTTACGTGAATAATGTCGTATTTGTGAATAGTATCGTGAATAATATACGAATAGAATAACTCTCAGGCACCAAAAGATAGAAATTTCACAAAAAAAACATTATCATAGCTTCGTGAATAGTACTTTCGTGAATAGTAACTCGTGAATAGTAACTCATGAATAGTAACCCAGGCACGAAAAAAAGTTCCAAATTTGATAAAAATTCAAACCAATATTTCGGCATAATGATATTGAAGAAATAATATCATTTATGAAGAAAATAATCTCCACTTACCTCGAAAGAATAGTACTTACATTTGGAATCTTTGGATATAGTGCTAAAAGAACTTACACCGTATAGCAATACTCGAAGTACTAAAATACTTACAAAAATACGCTCGATATATAGAGAGAGAAAGAGAGAGAAATCTGTAGTTTCTGGTGTGATTTTCAATTATAACCTAAACACCCTATTTTATAGGAAAATGCTCAGAACACCAAAGCAGAAAATTTAATAAAATATTAATATATAAATTAAAATTTCTACGCCAACCTTCCTAGATCTGAATTCAGCAATTGACATCACATGCAAGACCCACAATTAATGACAAAAACGTTTTTTATATTAAAAATAATTAAAACTTCCAAAAATCAATTATTTCAGAACTTCGGAACTTCAATAATTCATAATAAATAGCCCTTTTATCATAAAATTCAAATCTTTCGACTTTTCATAGGAAATTCAATTCTCTACAACTTTGCAGAAGAAAGTTTTTCCAAATTCCAAATAAAAATTGACTGAAATCCATAAACGGACGATTTTACAAGCTATAATCAAATTTCAGTCAAGAAATGGGTCCACCAACATGTTTAACATGTTTTAAACAACTTTTACAACAAAAATACTCTTCCTCCTCATATACTCATATATCCCACATTCATTGTAAAAATATCACCATTATTATATTATAATAATATAATAAAATATTATTTTATCAGAAAAAATAAAATATCGATTTTCAACAATTGTCACTTTAAAAATTTTCTCCATCTATATCCACATAAAATCAATATTTTTCTCATCATATAAATCAATAATTAATTATTCATAAATAATATTACGAGAATCACAATCGTAATGACCGAGTAGGTTCTCAAGAAAGAGGGGGGCTTTCCAATAAGAATTTCTCCTTCTTGGCGGCCTGATTAGGTGACCAAACCTCTCCTTGAGGTAACTTTCTAGACATTGCCAATAATGTTATCTAATAATATTATTCGGATAATATGAATTATTGCTTGATAATGAAAAATCTTTGTATAGTGACAATTATTAAAACAACGATAATATAAAATATCAACGCACAATTATTGAATCAATAAAATCTTGAGCGATAATTCTTTGTAACAATTATTGAGTAGTGCCTTCTTCGTAAGAATCAATAATTGGTGCAATACTGGTAATACTCTTTATGCTGCAACAATAGCGTATTCTACGTATTTTAACCAACGGGTATTCCAACAGTGTTAACAGTAACAACTACTGTAGTTATTTATAAAACTCCATTTTGTCATTTTCTTCATCCGAGCGGTTATTACATTATGGGGCCCACAAATGGTTGCTGCCGCGTAAATGCGAATATTCCCCAACGCGAAAGAATATTCCACGACCAAACGAATATTCCCAATAGAAATGAGTATTTTATAACCACTTGCATATTTTGAAAAAAAAAATTCATATATCACCCTTAACTTTAACTTTTATCAATTTAACCATTCACCTTAGAATTATAATTACTTTTATTTCAAAAATTCGGTCTTAAATTAAGTATAGAATTTTAACTGACATCAGTTATAAAATTTTGAAAATCAAAAGTCATAAGGCTTGTTTGGCTAGCTAACTAAAAATAACTCATTAACCCTTACACCTTGTTTGGTAAACCTAATTAAAACAAATGGATTAATCCTTATACCTTGTTTGATAAAATACTATTAGATTAAAGACTTAATATGCATTAAGGCATGTTTGGCCAAAACTAAATTAAGCTCCTTTAATTTATTTTAATAACTCCTTTATAGCAAGGTTATTTGTCACACTTCTAATAAATTAAATAATCAATTTAATCAATTCAAATACTAATCTATTAAATTACTTTAACACATAAATTATTATCATAAAACTATAATTTCTTTATAATTATAATTTTATTTAATCCAACTAACACCTTATTTTAATTACAAAAATCTAATTAAAATATTATAATTCATTTAATCATTATTAGCTCTCTAACTTAATTATTAAATTAAACTAGTATATAACCTCATAAAAATTAATTTTCTTAGCTCCTTAATTATTTATTCAACAAATAATTAACTAAACCATATCAACTCAAATTGAATAATTATTTACTCAATATTTAATTATTTAATCAACAAATAATTAACTAAACCACATCAACTCAAATTGAACAATTATTTATTCAACAATAAACATATCCATTAAATATTTATATAAATTAATAAATATTTAATATTATAATTTAAAATTCTGGAATGTTACATCATTCCCTCCTTACAAGGATTTTGTCCTCAGAATCACAACTCAAACAAATCATTCGTTACAACTTTTATAGCTTTATTTACATTTTTTGATCCCCCATGGAGGTACTTCGTGGTTGGTGATCATGTCTGTATATATATATATATATATATATATATATATATATATATATATATATATATATATATTTATATATATATACTTTTATATATACTTACTTCGCTCTCATACAAATTATGATTATGTATGCTTTAGGAATCATGTGATCACAGATTCAAATTTTCGATCTAGATTCGGTTCCGTGATGGACATTTTCATTTATAGCGACTTTGTAAATTATTCTGCGATGTCCGAATTTCCTCATATGGTTCCCATACCCACGAGGAAGTCGGCATTATTTTGTACATTATTTTCGTGATTTGGATGCCTCGATCTCGTAAAATAAAATCAATCAATAGAACACTTAATAAAATGGGAGTGTAAAAGGTCTCAATTACTATTGAGTATCCGGGTTTGAAAAACCCTTTATAAAAACATCACCGCCATATCTTGCTTAAAATTAAATTTTACATAAATTCAAACCCCAGTATATATAGGTGTGAACGAGGCCTCATACTACTTCCAAATAACAAAGACATCATTGACCCACACACACACACATTCGGATAATGATTTCTTGAAAAGAGGCGGTCACCGTAGTAACACGGATGTCTGAGGGGTGCCTAACACCTTCCCTCAGCATAACCAAGTCCCCTGGACCCTAATGAATCTCGGTTTCACCAGGCATTGCGCTTAGCAAAGTGTCACATCACCGGGTCAATGTGCAAACCTTTTCTCGGTTGTGTTGTTACAACCATTTAAAAAACCAACTGGCGACTCTTAATAGTCCCATCGTCGACATTATACATGTCGGACCTTTTTCACTTATTTTTTCAAACAAATCTCACCTAAAATGAGAACACCAAAGAACAAGTAACGGAAAGGGACATCTAAAAATCCCGACGTCGACAGAAGAAGTAGAAAAAAAAATGGCACAATAGCTCGTGGTGAAGGCGGCACCCCCTCTTCTCCTCCCCTACTCCCTCTTCTCCCTCTCGTCTGTTCTCCCTCTTTTTTTTCTTCTGCAGATATCGAGCTTGATAAAGTTTATGAGAATCAGCAACCGCCATCAACGACCGCGTGTTATCGCTAATTTTTAATTATGTGGACGATTGGTCGTCGCGCCAAAGTTTCGCACCAAATTTTGGGAGGGAAATTGTTCTCAGCGACCGATCAACGACCGCATGCGGTCGCTGATATATACTAGCGACTAGAATCCTTCGCGGTCGCAGATAGCGATCGCTATTACTATTATCAGCGACCGGATAGTGCGGTCGTTGATATTATTGGTTGCAGATAGCCCTTTTTCTTGTAGTGAACCTTTTATTATAATTATGATTTACGGTTCAAAAGTTGGTTGCTGGAATAGTGTTTATGGCAACCGGTTGCCACGGATGAGTATATATATATATATATATATATATATATATATATATATATATATAGAGAGAGAGAGAGAGAGAGAGAGAGAAAAAGAGAGAGAGAGGATGGATAGCTGAATATCTTAAAACATGGGACTAATATTACGGGTACAAAACGTTCCCCGCAAGATCTGTGCTCCGAGCAACATGCAAACATCTCTTCTAATGGGATGTTAATTAATTAAACCAAATTTTTGTTCAGCAGCTTAAAGAGTAAAATGTTTGCTTGGGAGAAAAATTAAATTTGTGTTGTCAAAATGTAATTTAGGTTAAAATACAATTAGAATTTTACAAATGTTATCTACGACACACCTTGAAACAATTTTCTCTTTATTGGATCGAAGTTAGAATTTTAGTAGGTGACCAAATAAATAAGAAATGTTATGAATAGTTATATTATAGATGTCCATTCATTTTCTATAACTTACATAACCTACATATTAGTACATTGATGAGCTATTCATTCTCCCTATTTAAGTTTGTATTTCTTTCATCTTCTATCTTTGTTCATGTATTTGTTAAGCCTATAAATAAAGGCTCACTATCCATGTATATGAGTACTTGAAGAATATTAGAAAATCTCACTTCTTATGCTCTCTCTAAAATTATAATACGTTATCAGCACGAATTGCTCCTTATTTTTATCTTGAAGATAATCATATTTTGTTTGTAGCAGAAGAAGTGTGACAATTTGAGGCTCTATACGACGTCGTCCCAAAAGCACACATCATAAACATACACTTGAATACATGTAAACTATAACAAAAGACATATAGCTATTTCAAGTTAATATGTGTTCTGCTACATACTGAATATTCAGGTTGACGTCTTTTTTGTTTTGGTTTTTTTTTTGTATCTATTTATGTCATTTGTTGCACCTTTTATTAGTGCTTTATTATGTAGCTTTGCATGTTGTTGGGCTTATAGTTACTTTGCTAGCAGGTTTTTGTTTTATTGCACTATAACTATTTTAGATACTCATTTTATTACATATACGTTTTACGACTTTACTTTTGTATACCATTCAGATGTGGATGACTGTTATACACTTTTTCAGATCACACATGTCTTAACTTTTTGTTATTGTGTCTTTTGTGTTACTTGTAACGTTTCATGTTTTTGTTGATGTTTTTTATACTTGCGTTTATCTTTGTTGAGGTTACAACTATTCGACAAATTACTGTGCTTAAAGTATTATGTTAATTATGTTGTGTATTTAATTTATTTTTAGAATATTTTCTTCTAACTTGTTAATCATATTTGTGATAGTTCATAATGTCAAACATTGCTAAACTCGAATTTGTGGCTCTTGACATTACTGGAAAGAATTATTTATCATGGGTGTTAGATGCTGAAATTCATCTAGATGCAAAAGGTCTTGGTGATACTATCAAAGAAGGAAACAAAACATCTAGTCAAGATAAGGCCAAAGCGATGATATTTCTTCGTCATCACCTCCATGAGGGACTTAAAATTGAATATTTGACTGTTAAAGATCCACTTATCCTTTGGAACAATCTAAAGGAAAGATACGGCCACTAGAAAACTGTAATACTTCCTAAAGCTCATTATGATTGGATGCATCTAAGATTACAAGATTTTAAATCTGTAAGTGATTATAACTCAGCTATGTTAGAATCAGTTCTAAATTACAATTATGTGGAGAAAAGATCACTGATGCAGCTATGTTAGAAAAAACATTCTCCACCTTTCACGCATCTAATATGCTCCTGCAGCAGCAATATCGTGAAAAGGGTTTTAAGAAATACTATGAACTGATTTCATGCCTCCTTGTGGCTGAGCAAAACAATGAACTATTGATGAAAAATCATGAGGCCCGTCCAACTGGATCTGCTCCATTCCCTGCAGTGAATGCCGTAACATATAATGGAAAAAACAGAGGTCACGCCAGTAGTCGTGGACGTGGTCGAAATAATCATCGTGGTGGTCATTTCTCAAACACATATACCCACCAGAAGTGGGAATATAAGGATGGAAAACGCGAAAAAGGTGATAAAGATAAAAATAACATAGAGAATTTGTGTTATCGTTGTGGAGGTAAAGGCCATTGGTCTCGTACCTGTCGTATACCAAAAATCTTGTTGAGCTCTATCAACAATCACTAAAAGATAAAGGGAAGAAGATAGAGACAAATTTTGCTAGTGATGATGGAAAAGATGAGACAAATCTCAATTTTTCTAGTAAGGATGGAAAAGATGAGACAAATCTTGATTCTGGAAATGATGATTTTAATTATGGTTGTGTTGATACCACTCATCTAGATGTTACTGATTTTTTTCTCAAATCCTGAAGAAAAAATTGACTTCTTGTTTGGTGATGAGAGTGTCCAAATATAAAAATTTTAGATAATGCTTTGATGTTATTAGACTTTATTATTAATAAAATTCTAATTATTATGTTTTTATCATGTTTAATTGTTTTCTTATGATTCGTTATATATGAGATATTTTATTAATCTGATTATATATTTCTTATTTTCATTGAATTACATAGATACTCTCTTGATTCGATTTGCAATGAATGGTGGAGATATATGTCTACAGAGACAAATAGCCACTCACGCATTAATTATATTACAGAATAAGAAATATTTTTCTTCTTTCATGATGCAAAAGGCCAATGTTAGTACTATATCTGGTTGTGCAAAATTGATAGAAGGCTCCGGAAGAGCTAACATTTTCTTGCCTGGAGGAACAAAATTTGAAATTGATGAAGCATTATACTCTCCCGGGTCTCAAAGAAATTTATTGAGTTTTAAGGATATCCGCCGAAATGGGTATCATATTGAGACAACATGTGAAGGAAAGATTGAGTATCTTCACATTACGAGTATAATCTCGGGTAATAAAAGTAGAAAAATTACCAGCTTTTTCCTCTGGTTTGTACTACACGAGAATTAGAACAATTGAAACAAATGTGATTGTTAATAAAAAGCTAACGAATCATAATAACTTTGTTGTTTGGCATGAACGGTTAGGCCATCCTAGATCGATAATGATGCGAAGAATAATTGAGAATTCATGTGGACATCCATTGGAGAACCAACAGATTCTTCAATCGAATGATTTCCCATGTGCTGCTTGTTTTCAAGGCAAGTTAATTGTTCGGCCATCACCGGCTAAGATAGGGACTGAATCCCTTAATTTTCTGGAACGAATACAAGGTGATATATGTGGACCAATTCATCCACCATGTGGACCTTTTAGATATTTTATAGTTTTAATTGATGCACCAACAAGGTGGTCACATGTATCTCTATTATCAATTCGCAACCTGACGTTTGCGAGGTTACTTGCTCAATTAATCAGATTACGAGCACATTTTCCAGATTATCCCATCAAGAAAATTCGTATTGACAATGCTGGTGAATTTACTTCCCAAACTTTAAATGATTATTGTATGTCTATTGGGATAAGTGTTGAACATCCTGTAGCACATGTTCACACACAAAATGGCCTTGCAGGATCATTGATTAAGCGTCTTCAATTGATTGCAAGACCATTACTAATGAGATCAAAACTTCCAATTTCTGCTTGGGGTCATGTTATTTTACATGCGGCAACACTAATTTGCATCAGACCAACAAGTTATCATAAGTACTCCCCTTTACAATTGGTTTTTGGTCAGGAACCAAATATTTCTCATCTAAGAATTTTTGGTTGTGCTGTATATGTTCCAATTCCTCCACCACAACGTACTAAGATGGGACCTCAAAGGAGATTAGGAATATATGTTGGGTATGAATCCCCATCTATAATTAAATATTTAGAACCATCAACAGGGGATTTATTTACAGCTAGATTCGTTGATTGTCATTTTGATGAATCAGTCTTCCCAACATTAGGGGGAGAAAATAGGCAGCTAGAAAAAGAGATAAGCTGGAATGAATTATCATTGTCTCATTTTGATCCTCGTACAAAACAATGTGAACTAAAAGTTCAGAAGATAATTCATTTACAAAGTTTAGCAAATCAATTGCCAGACGCATTTTCTGACCCAAATAGTGTAACAAAGTCACATATACCAGCTGTTAATGCTCCAATTAAAATTGATGTCCCAGCAGGACAACCTCTTGTTGCCAATGAATCTAAAGCACGCTTGAAGCGTGGTAGACCAGTCGGTTCCAAAGATAAGAATCCTCGTATGAGAAAAGGAACAAAGATTCAAGATGGTCATGACGAGGAAATGGTAACTCCAGAAGAGTCTACAGAAAAACCTCTAGACATGACTAATATTACAGTTCCAAAAGACAATCAGGTACCTAAAATCATTGAAAATGAAGAGATCTCGATAAATTATGTCATGTCCAGAAAAATATGGAACCGAAATGAAATTGACGTCGATAATGTTTTTTCATACAATATAGCGCTAGATGTTATAAAAGATGATGAGGATCTTGAACCAAGGTCTATTGAGGAATGCATGCATAGAATTGATTGGACAAAATAGAAAGACGCAATTGAGGCAGAATTGAAATCTCTTGAAAAGAGAAATGTTTTTGGACCAGTTGTCCGTACACCTGATGGTGTAAAACCAGTGGGGTACAAATGGGTTTTTGTTCGAAAACGAAATGAAAAGGGTGAAATTGTGCGACATAAAGCACGACTAGTTGCGCAAGGATTTTCACAAAGACCTGGTTGATTATGAAGAGACATACTCTCCTGTGATTGATGTGACTACTTTTCGATTCCTAATCAGTCTGGCAATAAAAGAAGGACTTCACTTGCGTCTAATGGATGTCGTTACAGCATATTTGTATGGCCCACTTGATAATGAAATTTATATGAAACTCCCAGAAGGATTTAAATTTCCAGAAGCGTGTAAATTCGGTTCTCGAGAATAGTACTCGATCAAATTAAATAGATCTCTATATGGATTAAAACAATCCGGTCGCATGTGGTATAACCGTCTTAGTGAATATTTGTTAAAAGAGGGATATAAGAATGATCCTGTTAGCCCATGCATTTTTATAAAGAGATCTAGATTTGAGTTTTTTATTATTGCAGTATATGTTGATGATCTAAATATCATTGAAACTCCTGAAGAGATTTCAAAGGTAGTAGAGTACTTGAAAAGAGAATTTGAAATAAAAGATCTTGGAAAAACAAAATTTTGTCTTGGATTACATATAGAGCATTTAAAGGACAGTATTCTTGTGCATCAAACATCTTATATAGAGAAGGTGCTAAAATGATTTTATATGGACAAAGCACATCCGTTGAGCACCCCAATGGTTGTGAGGTCACTTGATGTAAATAAAGACCCTTTCCGACCTCGAGAAAATGATGAGAAGATTCTTGGTTCTGAAGTACCATACTTGAGTGCAATTGGAGCACTAATGTATCTTGTTAGTCATACATGACCTAATATATCATTCTCTGTCAACTTATTAGCAAGATATAGCTCTTGTCCAACCCGAAGGCATTGGAATGGGGTTAAACATATACTTTGTTACCTACAAGGTACAAAGGATATGGGTTTGTATTTTCCTAACCAACCCAAAACAGATTTGACTGATTTTGCATATGCAGGGTACCTATCCGATCCTCATAATGCTCAATTGCAAATTGGATATATATTCACTTGTAGTGGAACCGTCATTTCTTGGCGTTCGATGAAGCAAACTATAGTTGCTACATCTTCTAACCATGCTGAAATTTTGGCAATACATGAGGCTAGTCATGAATGTGTATGGTTAAGGTCTGTAATTCAACGCATACGAGGAGCTTGCGGTTTATCTTCAGGAGAAGAAACACCGACGGTCTTATATGAGGATAATACAGCATGCATTGTCCAACTCAAGGAAGGATATATTAAGGTGATAGAACAAAACATATTTCACCAAAGTTCTTTTTCACTCATGACCTTCAGAAGAATGGTGATATAAATGTTCAGCAAATCCGTTCAAGTGAAAATTTGGCAGATTTATTAACAAAGGCGCTTCCTACTTCTACATTTGAGAAGATAGTCCACAACGTTGGATTGCGTCGACTCAGAGATCTCAAGTGATATAATCATGAGGGGGAGTAATTAAAGTTTTTCATAAAGCAATATCTCATAAATTTTTGAAGAATTATGTACTCTTTTTCCTTCACTAGGTTTTTATCCCACATGGTTTTTCCTAGTAAGGTTTTAACGAGGCATATTCTTCAATAATGGACATCCAAGGGGGAGTGTTATGAATAGTTATATTATAGATGTCCATTCATTTTCTATAACTTACATAACCTACATATTAGTACATTAATGAGCTATTCATTCTCCCTATTTAAGTTTGTATTTCTTTCATCTTCTATCTTTGTTCATGTATTTGTGAAGCCTATAAATAAAGGCTTAATATCCATGTATATGAGTACTTGAAGAATATTAGAAAATCTCACTTCTTATGCTCTCTCTAAAATTATAATAAGAAATGATTTGTTTACATAATTTTTGTTTAGATAAAATTAACTTAAAGTTAATTAAATATTCCATCAAATCTAGTCAAAGTCTCAAACCTTATAAGAGAATGCTTGTAGAGAGTATTCGAAATATTTGCAACAATTAGATAATATAGTCTACACCTCCCTGTTAGAGGATTAGAGGGTGTTGGGTCATGATATTTCCTCTATTGGGCCGGACGGATTGGGCCTATCCATTTAATTAGCCTATTGGACCTTTTTTATTGAGTTTATAGTCATTGGGCTTAATATTTATGTTACCTTTATTATATCCTCATAATGATGGGCTGGGTCAAAAGATTGATCCATTAAAGCTTTTTATATCTAAGCCTTTGACTTGTAATGATGAAAAAGGAGAGCAGTTGACCAAAAGTCTGTAGATCATTAATGTGGATGGGATTTTATCCATTACGTGGCGATCTGATGGGAAAAAGGTGACAACTTTGCATGCATCCGGCTGAGACCATAGAGGAGTGGGGGGCTGTGTCAGATCAGGGTTGGTGGCACAAAAAACCGAGCATGAGAGTATAACCTAGCAAGGAAGTCTTCTAATAAAAGGTACGCATACATTTTTTTCGCTTTCGAAATGCTAGAAATTTTTATATCCTCCATTGTTAACCCTTGTGATCATCAGACGACTCTCACTTGAGCTATCCCCGATGGTCCAGTATTGTCAAGCTTTGTGTGTTGATCGTGTTTACTGTGTAGGATCGAGACGTCTTACGTGATTGGGACGTGGCAGAAGATCTTGGCGTTAACATTGGCGCTAGAAGGAGGGCTGAGTTCTAGTGTTCAAGAGTTGGCAATCACAAATATTTATTTGTTCTACGTTTTCAAATATGGGAAAAAGTAGAGCAGATACACCTGAAGGACAGCCGATGGCTGTTAGTGAATCAGCACCACGAATACCTATCAAGGAGCGTTTAGGACCTACAATAAGTGTTCATGCCAGCACAGCGTCCAAACGTTCGCATGAAGATTCTCGTCCAAGGGCTATGGGCAAAGCTAAGAGAAAGCTAGTCTTTACAGCAGAGAAAGAGTCAGGTCATGGTCGGAAGCAAGTAGAAGGCACCTCACCTAAAACTCGATACCGAGATGACCAAGACGAAAAAGGCCTCCCGGTTGGCTAAGATGGCAGACGAAGCGGATAGGGCCATGGAGGCACTTATGAAGCAACGGCAGGATATAGCTGAGCAGATGTCCCGGATGAAAGAGTTGAGAGATGAAGCGTCCAGTTACGTTCGGCCCGAAGAGCGTGGGCATCGAAGTGGGAAGGAACCCGCTCATTCAGGACGTGAAACTTAGGGCTAACATCAAGAAAGAAGAAGATCGAGAAGCACTACTCCTCGAAGATCGAAGGGAGCGCACCATCATGTCGATCCTAGGGAACAGGGCCGAAGTGAACAAAGAAGCCGATCCAGAGAACATACTCCTGAGAATACAAAGAGAGCGTTCGTTGTTATGCATTTTCATAACAGCCACAGAATCCAAAGATGAAGTAGATCTAGGGGCCGTACTCCAGAAAGTCCGTCGGGGGCACGTCACTCTGTGGGCCACCATCATCGTAGAAGTCCCTGAAAAATTGGGGGTTCTATGGTAAAAGACTGATCCGTTCAAAAGAAGAAAGACTCCCCGGAGAAAGAAGCGTCATCTCAACCGGAAGGGGTAGATTTTTTGGTTAAGGAGTTGAAAGAGCTCCGAAAGCAGTTGGCAGAGGTATAGCAGGTGAAGGACACCCCGGGGAAGAAAGCATCTCCTTTTTCCTCAGACATTCTTAAGGAAAAGGCAGACATCACCAAGAAGCTGCCACGCATGGAGAGTTACGATGGATCCGGGGATCCTTATGACCATAGCCAGGCGTTCGACCGGCTAATGGATTATTATGACTTTACCGATTCTGCCAAGTGTCACACGTTTTTCACAACACTAAGGAAAGATGAGAGGCAGTGGATGGGAACTTTACCGTCAGATTCAATTTCCTCTTGGACCGAGCTCTGTGACAAGTTCCATGCCCGTTTTGGGAGCAAATCAGAGAAGAAGAGGAAGCCTGGGTTCTCTAGCACAGGTCAGACAGTTCTCCAACGAATCTTTAGGCCAGTATGTGAAAAGGTTCAGAGAAGCAGTTGGTCAGGTATCCGACCTCAATGATCTCCAGGCGGTAGGGCTATTTCAGAATGGGCTAGATCTGGTGAAGTCTGAAAAGCTAGTGAAGAAATTGATGTTCCATCATCCGAAGAGTCTGGCAGAGGCTTTCGACAAGGCAGAAGGTTATATTGTTGTAGAGGAAGCTATGAATAGCATGAAGCATCCTTCTTCAGACCAAATGAAGGAGGCAGATATTCCTAAGACCCAGGGCGATCAGAGGAAGACGGGGGGGTATAATGATCGGCCAGAGGGCAGTTCAAAGAAGTACAACAACTTATGGCGACAAGGAAGTAGTCATCCACCTGCGTCAGCCCCGAAGGTGAATAAGGTTTACACTAAACTGAATACTGATAGGTCGGTGATTTTGGACCAGATCAGAAACCAGCCATTCTTTGAGCCACCTCGTGATAATTATAGGACAGGGCAAGGCAACTCTCGGAAATATTGTAGCTATCATCAAGCCGCGGGCCATGATACTAATGAGTGTTGCAATCTAAAGGATTTCGTGGAGAAGAAGATTCAAAGCGGTCTGCTGGTTCAGTATGTGGCCGGGAGGGACCAATAAGATCAGCAGAATGCCGACCGTACTGTTCAGACGGTTCAAATGGTTCCACCCGTCCAAAATGCTCCACTACCACCCACCGAGGCACGTCGTTGATGTTATAACTGGAGGGACGGCAGGGAAGTTAGTAGGGAAGAAGAGGAGAGGAAATCTGGATTCGGTCATGTCCGTGGTGGGTGTTCCCCCGAAGGTCGATAGACCATTTTTAGGGACTGTTATATCCTTTACCGATGCAGATTATCCTTCGGAGCCCATCGAGCCACATGAAGGGGCGTTAGTGATCACTGCATAAGTGGGCTCAATGGATATGAAGCGTATGATGATAGACAACGGGTCTTCTGTGGATATTTTGTATGCCCATGCTTATCATAGGATGCATCTTGATAGGTAAAAGATGGAGGTCGGGCAAGAGGCTCCTTTATATGGCTTCAGCAACGATCCAGTCAAAGTTGCAGGCATCATCGAACTCCCAGTGATCTTCGGCACAGCTCCTCAGCAGGTAGAAATAATATGTAAATTCTATGTTGTGCATGTAGATTCAGCTTACAACGCCATACTGGGGAGACCGACATTGACAGCTCTCCAAGCTGTGACTTCCATCCCTCACTTTAAAATTAAGTTCCCCACAAAGACACCTGAGTCGGAGGTGGCGGGGACTTGGATCTAGCCCGTATTTATTATCAAAATCTTTATTATTTCCTCCGGAGTAGGAGTCAGCAAATAGAAGCAAACCATGGCAATTGAGATCGAGCCCTTCACTGAAAGCAGCTCGGAGCCATTGGTAATTCCCGCAGGAGAGACAGAAGAGATTGAGCTGGTCCTCGAAAAGGCAGATAAAACAATAAAGATTGGTTCAGGTCTACCAAAGCCTCTTCGGACAAACCTTATGGAACTACTTCGCTGCTATGCGGACATTTTTACATGGGAATCTCAAGACATGCCAGGGATTAGCAGGAAGATTGTTGAACACAGACTGGAAGTGGATCCATCGAAGAAGCCTGTTCGGCAAAAAAGACGGATCTTTACACCTGAACGTCAGAGGATCATTGACGAGGAGATTGCCAAGCTGATGGCTGCTGATTTTATTTTTGAGATCGACTACCCACAGTGGATGGCTAATGTAGTATTGGTGCAGAAGCAGAATGGGAAATGGCGAGTTTTCATCGACTACACCGACCTGAATAAAGCTTGTCCGAAGGACTTTTATCCTTTGCCCCATATCGATCAGCTTATTGATGCCACTTCGGGGTATGCATTACTAAGCTTTATGGATGCTTTTTCAGGTTATCATCAAATTTCCATGTGCAAGGAGGACATCCCGAAGACAGCATTCATTACCCACCGTTCGGTGTATGCATATAAGAAGATGACCTTTGGCCTTATAAATGTTGGGGCCACTTACCAAAGAATGATGAATTTCATCTTCGATAGACAGCTGGGGAGGAACATGGAGGTATACGTGGATGATATGATCGTGAAAAGTATGCAAGTCCAGAAGCACTTGGATGATCTGGAGGAATGCTTTCAGACCGTCCATCACCACAAGTTGAGGCTCAATCCGACAAAGTATACCTTCGGACTCGGTGCAGGGAAGTTCCTGGGGTATCTGGTCAGTCAGAGGGGCATTGAAGCCAATCCGGAGAAGATCCAGGCCATTCTTGACATGAAGACTCCTCAATCGCTCAAAGACGTCCAACGTCTGACTGGCAGGATTGCAGCTCTGAGGAGGTTTATGTCGAAGTCTGCGGAGAGATGCTTGTCGTTCTTTGACACACTGAAGGGGCCGAAGAATGCAAAGACGTTCCAGTGGACTTCGGAGTGTGAAGACGCCTTCCAAGGCATAAAGACATATCTGTCTTCTACTCCTCTATTGGTGAAGCCTTCCCCAGCAGAGACCTTGTATTTGTACCTTACGCAAGAAGTTCGTTTGGCGGTTGAGCAAATCTTTGGTTCGGAGGTCGATGGAAAGCGACATCCGATCTATTATGTGGTCCACATCCTACGAGATGCTGAAACCAGGTTTCCAAATATTACAAAATTTTCCTTTGCTTTAATAATTGCTAGTCGAAGGCTTCGGCAATATTTTCAAGGCAGGCTCCTAGTCGTCTACACGGATCAACCACTGAAGAAGGTAATGGGTAAGCCAGAGGTTTCGGGGAGATTAGTAGCATGGACTATGGAGTTGTCCCAATTTTTCATTGAATATCATCCCCGAACTGCTATCAAGGGTCAAGCCTTGGCCGATTTTATGGTGGAGTGTACATTCACCGAAGCAGATGCTGAGCTGCTAGAAGGAGAGACGTCCGATCGAACAGTTGCAGTTCTTCAACATGGTCAGAGTGCATGGACGTTGTATGTAGATGGGTCCTCTACGGTGAATGTTAGTGGGGCAGGGATTATCTTGACAAGTCCGGAGGGATTCAAGGTATAGCAAGCAATCAGATTTGGGTTTAAAGCAACAAACAACGAAGCCGAGTATGAAGCAGTGCTAGCAGGAGTTCGACTGGCGAAGAGTCTAGAAGTCTAGAAGCTAATCATTTAGAGTGACTCTCAGTTGGTCGTCAAACAATTGTCAGGAGATTATGAAGCTCGTGGGACAAGGATGATCAAGTATTTGGTAGATTTGAAAGACCGACTTCGATATTTTGTCTCTTATGATTTTCAAGGCATAGAACGTAACGACAATTCCATTGCCGATGCCTTATCGAAACTAGCCACTATGGATGCTGTCATTTTCAATGGGTCAGTCTATTTGGAGGTTTTACAGCAGCCGAGTATCCAGCATGAAGCGGTGATGTGTATCGAACGATCTGACTACTGGATGACTCCCTACATCAAATATTTGGCAGATGGCATCCTTCCTTAGGATCAGATGCTAGCAAAGAAGATCAAGTACAAGAGTTCCAACTTCGTTATGATTGATGGGGATCTTTATCGAAGGGCATTTTCGTCACCATTATTAAAGTGTTTGGTTCCGTCTGAAGCTGAATATGCTCTTCGAGAAGTCCACGAGGGCATTTGCGGTGATCACATGGCTACTAAGTTACTGGCATACAAAGTTCTTCGGCAGGGATACTATTGGCCAACGATCTTTAAGGAAGCTACGGAGTATGTGAAGAAGTGTGAGAAGTGCCAGCTCAACAGTCTGATCCTACATCAGCCACCAGAAGAGCTATACTCAATTCTATCTCCTATACCCTTTGTTGTCTGGGGGGTTGATATACTGGGTCTGTTGCCGAAAGCTAAAGGACAGGTCAGTTTTGTCATAGTTACTATTGATTACATGACCAAATGGGTAGAAGCGAAGCCACTTCGGTTGATAACGGAACAAGAGTGTTTGAAGTTCATGAAAAAATCCGTAGTGTTTCGCTTCGGGACTCCTAAAGTGGTGATATCGGACAACGGACGCCAGTTTGTGGGATAGAAATTTGAAGGATTTCTGAAAGAGCTGGGGGTTCAACACAGAAAGACTTCAGTGGCTCATCCACAGTCGAATGGGCAGGTTGAGGTGACTAACAGAATGCTATTGAACGGGATCAAGCGCAGATTGGACGAAGTGAAAGGAAGATGGTCGAAGAAAGCTGCTTTCGATTGTATTGTGGGCTTACCGAACTACACCGGGACTACTGACGGAGATTCACCTTCAGTTGGCCTATGGTAATGCGATGTCTTAGTCCCAATCGAGATTGGATCTCAAGTCTTAGCGTTAGTCGATTCGAGAGAGATCTACAATGACGAAGGGTGAAGGGCCAACTTGGATCTGTTAGAAGAAGTCGGAGAAGTGGCTTTGATCAAGTTAGCGACCTACCGGAGGAGAGTTGCCAAGCATTACAACAAAGGGGTAAAAGCTCAAGTAGATTCAAAGTGGGGACTTCATCCTCAAAGAAAGTCAAGCATCTACGCATGAGCGTGGGAAGGCGATCTTAGAATTGGGAAGGACCTTATGAAGTAATCGAAGTACCAAAGCCAGGAACTTACCGATTGAAGGCATTAGATGGATCCGAGATTAAGAACACTTGACACGCTGGCAGACTCCGAAAATACTTTCAGTAGAGATTGAGTCAGTTTACCGGAAGTCTATACATGATTGATCACCATAAATAAAAAGTCACTTTTTCACAACTGATCCTCTTCCTATTTGTCCTAAGATCACAATGGTGTAAGGAGGTATGGTAGGACTCACTGGCCATTCGATGGAAGCCTAATTATTTGTTACCCCGTGTGGTAGACAAATCCTGTGATCCTTTTAATATTGATTTTACCAAGGGTGGTAAATCAATGGGCACCGAAGTAAGGAGGACGGGGTGGACTCGCTGACCATTCGATGGTAGCCTCTTCGGCAGGAGTGTCCTTATGGTTTTGTTATACCCTGCGCGGTAGACAAATTCCACGATCCTCTTTTATATTGTTTTTACCCCAAGTGGTGAATCAATGGGGACACGAATATTGGCCCATAGTGCATGGATAATTCGTGGTCGTGATACTAATGATTATCCTTGGCCATAGTGCAGGAATGATTCGATGATGTGGATTAATTATTAAGTTGAGTCTCAGCGATAAAATTGATGATAAACTTTTTAAATCATAGAAGATAGTAGATATCATGCCCTACTTGACTCTTCTAATGGATTTCTTGTTCCGCTGCAGTTAAATTTGATGTTTATTGTATTTTATCAGTTTAACACTGTTGAAGGCTAACAATAATTTATTCTGCATTATCTTAGCTATAATATTTCTTACTGGGCTAGTTGAGCTCACCATTTTGCTTTCATTGTTCTCTTCAGGAAATGAAAACGTAGCTGGGACTAGTCGGGGAACAAAGTGACGGTCCGAGATGGTGGCTATAGTAGTCCTCACTATTCTATGAAATAGTGTGATAATAAAAGTAATGACGACTTCATTTGAGTTTTAATATTGTCTATGAGATAATATTTGTGTAAAAACTCTAAGCTACGTTGTTGTCGTATTGTATAAAAGAAGTTTGTATTTGATTTATGAACCATGTATTTGGCGACTCAGAATAGGTGATGTATATCTATTTTGGGGGCGTCGCATTTGGTATCAAAGCTTAGGGATATGATCCCTGTCTGAGATGTGAGACTAGAACTAGGAGGGGAGAGACGGGAAATTCCTTCGCTAGTATGACCTACCTAAGTTTATTTGTTATTTAATTGGTCGGTCAGAGTATAGGGATAATATGTGGCATGTCAATTAACCCTTGTTTTGTGACAGTGTTTGAGAATGACATCTGAAAATGTTGAGATAAGCAATGAAGCACATGAGACCATTGAGTCACCAACGATCAATACCCAGGATAATGTGCATCAAGAATGCAATAATCCTCATGTAAACAACAACACCGACCAAATGACGAACGATGGTATGTTTAGAAGTTTTCTAGAATTCATGCAACACCAAACGAGAGAGACTCTTGTTCAAAATGCAGGTGGAAACACTGGCAACTCACGGTTGGTCACCGCTAAATAGTTCAAGGAGCTGGGACCACCGGAGTTTTTGGGAAAGCCAGAACCACTCAAGGCAGAGACGTGGATAAAGCATATCACCAAGATATTTGATGTCCTGGGATACTCCGAGGAGCAAAAGGTTCCCTTTTCCACCTTTATGTTGTGTGAAGAAGCAGATTATTGGTGGGAATCTGTAAAACGTACTCAGCTGCCACACACAAGATGTCTTAGGAGAAGTTCCAAGAATTGTTCAACGATAAGTACTTTCCCGAAAGTATTCGTCACATGAAGGAGGTTGAATTCATCAAGCTGGAGCAAAACAATATGACAGTATCGCAGTACGAGGCTAAGTTTGCCAAGTTATCCCGGTTTGCATCCCATTTGGTAGATAATGAGGAGCGTATGACGTGGATGTTCCTAAGAAGTTTGAAACCCAAAATATGTCAATACCTCATTTCTCACAAACTTTGTTTATATTCCGATGTTGTGAATAGGGCTCAGTTATTGGAGGGTGATAATGAGTCAGCCCAACCAAAAGGCAACGACCAGCGCCACGATAATAATCGTACCGGTGACAACAACCATCGAAACAACGATAACCATCATGGAGGAAATTATCAGGCAAGAAATGGTAACCACTTCGGTGGTAATCATGGCCAAGATAATAGGAAAGGTGAACTAGGTGAGAACAATTTCAAGAAGAGAAGGTTCAACAATGATGGAAAGGCAATGACACCAAAGACCGCTTTTCAAGGAATTAGAACGACCGCCGATTATATGTTTCAAATGCGGAGGGGAGGGACACATCAGTTTAAACTGCATGATGCAGTCCAAAACGTGTTACAATTGCGGAAGAGAAGGTCACCTAGCTCGATTTTGTTGTGTAGTGAAGTCAAGTCCAGCTGGGATGGTGTCGCTAAAGGTTGTCCCAGATAAGTCAAAGTCGGTAGTTTAAGTGAGAGCGTTTGTCGAGGAACCCGAACGAAGTTATCACGGGTAAGTTAATCATAAACGCTTACGAAGTCTATACCTTATTCGATACGGTTCTACCTACCCTTTTATTTCTCCTACTTGCGCTCAACGTTTAAATTTAACTCTAGAGAAATTAGACTTTGACTTATCTGTTGAAACTCTGTTAGGAGAAACTTTCGTTACATCTACAGTTTATAAATCTTGCTTGATCCAAGTTGGCACCATCACATTACCTGTTGATCTTATCTCTTTAAAGATACTTGCATTTGATGTGATTTTAGGGATTGATTGGCTAACTACTCATCCTGTCAAAATTGATTGTTTTCGTAAGGTTGTTAGTTTTTATATTCCTAACCAACCTGTTATGCGAATTCAAGTAACCAAACCACTAAAGTCAAACACTTTCATATCAAGCCTTAAAGTCATTCGTTTATTGAAAAACGGATGTCAAGCTTTCTTAGCCCATGTCACAGATTTAAACAAAAATACATCAGATTTGAATGATATTTCTATTGTTAATAAATTTCCTGACGTATTCCCTGAAGACTTCCTAGCCTACCCCATAGCGTGAAATCAAATTTTGTATTGACCTCGGTACAAAACTCATTTCTAAAATCTCAAATATTTCTTCAACTAAAACGAACGTAACATGCGCCAAAGACGTTGACTCGAGCTGTTGAAGATTACGATAATACCATTCAATACCATTCTAGAAAAGTGAACGTGGTAGCTGACGCGTTGAGTGGAAGATCGTATGCGTTTACGAGTGCGATATTGTTAACACAAAGACCCATTTCGTATGACTTACAAAAGATGGAGATATAGTTAAAGACTCCAAGAACCTACGTGAAGATAGCAAATATATGATTAGAATCGACTTTAATCGATAAAGTTAAAGCCGCTCAAGTTATAGATTCTGAGCTGATGAATGTGAAGAAGAAGGTTCAAGAAGGCGTTATTCTAAAAGCAAGAATCGACGAAGAGAGGAAATCTCAACCCTCAATTTTATTGGCCCATTTGAAATTCTTGATCGAGTAGGAAGTGTGGCCTATAGACTCACTTTACCGCCAAGTATGTCGCGTGTTCATAACGTTTTTAACATATCGATGTTACGTAAATATGTGGACGACCCGAACCACATTATTGAATTAGAACTAGATGAGATAGCAGAAGATTCAACGAAAGAGGAGGTGCCTGTCAAGATCTTGGATATGAAGGAGCATAATTTTTCTACGCTCAAAGATTATACCTCAAGTCAAAGTTTTGTGGAGAAACCACGATGTTGAGAAAATGACATGGGAGTTAGAATCTGAAATGAAATCAAGGTATCCTAACCTCTTCGACATACCAGGTACTTACGTAAATTTCGAGGGCGAAATTTCATAAGGAGAGGAGATTGTAAGACCCCGAATTTTATGAAATGAAAGTATTCAATTTTCTTATAATTATTATTCTATTTAATAAATGGTTAAATTGATAAAAGGTTAAAGTTAAGGGTGATATTTGAAAATTTTGCAAAGTAAGCAAGTTGATATAAAATATTCGTTGTGTCAGAGAATATTTGTTGTGTCGGGGAATATTCTTTTTGTCGGAGAATATCCGTACGACGACACCATCATTGGTGGACCCCACAACGGAATAACTGTTGGAGTTAGAAAATGACATAATTATCTTTTTATAAAATAACGGCGAAAGTTTTACCGTTAAACTGTTGAAATACCGGTGGTAAAAAACAAACGATGTCCTTTGGTTGCATAGTAGCACACAGTATTGATTATTGATGCTTACGTGAGAAGTCACTCAGTTATACTCAATTATTTCTACAGTAATTGCTACATAGTATGTCACGTTATTTGATTTAATTATTGTCACAATATCACCTGCATAATATTTTATATTACTAAATCAATAATTGAGACGACAAAAATATTCATATTATTATTTGCAATATTGACAATGTCTAGAAAGTTCTGTCGATGAGAGGTTTGGTCACCTAATTGCGCACCAATATAGAAAAATTCTTATCCGAAAGCCCCCTCTTTCCTGGGAATGATCTGGTTGTTAAATATTGTGAGATATAATATTAATGATGAATAATTGTTAATAGATTAAAAATGTGTTTATTAAAGATAAGTGATTTGTGGTAAATATTTATTCAATTTTTGATATAAATAGAGGGGTTTGTTATGAGGTATTTGTTATAAGTTTGGCTTATTATTCCACGAGGAGATATGCTAATTTTTCAGACCGTTGGTTGAAGATATAATAGTAAATCGATATGGACCGCTGGTGGAAAGATATAATAGTAAATCAATATGGATCGATGATTTAAAGTTTTAATAGTAAATCAGTATGGACCGTTACTTTAAGTTTTAATAGTAAATCAATATGGACCGTCCGTTTAAAAGTGGATTAATATGGGTCGTTCATGAATTAGCTATTATTAAATACTTTTTTCTATAAATAGAAGCTCATTCCTTCATTATTTCTTACGAATTCACTGAAATTCTAGAGAGAGAAACTATAGAGAGCAAGAAGAAGAGTATTCTGCTACTACCCTACTTCAGTATTCATTCTTCTATTAAGCTAAGGGGTGTTATTTATTTCATATTCGCTTACAATATTATTTTTCGTATTCGTAAGAAATATTATCTTCGTTCAATATTCGTAAGGGGTATTATTTCTTTCGTATTCATGAAGAGAGTTATTTTCTTTCAATACTCATAAGGGTTGTTATTCCATTCTTTATTATTCTGTGGGAATAACTTTGTCTCAGTGATTTATGCATGCATAGTGAAATCTTTTGTTATTCCATTCTTTATTATTATATGGGAATAACCTGTCTACGAGGACTACCGCATGCAATCATTATTATATGGTGAAATCATTATTTCTTACGAATTCACTGAAATTCTAGAGAGAGAAACTATAGAGAGCAAGAAGAAGAGTATTCTGCTACTACCCTACTTTAGTATTCATTCTTCCATTAAGCTAAGGGGTGTTATTTATTTCATATTCGCTTACAATATTATTTTTCGTATTCGTAAGAAATATTATCTTCGTTCAATATTTGTAAGGGGTATTATTTCTTTCGTATTCATGAAGAGAGTAATTTTCTTTCAATACTCGTAAGGGTTGTTATTCCATTCTTTATTATTCTGTGGGAATAACCTATCTACGCGGACTACTGCATGCATGGTGAAATCTTTTGTTATTCCATTCTTTATTATTATATGGGAATAACTTGTCTTCATGAAGACTCTAGCATGCATGGTGAAATCTTTTGTTATTCTATTCTTTATTATTACGTAGGAATAACTTTGTCTCACGCGGACTCGCGCATGCCTAGTGAATAACCCTTACGTATTCAATTGTTATTAAATTATGGAAATGATCATCATCTACGCGGACTCTTGCATGACGGTGAAAATCCATTCTGATTTAGATATTATTTCTTTTCATATTCTTAAATCTAAACTTATTATGGTAAGTATTGCTTCTATAATTCCTGAAATTAGTGGAATATCCTTGAGGTTTGCACTTCATCCAGTATCGTTTCATTGGAATATTGATCTGAACTTTCTTATTAAATATCAATATTTTCACCCGGGATACTATTCACGGGTTACTATTCACTCGGTTACTATTCACTCGAATATTATTCCCCCGAGGATTCGGGGTACTTTTTATACTGAGTTACTATTCACGAGTTACTATTCACTCGAGTATTAATCACTCGGGTATTCGGGGTATTTTTCATGCCGGGGTACTATTCCCGAAGTATTATTCATGGGGTACTATTCACGGGGTACTATTCACGATAAAAAATTGATTTCTTTTCTATCCAAGATTATTTTTGATACATGAATATTATTCTTAAATTTTACTCCACAAAGCAGTATCATGTTGACAATTTGGATATTTTTAAGCTCTGAATAAATTTAAAGTCTTTAATATTTATCCTTGATCTCGTTTGATTGAATTCTTATATCATTGTCATCATCCTCGTGTTTATATTGTGATAAAGGTCATATGTGGCTTATGTGCATAGATGTACTATTGAATTGTATGATTATGACCAGGGATTATTCGGTATAATCATGACCGTAATGTTACAAATGATGTGGTAAAAGTCTTCATTGGCCCGTAGTGCATTGATGGACAGTTGTTGGTACAATCATGACCATTGATGAAAACACGAATATCCTTGGCCCGTAATGCATGGATAATTCGTGGTCGTCATACTTATGAATATCATTGGTCGTAGTGCAGGAATGATTCGATGATGTGGATTAATTATTAAGTTGAGTCTCAGCGAAAAAATTGATGATAAACTTTTTAAATCAAAGAAGATAGTAGATATCATGCTCTACTTGACTCTTCTAATGGATTGCTTATTCCGATGCAGTTAAACTTGATGTTTATTGTATTTTATCAGTTTAACACTGTTGAAGGCTAACGATAATTTATTATGTATTATCTTAGTCATAATATTTTTTAATGGGCTAGTTGAGCTCACCCTTTTGTTTTCATTGTTCTCTTTAGGAAATGAGAACGTAGCCGGGACTAGTCAGGGAACAGAGTGACGGTCCGAGATGGTAGCTATAGTAGTCCGCACTATTCTATGAAATTATGTGATAATAAATGTAATGAGGACTTCATTTGAGTTTGAATACTGTCTATGATATAATATTCGTATAAAAACTCTAAGCTACGATGTTGTCGTATTGTATAAAAGAAGTTTATATTTGATTTATGTACCATGTATTTGGCGACTCAGAATGGGTGATGTATACATATTTTGGGGGTGTCACAAGGACTTCTACTCTTAATTGGATTCTAGTGGACATGACATCTATAAATACAACAATAAGCAAGGATTTGGGGATATAACACAATTACATATGACACAAATAAATAATTTGTACTATCCATATTATTTTCCACGTAAATTCTTGTGTCCATATTTTATATCACTTACAATGATGTGTGTATGTTTATCTATGTGTATTTCATGAGTTTGATTTCACAACAATACAATCAACTACTTCATCAACTGTTAACGTTGTTTTGACCTGTTGTTTTGGTGATTTCGGCAGGCGGAGTTAACAGATGGCTTTGACCAACTGACTTGAGCAACTTCTTATAAATATCAATTCAATTGTTAAATAAATGATTTATTTAAGAGTAAGCATTTTCTTTTATTGTTTAGTGTAAAAAAACCTATCATTACAATCACTTCAAAAATAAAAAAGAGTTCAATTATTCTACCATAGATTAAAAGGACAATATATGAGTCCGGGGACTAAATAAGTTCGACACGAGCTCAAGTTGAATTCAAACTTGAATATACTCTTTTACCCGTTTAGTTAAACAAATTGAGTTCGAACAATATGATATTTGGTAATTCATTTAGGCCCGACTTATTTAACATTTAATTAATTATCTTTTCTTATATATAATTATAAGTATACACTTTAAACCTTGAAATTTTATATTTTTTATAATTTAGACTCTAATTTTTCAACTTTAAGATATTAAACCTTAATGTCTCTAAATTTCTATAAATTAAAGTATTTTTTGGCTATCAGATTAAATATTTCTTATTGGAATAAGTCACGTAACTCAAAATGAAAGGGAAATTAAGTCTTTTAAGAATATATCTCGTTTAAATTGGCTCCAATTTTTTCTCCTTTTTCTTTTTTATCACATATTGATCACGTACCTGCAATTTTATGTGTTTTCAAAGATATTTAAAGCTTTTTTATCTATGTGGGCAATTAAATTTTTTAAGGGTATATATATCGTTTATATTGGCTCCAATTTTTTCTATTTTTTTATTCATCACACAATAACCACATTTTACAATTTTCTTTGCTTCCAAAGATATTTAAAGGTAAAATTACCCCAAATACTCTCATTCAGATCAATTATTACATGCCGGTGGTCGAAATGTCTAATTTATAAATAAAATTAAGACAGTAAGGTCCAATATCTTAAAATTGAAACATTAAGGTTTAAGTTATAAAAAATTTAAAAGTTTAAAGTATATTTTTGAAAGCCTTTCTTTTTTAAAATACTCCTAAATGAGAGAGAGCATTTTAGAAAGAAAATACAACCTCGTCTAAACATACTCAACTTAATTTTAGTCTCAAATGGAAGAGTATCAAGGATTTAAAGGCAAGTAGAGGTCCATAAAGTCTTTGTTCCACTTCATTTTACAAGGTCCAATTTCTATCTTCTTACTTTAATTTTGAAATGAATTGAACTTGTTGAATGCTTGATTATGGTGTAGAGAGGTTGATTTGAGGATTTAAATCCTTATCTCCATGTTTAGTTTAAATTCGAATGACTGGTATGTGATTTTCATGTCACGTGAAGCATGTGAACCTATATTTGAATTTTGATGGCCATGTAATGCTAGATTTGTTTGAATATCATTGTTGTGGAATTTTGATTATGTATGATGTGAGTCTAGGTGAATCTAGAGTTTGTTAGTCATTGTCCATAAAAATTAAAATTAACCTATGATGAACTTGAGTTCAAAAGTTATATAATGATTTATTGGGATTAGGGTCATTTGCCCATGATGGACCTTTTAATATGGATTGTAAATGGTTATTAGTACTTCTAAATTATCTATGGGTCTTAAAATCGTTTGACTGGCTTTTTACCCCTTAAGGTAGAGTTTAAGGCCCAAATAATAAATTGTTAGTTTATTTTTTTGTATCAAGTCTAATGGGATGGCTTTCATGCCCCAAGTTAGACCATAATCAATTTACTTACTCTGATTAAAGCAAAATAATTTTTGAAAATTGAAGACTATAAAATTGAGCAAATTCAAATAGTAAATATTAAATACTTGGAAGAACTTTTAGAAATTCACAAAATACATCTTTTGAATGATTAAATATAAAACTTGATTTTCTTTATAAATATGAAAACTATCATACTTTGAATGACTTTTCAAACATAAAAGAATTTTAAGAAATCAAACTTGAAATTCTTTTTAAAACTCTCACTAAAACTATCATTATTACTCCCTCCGTCCCATAGTTATAGGCTGATTTTTTATTTTGAGATGTCCCAATATACAAGCTACTTATTATTTATAAAATTTAGTTGGTTAATTGTTTTACTTTTATGAACTTATAATAAATATTCAACCATTACTCTTTTTTTGAAGAAAATAACATTCAATGTCATTATTTTTATCACCACGTTTAATGTTGTTGTATTCTCTTTAGTTAAAGTTCTATGGTTATGAATTTTAATGGTCAGTACACGTCAAACAATGAAGTTGAGAGTTCCAGTGTGATAAATAAGGAGTAATTAACTTATTTATTAATTCCATATTAAGGGGTATATTTGGAAAATTTATGTTAAAAATTGCCACTTAACTAATTTTCTTAAACTATGTGCCAAAAGAAATCAGCCTATAACTATGGGACGGAGGGAGTATCTTTTATATATATATTAGCAATAGTCTCGTGCCTCCGGCACTATGAACGGTGAATTTATTCCAAACTTTGGACAGCCCAGATAATTTATTAAAATGAGCCGAAAATTTAAAATCATTTGTATTTTGTTATATAGATATATATATATATAGAGAGAGAGAGAGAGAGTCAGCTTCTTATACGTACCACCCGCATGCAGGTGGTACAAAAAAAATCTAAATGGTTGTCAATTAATTATTGTTTTCATGTTGAGTGAGGTACTATATATATATATATATATATATATATATATATATATATAAAATAAAGAATGAGGATCAGGTCCGGACTCCCGAACTTGACTAAAATACGGACCTTTATTTTTATTTTATTTTTGTTTTTTTTTTAAAAAATAACTATAAAAAAAGTTTAATATTTTATGGAACTTGAATTTTTTCCATAATACAGTGTTTTGGATGTGATTTGGATACATATAACAAAACAGGTCTGTACAGGGGGAAAATTCAAGTTCCATAAAATATTAAACTTTTTTTTATAGTTGTTTTAAAAAAAAAGCAAAAAATAAAAATAAAAAAATCCGTATTTTAACAAAATCAAGAGTCCTACTGATATATATATATATATATATATATATATATATATATATATATATATATATAGAGAGAGAGAGAGAGAGATCAATTATGTGAGGATAAATTATGCATAAATCATACGAGGATAAATCATGCATAAATTATAGCTAATCACTGCGAATCGAAATCTCATGAAATTGCAGACAAAGACTAAGATTTGGTTCGAGGAAGAGGATAGAACTAGAGAGTTTGTTCCAAAATATAATACGAGATCAAAGTAATGAGAACTAAATAAGAAGAAAAATACAGTCAATCGCAGCGGGAGGAAGGTTGAACTTCGAAATCGCGATTTGGTTTTGAAATCGCGGTGAGGAGGTTTTGGTTTAGGGACTCGAAAATCGCAGGACAGGAGGGATGGTTGCGGGAGGGAGGGTTTGGTTTTGAAATCGCGTGAGGAGGGAGGTTTTGTTTAGGAATTAAGGGTGCTTTCGTCGCTAAGCGGTGAAAAGATAATGAGACTTGGGGCAATTTGGTCCCAAATTATTATTTTATATGTCCATTAGTTGAACTAGCAGATGGGCGTGTTTTGTTCTTTTTAATCCCATATTAATTTATGTAATGGACGGTTATGATGCTATTTGCCCAATTTTTATTCATAGCAAATATTTACTATGGATCATTTCCCTATATATATAGAGAGAGAGAGGGGGGGGGGGGAAGAGTATCTCAAACGGACTGTTCGTTTACGAATAGTCCTAGCTAGCTTTTTAAATTAAATAAATGGACCCATTTAAGATATTCACTAAAAACAAATGTTAAGTATGCAAACAAAACTTATCAGTCATTCCAGGCATTCTCTCTTCCCTCTCCATACCACGTATTCTCTTCTCCCTCTGCATACCAGCGAAAAACAATCCAGCGATTGAAGAGTCATTCCGCCCATCCCTCTCAAGTTCGACGTCCTCCTAAATCCGTGGATCTCGATTTCAAGTAATACTTTTCCTCTCTATTCAGATTTGGGTATAAAAGAAAAAAAAGAAAAAGAGGAATCTAGATTTAAACCTAGATCTAAATAACTAAATCAGTGTATAAATTTTGCCAATGTATATATAGAACTTAATTTCTCTAAAAGTTGCAAAGAAAAAAGTCCTAATTTTGGAATAATTGTTCTATTTTTTTTTCTTCTTTACTAAACAGAACAATTAATATTAGGGCATTTGGTGCAATTAATGTGACGGCATTAAGTCCATTAATATTTGTTGAGTATAAAATTGTTATTTGCATCAGAAGAGCCTTCTTCTTCTGAAATAAATAAATAAAGAAGAAGGCTCTGCTCTAAGATGTAAAAATATTAAAATACTTTTTCTATATATGCGTTCATATCTGTAATTAGTTTGGTTATAGGTAAACATGATTAGATTATCAATTGCGAAGACCTTTGCAATTGTCGAGAGTTATTTTGAGTTCTTTGGTGCATATATTATATGTGTTTTACATATTCAAAGACGATTATGGTAGTGATATCTCACAAACCTTAAATGAATGGTTTTACATTTCTAATTTGGATATTAAATTTAAAGGGGTCAAAGATGAGGAGCCGAAAACTTTAACATCTGCTGATAATTAGCAGGGGAACAATGAGGTGTTTAGCATGTCTGATTTAGTACACATATGTACATCATTTTTTAAATGAGGACTTTTAATACTTAATTATCTTTTTCCTGTGTGAATAATTTTTTGCATAATTTTGTATATTTACATATTGTTGAAATGGACACTGTGGACATAGATTCGGTAAAATATGCTTAATACTATAAGGAATTTTTAGATTGTATATGGAAATCAGAAAGTACAGAAGAGTTTGACTCTAGGTGGTTGGGTCTTGTTCTCATAAGTGGGTTGAATGAGAATAATAAATGGCTAAAGTCAATGTTTGAAATTCACTCAAGATGGGTGCCTGCATATGTTAATCATGTTTTCTCGGCCGGTATATGTCAAGTAGCCAACGAGCTGAGGGCACTCATGCATTCTTCAAGAGATATGTTAACAAAAGAAATTCATTGGTGGATTTTATGATTCAGTTTGGTAGGGGTCTTTAACACCAACGTCATGAAGAATTAAAGGCCGACAATAAAGACATGAATGAAAAGCCTAAGGTGAAAATGCTACACTATTTTTTGTTACAAATGGTTGATATTGACACATGTGAATTATTTTATAATTTTCAAGATGAGTTGTGGGGGAGCTTCTTGATTATAGATTCCAGCTTATTGGAGATTATGATAATCATTGTGTGTATAATATTAAAAAAATGATGATAAGTATAAAATGAGGGAGATTGTTTATGAAAAAGACTTGGATTATGCTTAATGTAGTTGAAAAAATTTGAGAGCGTTGGAATTCCTTGTAGGCATCTTTTAGCTTATTTGAACAAGTTTCATGATCTAGAGAAACTTTCAAATAAGTACATGTTGGGAGAATGCATATTATGATTTGATGTTTTAATGCACATGCTCATAATTATTTGTAAAGTCCTTCAATGAATATATGTACAAGGACTTAGTGATAGATCAAATTTGTTAGGTTGATCTAAGATCTTAACGTGTATCATTCTGTAATGGAATGTATAGATAGAAAGATCAAAGCTGTTAGGTTGATCTTGAGATGTAATAGATAGGCTTCGAAGAAATCGTAGTGTATCATTTAATCAACACTGCAGAAGTCAAGGCAGAAACGTAGAGCTTCGAAGATCGTAGTGTGCCTGCCTTGAAAGGACTCTTCGAAATCGTAGAGTGATCCCAACGTTTGTCGAGCCAACTCCACGATCGTAGTGTGATGAAGGAAACATGGAGTTTACAAGTCAACGATCGTAGTGTGCTCTCGGGATCGTAGAGTCAACAACACGAGCAAGTGAAGATCGTAGTGTGCAAAGGTCTAAGGAAATCGTAGTGCTCTCACTGATAGCATCGTAGTGTGCAAAGAAGTAAAGACGCTACGATCTGAATCGTAGAGTACCACGATCCAAATCGTAGAGCATCATATGTCTCATGTCAGAAAACGTCGAGCCTCATGATTTGTGTAAAGGTAGATTTCAACATATAAGGAATGGATTCTAGACGTTGCAGTACTCATCAGTCCCAGAGTATATGAAATATCCTTAGTATGCAACAAAAAAGCGTATTGAAGAAGTTAAGGATAGTACCATGGGTAAGAGGGACAAAACACCTTTTCAAGTGGTAGGTGAAAAGCGATCTGCTGACGTCGGTGGGCGAGATGCAAAATTGAAAGATGTGCGAAATGTCTCTATCACGATCTGAAAAGTTCGGGACGCATTCAATGCCTCAACGAATGGATCCAACGGATAGTTTTCAAGATCACATATATCTGGATCGAGACGGATGAGAGAGAACTAAGCAAGCATTGACGAAACAACGTGAACATCTCTCTCAAGCTCAACTCTACGATCCGAGATATTGCAAAGCTTGCTTTCGACTACTCGATTCTTTAGAACAAGTGCTTACATAATCAATTGAGTAGCAACCATCAAGAACTTAACATTATCAACCAACTAAAGAAGTGTACCAAGTCTGCTGGACTTGAAGAGTTCGTAGTGAACTGTAAGAAAGCCAAGTCTGCTGGACTTGAAGAGTTCAAGAGTGAACTAAGAAGTTCCTATACTTTTTGGTCTAGAAGGAATCATGTGATTCGAAGTTGTAATGAGACATCCTTAGTGGATATCCTACTCGTTGAGTGAGAAGAGTGAACTAGGAGCTTTAAGTGCTCTGAACCACTTAAAAACGACTGTGTCATTTACATTCATACCATAACTGCTATATCTGTTATAACTGCCATAACTACCTCACCCTCATTACTCCATTTCTTGGTAAAGAAGATTAAAACAAACACTTATTCCGCTAAGTTTTAATCATTATCAAAGAACAAGTTTAAAACGAAAAGATTTTTAAATATCTATTAACCCCCCCCCTACTAGATAACTATTGTGCCAACTAGGAACTAACAATTGGTATCGAGGATCGGGTTCTATTTTACAACCTACAAGCTTTAGTAGATCAAATGGCACTTTTCGTGCCAAGTGAATCCGGGGCCAGGGAGGCGTGAAGCCACCGATGTGCAACAAGGATAAATTTGTTAACTAGGAAAGTCGGGATGCAAGCTTACATGGACTCAATAGATGAAGATCTATTTGAGGCCAGTTCTTAATGGGCCCTATATACCAACAAAGCTTGCACCAACCAATCGACGATCCAAATAGAGTACAAATCAAAGTTAAAGAAGAATGGTCGAACCACGAGAAGAGAGGCATCAACTTGACAAAAAGGCTAAGAACATCTTATTCCAATCCTTATAGGACGATCTGTTTGAAAATGTTGTAAACAGCAAAACAGCTAAGGAAGTTTGGGAAGCACTGTTGATCATGCACGAAGGAACTGAAGAAGTAAGAGAGAACAAACAGTCTCTCCTGACACAGCAGTACGAAATGTTCGCTCATGTGCAAGGAGAAAATGTGACTGCCACCTATGAAAGATTCAACGTTCTGCTCAACTCTCTACGAGCGTATGGGAAGATCTATCCTAACAAAGATCTGACCATAAAGTTCATGAGAGCTCTACCGAGCAGGTGGGATGCCAAGACCACAACAATAAGAGAATCAAAGAATCTTAATGAGATGATAGTTAATGACTATATGGCAATCTCGACCTATCTGACCGGAGTGACCCAAACGTCTTTGAAACCTTATCAGAAGGAAGAAGGAAAGACAAGGGTGTTGCTCTCAAGGCTAATGAAGGTGCATCAAAGGTCAACACTGAGATTAACTCTGATTATGATGAAGACGATGATGAAGACTTCGCTATGCTGGTAAAGAGACTAAGAAGGTTCATGCGACAAAGCAGAATCAGCAAGCCAAAGAAGGTCAGAAATTACAGCAGCTAGGAGAAAATGAATGACCTATGCTACAACTGAAAAAAGCCCGGCCACTTCATCGCCAACTGCAACAAACCTATCAAAGAAGAACTAAAGAAGAAAACACATGCAAAGAAGGAATACAAAAGAAACAAGAGGCCTCAGAAAAGAGACAAAGGCCTGGTAGCTGGAGGATCGTGGAGTGATTCAGATAATGACTCAAATGCTGACTCGGAGATGAAGAAGAGCCACAAATGGCCAATCTGTGTCTAATGGCCAAACATGCAAAGAACAACCAAAATCTCAACATACGTGATGTAAGTCTCGATGAGGTATTTGATTTCAACTCTCCTGATGTAGATATAAGTGATTTAAGAACTGCTTTGCATGGAATAACCACTGATCTACATCAATACATGAAGTGGTTTAGAGTCTTGTCTAAAGATCATTCACTTCTTCAAGAGGAAAAAAAGAAAGTTCAAGAAGAGCTTGAAACAGCCCTTCTATGCACTAATCTTCTTTCCAAGCTTGAGGCTGAGAATGAAACTTTAAAATAGACAAACACACTTAATGAACAAAGAGAGTCTAAGCTAACCTCTAAAATTGAGGACCTAGAGAAGACTATCTCTGCATGGAACAAATCCTCATCATCCATGGACTGCCTGCTCTCTAGTCAGAGAAGCACGTTCGACAGAACAGGTTTAGGCTTTGGGGAATCCATCTCAGTCATGTGTGGAAAAAGACAATGGAAACTAGCACTAGTAATGCCTCAAGTTTTGGTAGAGGCATTGCCTTTGTGAAATCCTCACAATTGGAAGAGCTAGTTCAACCTTGTTCTCTGTGCTTCTAGTTATACTCGAGAGAAGTAAAGGATCTCACGGCGGCACAGGCTTCATAAAGGAGAAGAGTAACCCAACCTCTACTCACCAACCTCAAAAAATCTTAGAGTCAAGCAAGACCAACTCTACGAATCAACTGGGAAGGTACAGTAGAGGTAAGGCACACTCATCATTATTTATGAAACCTAAGGACACGTAGAAGAAAGAGAATCAGTTTAACAAAAGGCTAACTAAGGAACCACACGAGTCCAAGTGGAAGATGAATCATCATACACACACAGGCATGCATCATAATAGATGTTTCATATGCAATAAATATGGCCATAGGGCTACAAAATATTATAATAACTCCATGCATGTGAGACCCAAGATTAGACAGATTTGGGTCCCCAAAGGCACTAACAATGAAGAACCCATGCAAATATTGGTACCAAAATGAAGATTCAAATGTTTTGACAGGAAATGAGCTCCACGACCTCAATATGGTATCTGGACAGTGGATGCTCGAGGCATATGACAGGGAACAAAGCTCTACTATCTAACTACATAGAAAAGGAGGGTCCCTCAGTCATCTTTGGAGATAATGGCTCGGGTAAGACAAGAGGATATGGCTCTACTGGCAATGGTGCAGTATCTTTCAGCAAAGTAGCCTATGTGGAAGGTCTTCAACACAACCTTCTAAGTATCGGCCAACTCTGCGACAAGGGTCATCAAGTGACATTCCTCAACAACCAATGTCAACTCAGAGATTTGAAGACATCTGCTGTAAAGCTAACCGGGACAAGAGAAGGAAATGTTTAAACAGTGGATCTTGGTCAACTAAGCTTAGATGAGACAATATGTTTTCTGGCAAAAGCATCTGAAGAAATGAGCTGGTTATGGCATAGACGGTTGTCTCCCTTAAACTTCAAAAGCATGTCCAAACTGGCATCAAAAGACCTAGTAGCTGGCCTACCCAAGTTCAACTTCATGAAGGAAAGGCCATGCAATGCCTGTCAGCATGGAAAGCAAACCAGAAGCTCATTAGCAAAACTACCAACTCTATTGACAAGCCCCTGCAGTTACTCCACATGGATCTCTTTGGGCCAATCCCAACAACTATTCTTGGAGGAAAAAGATACTCTCTAATCATAGTCGACGACTACACCAGATTCACATGGGTATTCTTCCTAACCTCAAAGGATGAAACAAGCTCCAAATTAATCAAGTTGTTCAGATTGGTAATGAACGAGAAAGGAGAGAAAATCAAGGCCATAAGGAGTGATTATGGAAGAGAATTCGATTTCTCAGAAATAGATAAGTTACTGCTTCGAGACAATGGCATCGATCCACAACTTCTCGACTCCACGAACTCCTCAACAAAATGGAGTTCTTTGAAGAAAAAACGAGAACTCGATAGAAATTTGGAAGGACTCTCTTGGCAGCAGCTCGCCTTGCTGAATACTTTAGGCGGAAAGTATCAACACCTTTGCATCTACATGCAGAACAAATCATTAATTCACTCTACGATCAAGAAGACGCCATACGAACTATGGAAAGGAAGGAAGCCAAGTGTCAGCTACTTCCATGTCTTTGGTTGTGCATGCTATATTCTCAACAATGGAAAGCAGTATCTGACAAAATTCCAGCCCAAGTCAGACGAAGGGATCTTTCTTGGATATGCCACAGACAACAAGGCTTATAGGGTGTTCAACAAGAAGACACTGAATGTTGAAGTCTCAATACACATCATCTTTGATGAAACTGACTTAGACAAAATAGTGCCTCAAGACACTACGACCGATAGTGCAGACACTACGAATGAAGTCGTCGAGCTCAACACTACGATCGTAGTGCCAGATAGTGAAATTGTAGAGCATGAGAATGTGATCGTAGAGAGATCCATGCAAGACAGCGAGCCTCCACTCCAAGAAGAAGAGATAGACCTTGAAGAATTAAGACAGGAAGGCATCAGGACATATGTCTCAATCGGCAACAGATGGGTAATAGATCACACTCAGGATCTAATCATTGGAGATTCGAGTGCTAGAGTCAAAACAAGAGCTGACACTCAGAATGAATGTTTTTATCTAAGCTTCCTGTCACAAATAGAGCCAAAGAAGATAAAGGATGCTACGGAAGACTCCAGTTGGATAGAAGCCATGCAGGAAGAACCCAACCAATTTGAACGAAGCAAAGTATGAAGATTGGTACCAAGACCAAAGAGTCATCCTATGATAGGAACTAAGTGGGTCTTCAGAAACAAAATGGATGAAGATGGGGTCATAACCAGAAACAAGGCAAGATTAGTGGCGAAGGGCTATTCTCAAGAAGAAGGTATCGACTACGATGAGACATTTGCACCTGTTGCCAGACTGGAAACCATCAGAATCTTTCTTGCTTTTGCTGCCCACATGAAGTTTAAGTCTTTCAGATGGATGTCAAGGGTGCATTTCTAAATGGAGAACTCCAAGAAGAAGTCTATGTAGAGCAACCTCCAGGTTTCATCAATCCATCTCTTTCTAATTATGTCTATAGATTAGATAAAGCTTTATATGGTCTTAAACAAGCACCTAGAGCATGGTATGAAACACTGACTAACTTCTTAATCGAAAATGGGTTCACTAGAGGTAGAGTAGATACCACACTGTTTCTTAGAAAGCATAAAGATAAAGTCTTACTAGTTCAAATATATGTTGATGATATTATCTTTGGTTCTACTAATGAAAAGTTATGCAAGAGATTCTCTAAGCTAATGCAGAGCAAGTTTGAAATGAGCATGATGGGTGAGCTGAACTTCTTCCTTGATTACAAAAAAAAAGCGGATGAAGAAGGAATTTTCATAAATCAAGCCAAGTACATCAAAGACTTACTGAAAAAGTATGGCATGGAATCAGCCTCTCCCATGAAAACACCAATTGCTCTTGCAACCAAGCTTGACAAGGATGAAAAAGGTAAAAGTATTGATATCACTCAATACAGAGGTATGATAGGCTCTCTTTTATACCTAACTACCAGTAGACCAGACATAATGTTTGCAACATGCATATGTGCTAGATTTCAGGCTAACCCTAAAGAGTCACATTTATCTGCTGTAAAGAGGATCTTCAGGTATCTCAAGGGTACACCTTACTTGGGGCTTTGGTATCCCAAGGAATCCTCATTTGAACTAACAGGATACACAGATGTTGATTTTGTAAGATGCAAAATAGATAGAAAGAGTACTAGTGGCACTTGTCAACTGCTAGGAAACAGACTTGTGTCCTGGTTTAGCAAAAAACAAAGCTCAGTATCTACTTCAACTGCAGAAGCTGAATATATTGCTGTTGGCAGCTGCTGTGCTCAGATCCTATGGATGAGAAATTAGCTAGCTGACTATGGGTTCGATTTCAAATCTATTCCCATACATTGTGATAACACAAGTGCCATATAAATAACTCATAATCACATCATGCATTCTAGAACTAAGCATATAGAAATAAGGTATCACTTCATTAGAGATCATGTGCAAAATGGAACTATATCTTTACAATATATCCCTCTTTGAAAATCAACTTGTTTGATGTTTTACAAAACCTCTAGATGAATCCAGTTTAATAAGTTAATAAGTGAGCTAGGCATGCTAAATCTACAACCATGAAATATATGCTCTAGATTGTGCTAACCATGAGCAGATATATAAAATTTGAACTCAAAATCGTAGACATGATCAAGGAAAGTTCACGATCGTAGAAATGAAAAGAAAACTATCTCAACGATCGTAGCAAAGACTTAACTATCGTAGTGTACAGACTCAACGATGACACAAGCCCCATCCACAAAGCAAAAATGTATCACTGTGATGACAAGCTTCATAACAAAGCAATCTCTACAGAGGTGGCTCAGAACAAACCTAACCCTTGAATCTCTCCAAGAGGTTGGCCCTTCCCGAGTTACCTTAAAAAGAATGCTTAGTCAAAACTCATCACAAGGATCCGGTCAGACTCAACGATCGTAGGACAGACTCAACGAATGATTGATCGGACTCGACGATCGGCGATGATCCAGGAATGCTTGGACTCACTCGACGAATCTTTGGGCGAGACTCGATGATCGCGAGACGACTCAACGAACATAAGACTACCTCAACAATCGTAGTCTTCCTAAGGACACCTCAGTTCTGAAGGAGCCAAGGGAAAATTAGTACATTCCTACACAGTCAAAATCGTAGAGCCAAGCAAAAATCAACACCTATCCCACCAAGCGAAAAAGAAGAGAGGAAGTTACAAGTACAAGTTGAAATCACATTTTTGAAACTAAAGTCCAAAAGATTATCTCTCTCTCATTCTCTCTTTCTCTCTCTCAAAGCAAAAGCCCTAAATCAGCAGAAAGCTCAGACGTATCTCACTTCCAACTACAGAATCAATGGCTGCTTCAAATGTGGTATCCGGCTACAGACTCTGTTTTGATGAATTCAAAAGAGCTCCACCAAAATTTCACAAGACCCTAGCGCTGCTGAAGAAGGTGGGTCTCGAGGAGGCTCTGAGCACAGATACCCTTATCTATCCCAAGCTAGTGAAAGAGTTCTACAAAAATGGTGTGTTTGAAAACGACACCATCACTACAAGAGTAAGGGAAGTAGAAATTAGACTAAAGGCAGAAGACTTCAATCTGGCCCTAGGTTTCAAGAATGAAGGGCACCCATTCTTAGACAGCATAGACTTCCAAGAGGGACTAAGAAAAATGCATCACAAGAAAAACCCCTCTGTGAAAGAGTATAAAAAGAAGAAGTTCCCACAAAGGTACGAATTTTTGGCTGACATTATTGGGAAATGCATCTGCTGTAAGAGTTCAGGTCATAACTCGGTGAATGAAGCTCAACTTAAGCTCATGACGGCCATGTTTTATGGTATACAACTCAACTATGGAGTACATGTTGCTCGAGTGGATCGATAAGTGGATCGTCGACTTGAAGAAATCAAAAAGCCCTCGAGAAGATGCTATATAGGCGCGTCTTAAGTATCATTCTGCTGTAATCTGCCTTTGGGTGACAAAATTGGGGATGAAGAGGAGAAGCCATAAACCCGAATCGAAGACTGACCCAGCAGTTGTTTGAAAATTGGAAGAGAAACCCTTCTGAGTATGTACGAATGATGACTGAGTCCAGTGGAAGAACTGGGGAACTAAAGGACGTAGGCTTTCCAGGAAACATGTCTGTTGTCAGGGAAGTTGAAGAAGAAGGAGAAGCTAACAAGGAAGAACCCTATGTCCTTACCAGAAAAAGCAAGGGCAAGAGAAAGTTAAGGGCTAGACAGATAGAAGAGCCTCGAGGATCTACAACTGATATTCCTGTAGAGTCCTCTGATATAGAGACTCTAAGGATGCTAAGAAGGAAACAGCAGCAAGATGAAGCTGATGAGGATCAAGCCACCATATCACAGATCCTAAAGAAGAACAAAGCTGACCATAAGTCCGAAAGGCCATCAATCTCCTCTATCGTAGAGTCTCTACTGTTCACAGAGGCCAGACCAAGTATGGCAGGCAAGGAAGGAGATGTCTCAAGTATAATGGCTATTGAACAGGACAAAGCTAAGATTCAAGAGAGTCCTAAAGTTGTGGCTAAACCCAGAAAATCAAGAAGAAAGCTGGTCAAGAACTACATTCTTGAAAATGAAAAGGTGCTGAAAAAGGAAGCAAAGAGTGTGGATGCAAAAGAAGAACTGTCTCGAGCAAATCAAGAGGACAGTGCTCCAGCTGAGGGGGAGATCCCTGAAATTCTCATGATAGAGAATATACCGGCTGAGGGGGAGATGTCTGCAGCTCAAGAAGATGTTCCAGCTGAGGGGGAGTCTCTGAACTCTCAAGAAGATAATCATGCTGAGGGGGAGCCTCATGATATCCACATGACAGAAGTAGAGGTCCCTGCACAAAATAAAGATGAACCAGTGCAAGACCATCCAGAGACCATTGAGATAATGGAATCCTCAGAAGAGAACAAAGAAGAAGAACAAGATGATGATGATGATGAGCTCGAAATCACTGGTATGGGTAAAGATGGATATAGAAGCTATCTGTACAATCAAATGTTTTCTTACCTACCCATGATGGCATACCATCAAGCTCAAATCCTGAACTCATGGGATCACATGTTTTGGAGCTTCAAAGAGTATCCAGCCATCTTAGTTATGGCCCATGGATTCCCAGGGAAAGTCAACTTTGCCAAGAAGCTGCTTACTGACCATTCTTCATCCAAGGATAAACTTGAGGTACTGACTATCCCTGATCTCTTCAAAGTTAATCACTTGCCATCATCTTCATTCAGTCAATTCTATGAATTTCCTCGATGGTTGGAAGTGATTCTTCACCCACTCAATCAATTTCCAGTTGCAGAATCCCAAAATTCTGTAACTGAAGAACCAAATGAAGTCAACCTTACATTGCTCCCACAAACTACCAACTCTACGATTCCAGACTCTAGACCCATCCTAGTCCCAAATAGAGATCGTAGAGACACTTGTACCAAACATCCAAACCCAAGCCCCTCCATCCGATATACCATCCTCCTCATCAAATGACTACTTTAGTCTTGATCTTGCTCTCTACAACCTGAAAGATCAATCCCAACAAACAACCCCTCCAATCAACAATCCTCAAGCCAATGATACTCTCCCAAACCTGCCTATAAAGGATGACTTGAAAGAAACCTCTGAGAAAATGGTCAAGTCTATAGAAGCAAGTCTGGAATCTCACTCCAATCTCATTAATATCCGGCTGAATCAAATGATCACAGCTGCAAATAATTTCCCTGGCACTTTGAATACTGAGCTTACAAAGAAGCTGAGAGAAATTATTCAAGAAATTCTTAAGAGCATGAAGGACAGAGATGAGATTCACTTCCAGATAGCTGCCAAGCAAAGAGAGGCTGTTCTTGAAATGCAGAAACATTAAGAAACTCAATATAAACTTATGTTGGAGAATATCATCAACTTAAAAGCTTCTGTTTACGACTTCCAGAAATCTTATGTCAATCAGGAAAAACAGAATGACATAGTTCTAACAGCCCTCCAAAACAAAGAAGCAAGATCTGACAAACAGATCAAGGAAAGTAGAGAGGACATTGCTCAGATACAAAGCCAACTGAACGAGCTTGTCCAAGGTGTTAATCGACTGTCTGCAGATATTCGAACCCTTGATGCTGACATAAAGGGGGAGAATACAGGGAAAGGAGTTTAGGGAGGATAGGGATGTCAAGGTAAAGGCAGAGGAGGTCATGGAACTCAAGAAAGGGGAAGAGGACAAGTTACTGCTCAAGCATCACGAAGCCCTCCTGCTAGACAAATCCACCATCTGACTCAACGATCTGATCAGCAGGGAATTTTAACGGCTATACCTTTAAGACGTCAGGAGTCAACTCCCAGCTCACAAGATGTGTCTACTGTACGCATAAGAATGCCAACTGGAGATCCTTCATTCATGTACAGGCATGAAGAAAATCCAAGACTAAGTCCAAGCGAGCTGGAAGAGTTAGCCAGAAATGGGGAAGCTGCGAGAAAAAAGAAGAAATGAGGTATATGCCAACCCACCTCCACGAAAGAGGTCAAAGAAATAGAGATAAGTTGAAACTTTAAATTCCTATTGATGTAATGCCAAAATGTAATATCTCCTGATCATCAATAATTTCATGCTTATTCTCTAGAAATTTCAGCTGCTCACTGAAATACTAAGTCATGTTTAAATTTCCTACAAATGCATCTAGTCACTAATAATCATGACAACAAATCTCCTTGGTTATGTCAACATCAAATAGGGGGAGATTGTTGGGAGAATGCATATTATGATTTGATATTTTAATGCACATGCTCATGATTATTTGTAAAGTCCTGCAATGAATATATGTACAAGGACTTAGTGATAAATCAAATTTGTTAGGTTGATCTAAGATCTTAACGTGTATCATTCTGTAATGGAATGTATAGATAGAAAGATCAAAGCTGTTAGGTTGATCTTGAGATGTAATAGATAGGCTTCGAAGAAATCGTAGTGTATCATCTGATCAACACTGCAGAAGTCAAGGCAGAAACGTAGAGCTTCGAAGATCGTAGTGTGCCTGCCTTGAAGGGACTCTTCAGAAATTGTAGAGTGATCCCAACGTTTGTCGAGCCAACTCCACGATCGTAGTGTGATGAAGGAAACATGGAGTTTACAAGTCAATGATCATAGTGTGCTCTCGGGATCGTAGAGTCAACAACACGAGCAAGTGAAGATCGTAGTGTGCAAAGGTCTAAGAGAAATCGTAGTGCTCTCGACTGATAGCATCGTAGTGTGGAAAGAAGTCAAGACGCTATGATTTGAATCGTAGAGTACCACGATCCAAATCGTAGAGCATCATATGTCTCATGTCAGAAAACGTCGAGCCTCATGATTTGTGTAAAGGTAGATTTCAACATATGAGGAATGGATTCTAGACGTTGCAGTACTCATCAGTCCCAGGGTATATGAAATATCCTTAGTATGCAACAAAGAAGCGTATTGAAGAAGCTAAGGATAGTACCATGGGTAAGAGGGACAAAACACCTTTTCAGGTGGTAGGTGAGAAAGCAGTCTGCAGCGTTAGTGGGCCAGAATGCAGAATTCAGAAGATGTGCAGAAATGTCTCTATCACAGTACAGAAAGTTTAAACGCATTCAATGCCTCAACGGATGGATCCAACGGATAGTTTTTAAGATCACATATATACAGATCAGACAGATGAGAGAGAACTAAGCAAGCATTGAACAAACAACGTGAACATCTCTCTCAAGCTCAACTCTACGATCTGAGATATTGTAAAACTTGCTCAGCTACTCAGTTCTTTAGAACAAGTTCTTACACAGCAACTGAGTAGCAACCATCAAGAACTCAACATTATCAACCAACTGAAGAAGTGTACCAAGTCTGCTGGACTTGAAGATGTCATAATGAACTGTAAGAAAGCTAAGTCTGCTGGACTTGAAGAGTTCAAGAGTGAACTAAGAAGTTCTAGATCTAACGGGTCTAGAAGGAATCTGTGATTCGGAAGTTGTAATGAGACATCCTTAGTGGATATCCTACTCGTTGAGTAGAAGAGTGGACTAGGAGCTTTAAGTGCTCTGAACCACTTAAAAATGACTGTTTCATTTACATTCATACCATAACTGCTATATCTGTTATAACTGACATAACTGCCTCACCCTCATTACTCCATTGCTTGATAAAGAAGATTAAAACAAACACTTATTCTGCTAAGTTTTAATCATTATCAAAGAACAAGTTTAAAACGAAAAGATTTTTAAATATCTATTAAACCCCCCCCCCCTTCTAGATAACTATTGTGCCAACTAGGAACTAATAGTACATATTAAAGAGATGGACTCAATCTGCAAAATGTGGGAATGTTAGAGATGGTGCAGGAATGGAGATAAATGGTGACAAATTATATCTCACGTTGCGGAGTCAATTGGTTCAAGAATCTTTAGAAGTTGTTGATAAGGCACTTGTAACTGTGGAAGGAACTAAGATATATAGGGATGCTTTGAGTAATGCACTTGAGAAAATGAATATATTGAATAATGGTGATAAAAGTGTAGGAGTTTCTGGTGAAAAAATTGGTCTTGATATACTTAGTTCAGGAAATTGAGTTCAACATATGAACATATGCTTCAAAAATCAAGTCAAGTGCGGGCAAAGGGGTGCGGAAAAAGACTCAAATGAGGAAAAGAAAGAGCATTAGGGAGGCCAAAAAAACAGAAACCGAGAATGTGTCGTGGATGTGGAAAAATTGGACAAGCACATGATAAAAGAAATTGTCCAATGCTTTAACTCAGGTAATAAATCTTTTTATTTCTGTTTTATCATTTTAATTTGATTTTGGCAAAATTATGAATATATTTTTAATTTATTGTGATTTTATTGAATTTTTTGTAGGTCGTTCGTATGCTCTGAAAATTCCAATTCAAATGCAAGTGAAGACGATGGCGAAAATTATTCATCTACTTGATTGACTACTATTTTTATTTTTTTGACTATGTAATGACTATTGAAGTTGTGTATAGTTAACCAAGGTTGTTAATTCACTAGAATTATGTTTTATTGGCCAAATGTAATGGCTATTGACTATTTTTATTTTTTTTACTATGTAATGGCTATTGAAGTTATGTTTTATTGGCCATTTTATTTTATTTTTATTTTTATTCGATGGTATGTAGAGAGAAAAGAAAATACCTGGTATGGAGAGGGAAGATAGAAGAGAGAATAATTGATAAGTTTTGTTTGGATACTTAAGTTTTGTTTTTTAGTGAGGAGAGAATACCTGGTATGTCTTGCTTGACTTTGATAATGATTACCAGGTTGGACTGTTCGTAAACGAAGAGTCCGTTTGAGAGCTTTATTATCTCTCTATATATATAATTCTATTTTAGAAAGACCTTAGAATGACTTCATTGATTTTAAAGGCAATGATGGACTTCATTTCTTAAATTGAATCTTTTATGAAAACTTTTTTCTTAAAATTAAAAGGTTCCAAATTAAACCCATTAGCATAAAATGAACTCACTCATGACTCATACTTGTATGACACAAAACATAAATCAGAATGACACAAATTACTTGGGCACGAAACACCTAGAAAACACAAAAGCAACTTTTTAAAAAACTTAAGATAAGATTTGAAAAGCGGGACCAGTGATTTATAGAAGTCAGGAGGTGTCTAATATTTTTCTTTCGTTTGCAAGTCTCTAAACTCTAAAAATCTCAGTTACAAACCAATTTAATAGAATTATATTTTAAATAAGTCTTTTTTATTTAAAATTCAAAATTCGAATGAATTGATACATTTATTTAAATTTATAACAATTGACGAATCTGCTTAATTAGACCAAATTAAAATCAAACTTTTCATTGAATATTAAAAGCCGTTTTTCATAAAAGCTCACTTAAATCACACAACTTTCTTTCAAACACATTTATTGAGATTTTTCGTGAAAAAATATAGGCGTCACGCGTCAACATGCAATACATGAATTCTATTCTAGACGCATAATTTTTTATATATAATTTGTACAAATAATATTATTCTAAATTTATTGTTCAACCCCAAAAGAAATGGTCAAATTTCAGTTCACCCTCTCCCGCCAGCTATAAGTATATAACAGTCCTTGATTATTGAAAAACTTTCTATATTTGGTGACCCCAAATCCCAATAATTAACTACTCCAGCAAAAGGTGTTTCCACCACCACAATTCACAGATAATTTGGGTCAACAGCCAGCTCTCATTCTCTCTCTAATGTAATCTCTCCCCGTTCAAATTCACCGGTAAATTCCGCCAAAACCCTAAATTTCAGTGTTCTTCACTTTTATGTATATATAATTCGACCCAATTCCTCCGATAGAATATATATTGTGAAAAATAGGGGAATCGATTGATTGATTGGAGGGAGATTGAGAGATGGCGATTCTGTATGTGCTGGTGGCGCGTGGATCTGTGGTTTTGGCGGAATTTACCAGTACATCGACTAATGCCAGCGCCATTTCTCGGCAAATTCTGGAGAAAATTCCAGGCGATAATGATATGAACGTTTCGTATTCTCAAGATCGCTACATTTTCCACGTCAAGAGGACAGATGGGCTCACTGTTCTGTGTATGGCAGATGAAAACGCCGGAAGTAAGTTCCTGTTTTTTAACCCATCTCTGTTTTTATTTTTGTGTTATTCTTTTGATTCATTGTTTTAATTAATTTGTTGTGGATCTGTAATTTGGAGTCCTTGTATTATATTCGTATCATTTTTTTTTGTTTTTTTAGCTTGATATGGTGATTTTAGTTTTGATTAGTTTTTTAGGATTTGAATAAGGAACTGGAATTAACCTGTTTGTGAATGATTTATAGGCATGTATTATTTTTGGTTTAAATAAACAACACTTTATTTCTACTATTTGCTAGAAATATGTTACTTTGTGAGCTACAAATTCCCTCAGATGATGGGCAACAATTTGGTGCAATGAGTATTACTTGGAAGCAAACACAAAAGCAGAAGGATCTAAAAGGTGTAATCATATGTTGGTGGGCATTCATGCTGTGTTTTAGTGACCAGAAACTACCTCCCTTCCACAAACACAGACCCGTTTTTACTTTTTAAAGCCAATTTACTGCTAAAATTTATGATTAATGCGACTCATAAATTTTGAAAATAACAAATTTGGAAACTATTAGTACTTTCTAGGAATAGTATTATTTTTTGTAAAACTGAGGGAGTAGTATCAACACTCTCCCACCCTCTTGTGGCATGTGTGAGTGCAAGCTTGTGGGGATATTAAATGTTCTTGTGGAAATAACACTTGTGGAAATAGCACTCCCCCAAGGCTCTGTTTGGAACTTAGAAAATGCAGAGGAAAGGAATGGAAGGAAACAAAAATAAAAACATTGAAAAAAATCTATCTCAACAAAGATAATCTAACCATCTATACTTCTAAAAAATTTAATATTTGGAAACACTGTTATTTTTGTGTGAAACAAATAAAATAAAATGCTCCAATAAAACTTTAGATGTCATTTCCTTTTCCTTTTCCTTTTCCATCCTTCTCAAACGGAGGCTGAAGGAAATTGCAACTGCTGAAATATATTTAGCTGCCCATGTGAATATATTGGATTTTATGCTAATGTTTATAAAGTATTTACTTATACATATGCTATATATATATTTTTTTATAATTATGTAGATATACAAAAACACAAGATATTTGTAAGTTGTGACTATATATAAACTGAATATAAATCATCTTCCTACCTAACAAAATCCCCTATTCAATGTACTTAGTTGTGACCTATAAAGAATTATAAACGGTTCTTCCGGATTCCTGAATCAGACTTCAGGTCTATAATATTACACCATTTTAGAAATTGATGCCTTTGCTAGCCCTTTCTTTTGATCTGTCCGAGTCTTTTTCTCCATTTGACTATTGAAGTTAATGTAATAACTTTTTAGAGGTATGTTGACCTCATTTGGATTGATTATTTCTCTACAGGTGTATAGGCCATTGTATTTTAATGTATGAATGTATGCTTATTAGTTGGAAGAATCAGTTGTGCATTGCAGTTTGTTGTTACCTTGTCGAATCTATTTGTTTGTCCCTTTAATCTTTTTGTGAAGTTTCTGTCTGACTAATTGACAATCTGAGCAGATTGATAGCAGAGTAAACTATATGGGAGTTTGGATTTACACCTATAGTAGGCTCTTGAGACGGTCTACCATCTAGCGTAATAGCTTAACCCATCCATATGATACCGAAATGATACTTCATCAGTCACATGGTCAAACTGTCAGTTTTTTTTCCTTGAAATAATTATTATTACTAAGCTGGGTGAGGGTGACATAGAACTTGACCACAACCCCCTACAAGAGTAGGCCCATATAGGCTATTGGAGATATCTTCAACAAGATAATAGTTTCTCAACAGAGTCCTTAAATGGTTTTGAGCCTTGCACCTCCCTGTTTGACTGTTAGTGGATGAGTGGTACCACTAGAGTTATAGCTCGGTAGTGAAAATTGTCAGTTCTTCAAATCTAACTCAATGAAGGAAATAGAATTAAGGCCGGACGTCAATTAACAACTACCGAGTTAACCTTTGAACTTGCCATTTTTAATTATTTGATATGTTCCAACTTGCCAGAATTTAGTCATGTTTTTGTTGCTTAGGACAAAAGATTAACAGAAACTTTAATCTGCAGAGCTGTAAATAAGTGAAGAATTCAAAGATATTCTTTTAACAAAAACGTGTTCCCCATGTGAATGCGTTGGTTTTTTGTTTTAGTGCTTAAAATACCCTTCTCTGACTCCCTTGCTTGTTTACTTTGCTCTGGGCTGGATTGTATATGTATGTGTGAGAGAGACAAGGAAACACATCTATGAATAGAAAGGATGGTTTTTTCTGCTCTACCAGTTTTGTTCTGCTATATATGATAGTTCAACATAACTAGAATGGATTGGACACGGTATTTTGAAGAGTCCTACACAGGTACTCCTCAATTTTGCCAATTTTTTACACTAAAATGAAGTGTCAGGTGTAACATATATGATAGTATAAATTTTATAAACTTCTCAAATATCAAAATTTCAAAGGGAAACATACCTAAACAAATACTCGCATTGACGAAAATAAATAGGAAAAAATGCCTTGGGATTTTAATTTCTATGTCTATTTTCATGTTGAACTGGTCTACAAGATTACAATTCAAATAATTTCTTATCCGTTTATAAATTCTTTCAAGTTGTATTTTATTTGTTACTCACCTGACTCTTGCTTCTAAAGATTATTCGCCCTACGGGACATAAATTTGTACTCTATTTTGGATTATTTCTCCAGGGAGAATTCCTTTTGCATTTCTTGAAGACATTCATCAGAGATTTGTGAGGACTTATGGTCGAGCAGTTTTATCAGCCCAGGCTTATGCCATGAATGAAGAATTTTCAAGGGTTCTAAGCCAACAAATGGAATATTACTCGAGTGATCCCAATGCAGATAGGATAAACCGACTAAAAGGGGAAATGAGTCAGGTGAGTTTGTTACGTAATATCATTTAGCTACTTATAACAAGAGTATATACTTAGAAATAAAATTCATATATTTCATCAGTCTTAAGGTTCTAAGAGCTAATCAAACTCCATCCGTCTAAAGTTGCTTCCTGTAAAATTCTGTATGAATTCTGTGGCTTTTAATTTGGGGCCATTGGCTCATTCCAGCTGAAGTTACCATTCCTGTGATGGTTGTGCTCAACAATTGTTATTGGTTAATTGCAATGTATGATTCATATTAAGGTGCCATTGTTATTTGTTTGAATAAACAAAATGATGGGTAATATTCATTTACATTTTGGCATTTTACATGTCTTAACTTGTTTTGCCTTCAACAGTGTACATCTTCATGATTTTTATAATTATAGAGTTCATGAAACTAACGTAGGGTTTAGGAATAATAAAAATATTGCTAGTTAACATTTCTATGAACAGGTGCGGAATGTCATGATTGAGAATATTGATAAAGTTCTAGAGAGAGGTGACCGCTTGGAGTTGCTGGTTGATAAAACTGCGAATTTACAAGGAAATACTTTTCGTTTCAGAAAGCAAGCTCGCCGATTCAGAAGCACTGTATGGTGGAGAAATGTCAAGCTAACGTATGTTCTCTGGCTTAAACTTCTTCAATTTTTGATTATTTTCATCAAAATAAATAGATGGATTTTGAATACCTTTTACTTTTTTAGGAAGTATTGTTATTTGAAAGCTTTTCATTTGCTTGTTTAGTTGTTTTTTCTTTTGAGGGGCAGAAAGGACATATAGCTGGAGGTGCAAACTCTACGTGAAATTTCTTAGGTTTTTAGTTTCTATCAATTTATTGGGAAAATATTAATTGGAATTTATTATCTGATTTAAAAATCTAGCTTAATCAGAAATGGGAAAAAGAAAAAAAAAAGATTTGCGTCACGGACAATTTTAACATCAGCGAATAAAAAAGTTTTAAACAACAAAGGCCAGTAGTGTACAGTTCGCAATGAGCTGGGAAATAATGAATTCTTCATGATGCCAACTAAAGCAATCATTGTTAGTTGTAATTATGCTCCGAATTTTTTTAGATAAAAGAAGGTTTTATTGAGAAATAGAGAAGAACTAAAACTTGAAAGCAAAAAAAAGTAGTGGCAAAACATCCTGAAGTTAGTCAAGAACCACCCACCATTCCCTGTGTAAATGCGTGGCGAAGAAACTTCTCGGAAATCTCCCAATTCATATGAATATAACAAAATATCATTTACTATCGATATAGACCATTCAAACTGATCCACATAAAGAAAAAGAAAAAAGAATGTAGAAAGAAAGAAAGAAAATAAATCTTTTTATAGACCATGGAGTTTGTAAAGAGTAACATGTTTCTCAGATTAACATAATCTTTGCATCCATCTAGGTTGATACTAATACTGATAAACCTGTTTTGACCCTCCCATTGTAGTTCTAAAAGATGTGAGCATTCTTAATGTACACATTCCTATCCTATTAGCCGTCCCAGAATTTCAAATTTATTATTTAATATCCTTCTGCAATTTCCCACTTCTTTTGTGAAGACAACTTTAATCTTTACTTGATCGTCCCTCAGTTCCACAAAGAAAGTCCTATTTGAAAATTTACAAATATTAAGGATTTTTTTGTTCCATGTTTACTCTGAAAAACAACAAGTTGGTAATTTAGTAGTGTTGCGATGATTATGTAATTATGACGTCAAACTTGAGAACATTGTGTCATTCTTTATTATTGCCAATAAAAAGAGGATTCTTTTTGTGGATTATTTTTTTGGAAAATAGAAATCTTTTTTTGGAATAGAGGGAATATTTTGCGTATCAAAAACATTTATTTTGTGCTAAAACTCTTTGTGTATGGTATTATGAAATATTTGGGTTTCGTGTGATTGCATGACTGTAAAAACTGAAAAGGACTGAGCAGCCTACTAACCTAATGAACGACTCTTTTGCAGGATTGCGCTGATTATCCTTCTCCTAGTGATTGTTTATATAGTAATGGCATTTGTTTGCCACGGGATTACACTTCCTTCTTGTTTTTAAGCTGCTGCTGCTGCTGCTGCTGCTGCTTTTTCCTCGTCTTCTCATCTGTGGAATGTATGGGTGATTCTTTTGGTGCTCTCTTGGAGGTGAATTGGCAAAGCCTCAGTTTTACAAGACTGGAATTTTTCTTTTATCCCAAGTTGAAACTTATTATTGGTAGCTTTGTGTTTTTCTTGAAACCATGGCTTGAGCCCTGAAGGATTAATATCTATAAAGGATTAATTCTTTGAGCAAGACATTTCTAAGTTGTGTTTATTTATTTATTTACTTATTTGTTTTTGGTTCTGTAATTTAAATTGGTTTTTTGTGTATTTGTTTACTTCTTCCTCCTAAGTGAAATCAATTTGGCTGCATAAATTTATGGATTAATTACATATTTTAGTACATTTTTAAAACTAATTACAATAATGATGCATCCATAAAATAATTACAAAAGTAATACACTTTCTCATATTTATTTACAATATTAGTGCAATTGGGATTCCTTAATTTAGAGGATTAATATTGGTGGGTTGACATGACAAATCAATTTCTTAATTTAGGGGATTAGTATTGGTGCAATTCGGTTAATACTTTTATGTAACGAGGGTAGAAGAACGATTATTATGTTGATCTTTTTCCTTCACACGAAAACATCAATTATGGACAGTGCCAGTTTCATAAAACAGGGAAAGGAAAGGCTATAAGCATTGTAGCGTGGGGAAGTATGAAGTATCACATAGTAAATTAGCAAAACCTATGAAGAGAATGAGGAAAAGGAGAGACTTCATCAATTTACTGCATTCTTGGATAGGTGGATGATCCCAGTCGGTAGAATTTGAAGTACTTATGTCAGGGATGTCAAGGGAAACAAGAGGAGGAAACTTCATGATATGGTAACTACGGAGACTTATTAAGGTGCTTGCGGTTAATGGTGACCAAATTCTCTTCTTTAACCAATTTTGCATTAAAATACCCATCCCTTGCAAAATTTCCTTCCTTAAATTCATCTTCCTCTGATTGGCTGGAAATGAAATTTAATTGGCAAATTGTTGTCAGTTCTGTAATTGGATTATGTGGAGATGCATTTGGAAGTATAGGCGGTGGTGTGGTGACATATTCGTCCCAATGCTTACCTTGATTATTGGATTTAATCCAAAATTAGCAACTGATAGAAGATTTTGGTAACTAAACCTTCACACCAAGGTAACCAAACCTTCATACCAAGGTAACCAATCTACATCCACACCTGCAGTTTTTTTCATAGTGCCGTTGGTAGCCAAACATTCATACCAATGTAACAAATTCAGTGTTATTAGGTTACCAATTTATTTTGAATGTGATGCAGTTGGTAGCCAAACCTTCATGCAGTGGGTAGCCAAACCTTCATGCAATTGGTTGCCAAACTTTCAGACCAAGGTAACCAATTCATACTGCAGGTGTGAAGGTAGATTAGTTACTTTGGTATAAAGGTTTGGTTACTTTGGTACGAATGTTTGGTTATCAACATTACATTACACATCACTATCTTCTCTCTCTATTTCCTATGCAATGTTTTTATTTTCCTTTGGACATGAAATTGGAATTGGAATTTCTGGACATGAAGAAACTGTGAAAAATCAAATATCCACCTCCTTTCTCCATCCTATCGACCATTTTGTGGTTGACTTTTGCTCTGTCTCACCGGTGAAGGGGGAGGAGGAAGATGACGTTGTCAAACCTTCAGACCAAGGTAACCAATTCAGTTTTATTAAGTTACCAATTTAGTTTGAATGTGATGCAGTTGGTAGCCAACTATTCATACAAAGGTAACCATTTTAGTTTTTGTGGGTAACCAAATAGTCATAAATTTTTTTTGAGAACAGTAAGAGTTACATCTATTTATTTTTAAACTTTTTGGAGGGCGAATCTTCTTCTTCTTCTCATTGGCGTTTTGGACAACGGAGATTCGCGGCGGAGTAGCGGAGGAGAGGGCAACATGTGAAGAAGGAGATTCGCGGCAGAGTAGTGGAGGAGAGGGCTACTGTGAGGGAGATAAATATTTGAATTTGAATTTATTTTTATTGTTAGATCCCATATATTTGAATTTGAATTATTAATTATGGCAATTATTTCTCCTTGATTTTAGGTTTCCTTATTAATGTGAATTGCGTTATTTTTATAATTATTTTATGGATGCACCAATAATGTAATTACTTTCTAATTGTTGTATTTTAGTGTTAATGACCCTAAATTTATTCTCTGGTAGATTTGATTCGTCTACAACTAATGAAAGGTTTTAGATGTCCATCTTCCAATTTGAGTTTGAAAGAGTCTCGGTGTGTATTGAAATTTAGACATATCAATATTTGGGTAATATTATAATGTTGACCAATTTTATTTTATATATCGTTAAAATATGAATAATATTATGTGCATAAAGTGCACAAACATATATATTGTTACCAATGAAAATGTGTAAAACATCTAATTCTATGTCTCATTTTCTATTTTCTCTCATTTTTTATACTGTTTGTGCACAATTTTTGTGTATAGTTTATGTCTCTAATATTACTTTTAAAATATTATCAATTATAATTATCTTGGTAATTCGTAACAAAAAAGTAAAGATATACTCCTTCCGTTTCAAATTATAAAACTAATATTGACTTTTTAATTTTTTTTTTTTCAAATACTTTTAAATTTAAAATTGACATGAATTTATGTAATTTATATTAATAATATCATAAAATTATTACTTAAAAAGTACTATTAGTTATAAGATTAATTAGTTTTAAAATTTAAATAAATCATATCAATTTTAAATTTAAAAATATATCAAATTAACTCATAAAAAGTCAATATTAATTTTATAATCGAATAAGATGGAGTATCATTTTCAATTTGAAATGTTTGACCTTTCTATGCTTTCAATTTTAAGGGGTTAATGTTTTGGTTATTGTACTAAGGGTCAATTTTCATTGTGATTACTGAATTTTTTTGTTATAAACATTTTCATACTCAAAAAAGGTTACAAAATGATCATTGTTTAATATTCTGTCCAAAAAAATGAACGGAAATGCTGATTAAACTAACAGTTAACATGTGTTAATTATGTGGCAGATGTCATGGATCGAGTTAATTGATGTTTTGGTCATTATACTAGGGGTCAATTTTCATTTTAGTTACTCAAACTTTTTTTTTTGTTACATTCTCGTTATCGAATTACCAAAAATATTATAAATTAGTGATTTTATTATAAATATTACAACATATATGAAGAGAAAGTACATCATAGCTAATTTAAATCCATAATTTTTTTAAAATCATATTTAATTTAGAACCTTCTAAACACCAAATCAAACTGCAAAATAAAGGAGAAAATTGGCCCAATAAACCCCTCAGATCTACCGACTACTACAAAAATCGATTTAATAAAAATTATTTCACTCTCATTTCAAAGTGAAACAAGTAACATAGGACACCGCGCTATCGTCAATTTGTCGCTCTTATTTTCTCTGTTTTTTTTCTTTTCCGTTGAGTATACAGAGATATAAGAGGGATCTATTTTCTAAACTTGATTTTCGACGAGAGATTGTAGTTCCGACTTGGTCCACGGTGAGAGAAAGAGTTGATGTATATAAGGTGTAGAACACCATTTTTTATGATAAGTCCGTCGTTCGTGGTTAGAAGAGAAAGATGACCTTTGATTTTTCATTGTTTTTGTTTCTTTAAATTATGTTCCTTTTTTCTTTAAAACTTTAATTATCTTCTTATAATATTATGGCGTATTAAAATAATTAGTCTGACTTTATCTTTTTTCTTTTCTTCTAGATGAGCATTTTATTTTATTTTTACAAACTGACCCACACATGCTACCTCATTAAAATATTCCACATATATATGTCAAATGTTTGCCAAGTAAGCTTTTTCGTAAAAAATTTGGATGAAAAATTATAAAATCACTAATTTGTGATATTTTTAGTACGTCAATAACGAGAATGTAACAAAAAAAGTTTTAATAACCAAAATAAAAATCGACTCCTAATATAATGATCAAAACATCAATTAACCAAGTTTTTAAGTTGAGTTTTCCAAGACACACTACTCAGTTGATTTTGATGTATCGGATTTTAACCAATTGTGTTGCGGAATAATATATATATATATATATATATATATATATATATATATATATATATATAGGGGAGCGATCCATAGCATCTATATGCTATGGGACAAATATTGGCATATAGGCTCTAGACCACACGTTTTATTGATGAAAGGCTACGATTAGAGTTGGGCAAACACCGTCCGCTAGTAATACTAGCGGATGTAATTAGTATAAAATTCGGACAATTAAGTCCCTCGTTAGTGAAAAGTGAAATTAACTATAACAGAACTTGACTATGGTCCGCTAGTATTACTAGCGGAATATAAACAGATCACATATTGTAAATCCTCCGCTAGTAATACTAGCGGACAGCTATTAACTATCGCATTTGCCAATGAAGTATTGAAGTCTAAGACTGGTAGGAACTTATCACAAATGAAGTCTTGAGGCCGACAAGATGCCACATGAACATGTTCAACATATATAATCGGTAAAAGCAGTATAAATTCATTCCTAGAAACACGCATGAAAACATTTGAAACTTTATATTTCATAAATCCATCAAACTTCCCCTCCCTACGGACACACTTTTCTCTTTCCCCAAATCGACGCATTAAACCACACGATGAGTTTAAGTATGAGATTACATTTTGGATATCTTATATGACTAGATTATAACATTTGACGTAACAAATCTTTGGACTAATAAAGTTATATGAAGAACTTCATATTGACAAGATAGAGACCGTATAACACATGCTAAAACTAAATGAAAGCAGAAAAAAGCTATCCCCAAAGCCATCATGAAAACCAATACCCGCAGCACAAAAGCGTTAGATGATTCAGAGTGGGATGATGCATTCCACCAGACCCAAAAAGTTTCTTGAGATCCCATCGTTTTTCTTTATACCTTCAAGTCTTTGGGTGCTTACGACTCTTAGGATAATATAATCATATAATCTATACCCTTAAATGAGAAAAAAAAACAATGATAATCAAAGAAATTGTAGCTACAGCAGGGCAGTATAAACCCAGAAATATTTGAAATTTTGGAACATGGAGTAATAAATACATCAGGCGATCAAACAAGAAGAAGTAACTTTATTATGAGTTCCTAACTAGGTTTCCGTCTATTGCTTTTTTAAAATTTATAAAAGCTCAGTTTGATGCATTACAGAGAAGTAAAATTAAGGAATAGCTTATTTTGAGCAAGAGTGAAAATACAACTGAGATATGAATTGGGCGTTTATAAAAGTGCAAGATATGAATGAGCTGAGATCCAATTCATAAACATATGAATTGGAAAGGTAGAAGATCCAATTAGAAAGAAGTAAAAAGAAATGTAAGGTAATGTATCAAAGAGAGAGAGATAGAGATCATGTCGAACAATAGGATGCGCTTCTCTACGTAAATACGTGATGGAAGAGTGAAGAAATTACCAAGAGGTGAAGAGTTTGGAGAATTGGGCGAGGCGAGATTAGAGAGTAAATCAAGTGAATCTTGTGTGAAGCGATTTTGAATTGACTATCGATTTTGAATTGGCTAAGTGGCGAATTGGGGGCATAAATGTCAAGATTTTGTACTTACTACGTCCGCTAGTATTACTAGCGGACGGTGGTTGCCCAACTCTAATCGTAGCCTTTCATCAATAAAACGTGTGGTCTAGAGCCTATATGCCAATATTTGATCCATAGCATATAGATGCTATGGATCGCTCCCCATATATATATATATATATATATATATATATATATACTCGCGTGGAATTGTGCATGTTAAGTCTACAAATTTAAAGTATGTTATGTATTGCAATAAATTTAAATCGAATTACAATTGTGAATCTTATCAGTTGATGAGTACATATTATTCATTTATTTTGATTTCTTTATGATTAGTTTTATTGTATGTTTCATGTGTATATGAGCTTATTAAGATGTTTAACGATTTCAGGAAGAATTGGAGCTAAAATGAGGAAAAATGGAAAACTGTAGGGTTTTTAGCACTAAGTTGGATGCATGGTCTTGACTTAAGACTTGGATTTTATTGTATAGATCTTCCTTAGCTTTCTGGAACATCTTGAATCGTCTCAATCAGATTTCATATGAAAAAGTTATGATCTTTTTACTAAACGGACGTTGAACCTCAAAGTTTGGAAGTTATAATTTACACATCAGTCACTTGGAGTCCGATTTCGACCTTGATGCAGCCCAAATCTGTCAATTCGCAAAGAATGAAAGTTGTAGATATCATTGAGAACTTCGATTAGATAGGTAGTAGGCCCCGTAATTCCTTCTGGATCAAAGGTTATGGTCATTTTACCAAAAGACGTCGCAGTAGGAAATAGAAATTAGCCCCAGCGAATTTGAGCGGGAAATTTTGGAAATCTTAAATTTTTGGAAAGTTTCTAAAAGCAGATTTTGGCAGATTTCTACATGGAATTGGATTGATATTTCTATTAGATTTAGGATATCTTTAGACTCAGATTTATTTCCAAATTGGATTATATTTCCTTATAAAAACTAGTTATGATTTGTAATTCCGTTTAGGATTTGGATTTTTAATTCTCACAGAATTTAGGACTTTGTCTAGCACTATAAATAGAGGATGATAGTCAGAGTTTTATTCATTCAATCATCTACTACATTCCCTCATTTACAACATTGGAGGATTGAAGACATGAGCTAAGTTTTTTTTATTTAGTTCTAAGGGATGTTGAACCTTATTTATAATTAATGGTTAATTAAGTATTCATTATTTATTCCTTCTCACATGAAATTCATTCTTGATAATCTGATTTAATTTATGAATGCTATTTGGCTTAACTGATTTGATTTCTGCAGGATTGAGTTGGTTAACGAATATCATATTGCTAGATCAAGGAATAATATTACTTGTAATTGATATTGTTTCTAATAACAAGTAGTAATTAGTAATACCTGATTTGACAAGCTTTTGAGTATTGCTATGATTATCAGAAGACAAGTTAAACAATCCGAGCTTATGTGTTTGTTTCTTGAAATAGTCTAATTCTCTAGTTCTTAATGCTGCTGTTATATTATATCTAGAGAGTTTGTTCTAGGTTATATAATTGTTAGAATCTTGTGAAGAGCTTATTTCATTGAGTGACAATCTAAGGGGAGTTTCGGGTAGCAGAGCTTGTTGTTACCTAGGGCTATTAGTTTCATTGAAAGGTAAATAATGTTACATTTTATTAATCTATTGTTGTAAAAAGGTGATACTGAACTGAAGAACTGAAGCTTTTTATTCATTGTTTATTCTTGTTAATTTAGTTAATTAATTAAAAATTCCCTTCCCATTAGAAATCATAGGATAAATATAAAACAATTCACTCTCTATGGGATCGATCCTTGCTTACTACTGTGCTAATTGTTTGAATTTGTAAAGTGAAAGTGAGGTTAATTTAGGAGTGTAAACGACAGCTCCCAATTTTTGGCGTCGTTGTCGGGGAATGTTATTTATTTTTGTTTATTCTTTGTTTTCGTTTCTTTTTATTATTTTCTTTTTCTTTTTCTTTTATAAATTAATCCTCTCACTCTATTGACTTAAATTTTGTTCAAGAGATAGAGAAAACTGCATATATAGAAGCAACTCTTGTTCCATCACTTGAAGAGGAAAATATGGTGGTGCCAAACAAAACTAGGACTTTGAAAGAACTGGCTACTCTCGATCTTGATCAATCATCATTTTGTATTGAGTATCCTACTTTAGATGTTTCTTTTGAACTTAACTCTAGAGTAATTCATCTTTTGCCTACTTTTTGTAGTCTTACAAGTGAAAAGTCATATAAGCATCTAAAGGAGTTCCATGTGGTGTGTTCCACGATGAAAACACAAGGAGTGACAGATGAGCAGATCAAGCATAGACTTTTTTCATTCTCATTAGTAGATTTGGCTAAAGATTGGTTAAACTATCTACCTTCAGGATTAATACAATCATGGACTGATATGCAAAGGCTATTCTTGGAAAGGTACTTTCCTGCATTAAGAGTCACCCACCTAAGGAATGAGATATGTGGAATCGTGATCTAATGGAGAAACCCTATGAGTATTGAAAAGGTTCAAGAAGTTGTGTTCCACAATTGAATCACTTAAATTGATGGCCATCAATGATCCAAACTTAATTATACAATGGAAATTATCTTTTGATCGATGGAGGAGCAGTGTTTTAAGTCCAATGAACTTAATATTACTAAATGACTTTTATTGTTCTTTATTTCAATTAACTTTAGTTCATTTCTTTTGTGTTTATTTCTTGTAGGTTGGGACATCTATGGAGGACAAATTGGTCATTCGGAGGGAAGAAAAAGGTCAAAAGATCATTAAAATTAGAGTGAGTGGCATTTTGAAAATATAAGTGCCAATTAGATGTGGTCTGGTCAAGGTTTTATACCTATGAATCCGATATTGAAATGAATTATTGCTATCTTTAATTGTTTTTAGCGCTTTAGGCGCTCATGTGCTTGAAGGTTGGAAGGAGGATTTTATCTTAAAATTAGAGTGGGTTTTTGAAGCCAAAAGGAATCTGAATGAGGTGGGAGACTAATACAAATAAGGAGGAGACTTTAGAAAAGGCGTGATCACTTAATTTTGAAGAGATTTGACTTTAGAACAACGAAGGAAAACCGAAGGAGAAAACACGAAGGAAAATTGAAGAAGATCAAAGAGAGAGTTTAAGAGCAAATTGAGTTTCTTCTTCTCTTCTTCTCTAGTTTTATCTTTTGTAATTATCTGGGATGTTTGGATTATTAATCTGGATGATGTTTTCTTTATTATTATCATGAACTAAATTTTAATTAAGATTGCAGCGGAACTTGGTATGTAGTTTAAATTGAAGCTTCCCATTGAATGAAAGTTGGTTTTATTGAATTGTTTATCATATCTTATGTTTATTGATTAATTGTTGTGCCAACAATTATTGTGATAATCTATATAAAATTTGAAGATGGAGTATAGATTGAGATATGGATATGATAACATCTGTTCATATAATCGAATAGGGTTAATATGATTAGCATATAGGATAGGAATATACCTATATGTGTCTTTTGTATCCATTGAAAGAATTTGTCGTAAAACCCTAATTAACTTGATTCACATAGGAATATAGTGAGTTGATTAACTGGGGTGTTCCTTGTAATTCTACAACGTCTTAAAGATCTGGATTTAGGAGGATTTGTTCACATGTCTTTGGAAGAAGTGTGTGAATTTTTATAAAGCATTCTTGGATAACGATTCATATTAATTAATTAATTTTAAATGGGAAGTAAGTTAGTTTAAATGAAATACCAAGGAAGTTGTAATCTTAACTTTATTAAATCTGCGATTTATTCTTGTGAAATTTTGATTTTTAATCATTAGTTTTGTTAAGTTTAAATTTCAAATCACAAACAAAATTTAAGTAGTTTAAAATAGGATTAATTGCATTAGAATTAGTAATTGATAAATATTAGTCTATTTCCTCGTGGGAACGATATCCTTGCTTGCTGAATATTACAATTGAACGATATATACTTGCGTGGTAAAGTGCTATTAAAAATTAGGCAACAAGTTTTTTTTAGTAGCCATTCTTTGGGAAATTAGTTTATTATTTTGTCATTATTGATTTTTATAGCGTTAATCTTAATTTAAACCTTTTCTTTTCTGTTCTATTCAGGTGTTCTTGACTAGTGTATGCAAACGCGATCGAAGAAGCTAGATTTATTGCCTTACGAGGACGACATCGACAAAAGGTTTCAGCGGTTGCGTAAGTGGGTTAAAGAAACCAAAGAGGCACTTGATAAGAAAGATACTATGGCTGAAGAAGAGCAAAAAAGCTCTTGCGGGATTATACTTCTGTGGCGGAGTTCTTGAAATTCAGTCGAGTATTACGAGGCCTGCCATTACTGCTACAAGTTTTGAGATAAAACCGGGGACAATACAGATGATTCAAAATTCATGTCAGTTTGGAGGGTTACCAAATGATGATCCGAACGATCACATAGTCAGCTTTATAGAAATCTGCGATACTTTCAAGTACAATAATGTGTCAGAGGATGCAATAAGGCTAAGGCTGTTTCTATTTACTCTAAGAGATAAGGCTAAGAGTTGGCTCCATTCACTACCACCAGGCTCGATTACTACATGGAACGACCTAGCCCAGAAATTTCTTGCAAAGTTTTTCCGCCTGCAAAAACAGCATAGTTGCGAAACGATATCTTCTCTTTCGTTCAGCACGATTCAGAATCACTATATGAAGCATGAGAGAGATTTAAAGACTCATTGCGAAAATGTCCACACCATGGGATTCCTAAATGGCTTCAGGTGCAAACTTTTTATAACGGTTTATTCAAAGACGGTGAGATCGAGTATAGATCTTTGCGGTGGAGGAGCTATTATGGCCAAGAATTGTGATGAGGGTATCGGTTGCTTGAAACCATGGCGACTAATAATTATCGGTGTGCAATGACAAGAACGACTCGGCCAGGACGATGAGGGGTTTATGAAGTGGATGCGATGGCAAGCATTATCACTCAAGTGATGACTCAGTTTACGCTCTTACAAAGAAGATAGATGCACTTGGGGTACAACCAGTTCTGAAAATGGAAACTATTTGTGAAATATGTGCGGGTAGCCACTCAAGTGATGGATGTGCAATAAATCCTGAGTCAGTCCAGTTTGTTTCCAGTTATAACAGGCAGCAGGGCAGTTATCCAAACAGTTACAATCGAGGAGTGAGAAACAACTCAAATTTTTCTTGGAGTAATAATTAGTCACACGCTCAAGCCCAAGCTCCAAGGCAATCATATCTACCTGGATTTCAACCACATCAACAATCTCAACAACATCCACAACCTCATCAACCTGATAAGCTATCACAAATGGAAGAATTGTTGGCAAGATTGACAACTCATTTTGAAGCCACAACGAAAAACCAATCAGCTGCAATAAAGAATCTTGAGAACCAAATTGGGCAGATAACTAGTGCTTTGAATACTAGAACTCCAGGTTCTTTACCTAGTGATACGGAGAAAAATCCAAGGAATGATGGAAATGAACATTGTAAGGCAATTACACTCAGAAGTGGGAAGGAGTTGACTCTGATTTAGAGCGGACAAAAGAAAATAATTTACTGCCGAGGATGGTGAAAAAGAGTGGAAATTGAAAGTAAATCAGGGAAAAATGTTGTGAAAAAAACAACAAGAAGATAAGCAAACAACGATCGTACCACACATGTGTGTTTCCTCAAAGATTTCAAAAGCGAAAATTAGATAGACAATTTTCAAAATTTTTAGAAGTGTTCAAAAAATTTAAAATCAACATTCCATTCAGCAGATGCTTTAGAACAAATGCCTAGCTATGCAATATTCATGAAAGATATTTTAACAAGAAAGAGGAAGCTAGGGGAGTTCAAAACTGTAAGCGTTGATGAAAGAATGTAGCACAATTACGCAAAGAAAGTTACCACAAGAAGTTGAAGGATCCGGGTAGCTTCACCATCTCAATACTGCGATTGGGCCCAGATTCTTTAACGAGATGTTTGTGTGATTTGGGTGCGAGTATTAACTTGATGCCACTTTCGATCTACACTCGATTTGGGATTACCGACACCAAAGCCAACAAATATCTCTTTATAGCTCATGAGATAGATCGGTGACATACCACAGGGGCATTGTGGAAGACATATTAGTGAAGGTGGACAAATTCATATTTCGGTACCGACTTCATTGTGTTGGACTACGAAGAGGATAAAGACATACCCATTATCCTTGGAAGACCATTTTTAGCCACTGGAAGGACATTAATTGATGTACAAAAGGGAGAGTTAACGATGAGAGTCCAAGATGAAGAAGTAACTTTTAATGTTTTCAAGGCTATGAAATTCCCGAAGGGAGAGGAAGAGTGCTTTAGAGTTGATCTGATTGAAAAAGCAACTAGAGAGGTATTTAGTGAATTTGTGAATGAAGACCCTCTTGAAACTGCATTGGTTAGTGAAAATTTATTTGATGATTCAACTGTGCTAGAATGGGTTTAAATGTTAGATTCAGCACCGAAGTTCACACGATGTTTGCAAAAATTTGAACCTCTGGATTTTTGGGAAAAGCCGGATGAAAAGGTGAAATCATCTTTAGAAGAACCGCCCACCTTGGAACTTAAGCCATTGCCTAACCATCTACGGTATGCCTACCTTGGTTCTTCTTCTACCTTTCCAGTTATTATTTCTGCATCACTTGATAAGGTTCAAGAAGAAAAGCTACTAAGGGTACTTCGGCAATTCAAGACTGCTCTTGGGTGGACTCTTGCGGATATCAAGGGAATAAGCCCATCAATTTGCATGCATAAGATTCTATTGGAAGATGAAGCGAAACCGATTATTGAACAACAACGAAGACTCAATCCCATCATGAAGGAAGTTGTAAAAAAGGAAATCATTAAATGGTTGGATGCGGGAATTATCTACCCTATCTCAGATAGCTCATGGGTAAGTCAGGTTCATTGTGTGCCAAAAGAAAGGGGGGAATGATGATGTTGCAAATGAGCATAATGAATTAATCCCGACTCGAACAGTTACGGGTTGGCGGGTGTGTATGGATTATAGAAAGTTGAACAATGCCACTCGTAAGGACCATTTTCCTCTACCATTCATAGATCAAATGTTGGACAGGCTTGCAGGGCGTGAGTATTATTGTCTTTTGGATGGATACTCGAGGTTATAACCAGATTGCCATTGCACACGAGGATCGGGGAGAAGGCGACATTCACATGCCCATATGGTACCTTTTCTTTTCGCAATGTCTTTTGGATTATGTAATCTGTGGCGACATTTCAATGGTGTATGATGGCTATTTTCTCCGATATGGTCGAACAAAATCTCGAGGTATTTATGGATGATTTTTTCGATTTTGAGGATTCGTTTGATTATTGTTTGGAAAATCTCACTCTACGTGCTCAAAGCGGTGTATGGAAACAATTTGGTTTTAAAAGCTGGGAGAAATGTCATTTTATGGTGCAAGAGGGAATAATCTTGGGTCATCGAGTGTCATCAAAAGGAATTGAAGTTGATAGAGCTAAGATCAAAACCATCGAGAGCACTCGCCACCACCTATTTCGATAAAAGGGTATTCGAAGTTTTTTTGGGACACTTGTGGTTTCTATAAACGATTTATAAAAGACTTCTCCAAAATCACGAAACCACTTTGCAATCTTTTGGAGAAGGATGTCCCATTCAACTTTGATCGAAGCATGCACCGGAAGCTTTTGATGTGTTGAAGAAGAAACTTGTTCACTTTTTGTAATCATAGCGCTTGATTAGAGTATCCCATTCGAATTAATGTGTGATCTTAACGACTTTGCGATTGGCGCGATTATTTGTGAACGAAAGGATAACATTTTTCATGCTATATACTATGCTAGTAAGACATTAACGGATGCCCAATTGAATTATACCACTACCGAGAAGGAGCTATTAGCGATTGTTTATGCATTTGATAAATTCCGATCATATTTGATTGGGACAAAAGTGATCGTGTTCTGAGATCATTCGGCAATTAAGTACTTAATAGCAAAGAAGGATCTGAAGCAGATTAATTAGATGGGTATTATTGGTACAAGAGTTTGACTTGGAGATCCGGGACCAAAAAGAATGAACGATCGGAGTTCTTGATCATTTATCACGATTAGAGAATGCGAACTAAAAAAGATGACACTGAACGATGATCGATGAATTTTCCCTGATGAACAAGCTGTTTGCGGTAAGGATGGATACTCCATGGTATGCTGATTATGTAAATTTCATTGTGAGTAAGGTGTTTTCTTGATTTAACAAGTCAGCGAGAAGAAGAAATTTCTCCATGATGTGAAGCAGTATTTATGGGATGAGCCATTTTATTTAAATAATGTGGAGATCAAGTAATAAGAAGGTGTGTTAGGAAGTTGAAATGGAAAATATTCTCTACCAATGTCATGCATCGACTATGGTGGACATTTTGGGAGAAAAAAGCAGCTGACTAAGGTGCTTCAATGTGGATTCTTCCGGCCAACACTCTTTAAGGATGCCGTGTGTTTTCATTGAAATGTGATGAGATGCCAAAGAGTGGGTAATATATCAAAGCGACAAGAGATGCCACTAAACATGATCTTAGAAGTCGAATTATTTGATGTTTGGGGCATCGACTTCATGGGACCATTTCCATCATCTTTTAGCAACTCCTATATACTTCTAGCGGTAGACTACGTTTCGAAGTAGGTAGAAGCTATAGCATCGCCCACCAATGATGCTAAAGTTGTGGTTAAGTTCATTCGGAAGACTATTTTCTCTAGATTCGGCACTCCTTGTGCAATCATTAGTGATGAAGGCACGCACTTCTGTAATAAGTAGTTTTCAGCTATTCTCGCTAAGTACGGAGTCACTCATAAGATAGCTACTGCTTACCATCCACAAACAAGTGGTCAAGCCGAGGTATCTAGCAGAAGTGAAGCGAATCCTCGAGAAGATAGTGAACCCTAGTCGGAAGAAATTGGGCTAGTAAGTTGGATGATGCTTTATGGGCATATCATACGACACAAAACTCCGATAGGGATATCTCCGTGCAGAGTTAGTATATATGGGAAGGCATGCCATCTTCCGGTTGAACTAGAACACACGGTGCTTATTGGGCAATTCGGAAGTTAAACTTTGATATATACTGCTGCGGGAGAGAGCGCCTCTTACAATTGAACCAAATGGATGAATTCAGAGTCGATCATACGAGAACGCGAAGTTATATAAAGAAAAGGTTAAGAGGTGGCATGATGAGAAGATTCTGGAAAGAAAGTTTGAAGCAGGGCAAACAGTGCTATTATACAATTCAAGGCTTAAATTGTTTCCAGGAAAGTTGAAATCCCGTTGGTCAAGGCCATTTATCATTACAAAAGTTTATCCTCACGGAGCTGTGGAGGTGGAAGACCCGGATGCCAAACGTAACTTTAAAGTCAACGGTCAAAGATTGAAGCACTACTATGGGGGTTGTGTTGATCGTGAAAAGACATCGATCAACCTTGCTGATTAGAACAGAGAAGAAAGTCAGGCTGAAGACTATAAACCAAGCGCTAACTGGGAGGAAACCCAGGAATTTTTATTGTTATTTTCTATTTTTACTTTTATTTTGTTTAATTTGCTTTACTGTTAGTTTATTTAGTGGTTAAACTTTTATAGTTTAGGATTTGTTACACCCCTGACGTTCTCTAACACGATATTCAATTGATTGCAGGATAGGAAACATGAATTCTTATTTGGCGGGTTTGACTAATGACCACTACGAAGCCAAGCATTTATGAGCCTAATAGATGAATGTCCATTTGTCAAAATCTCAAATGTCTAATCATTTCCTTCATTTTTAGTGTTATTGAATTGCTTAATGGTGTAGGGTATTTTTGTTTTTGTTTTTCTTCATCGTATGTTAGTCTAGTTAAGTATGTAGTTTATCTTAGTTTAGGGTTTTTAAAATAAGTCTTAATCTCCTTGCAAAAGAAGAAACTAACAATTAAAGTTGGGGTATTGTAGGTTGAAATCAACAAGTTTGGAAAATTATGACATGTCCAACCGCCTAGGCGCCCAAGCCCGGTACAAACCAAGTGCTGGCGCCTCACTCTGATGGTGAGATCGCCCAAGCGCTTAAGCGCCCAAATCGAACCTCATGCAGCCGCCAAGGCGCCCCAAAGTCGATAGCCATTCAGTGCCCCCAAGCGCTGGCGGATTCGATCAAGGCAACACCAAGCGCCTAAGCGCTCCATGTGTACCACACATACTGCTTTCAACCGCCTAGGCGGTCTAGCTAAGGCATACCCAAGCGCCTAGGCGCTCCTACTGCAGCATAAAAAAAAAAAAAAAAACCCCTAATCGGGCACAACTCTACGAACCCAAAACAAAGACTCTCTTGCTCTCCCATTCCAACTCAAACTCACTCAAATCACAACCCTCCTCTAATCTAGCCCACGATAATTAACTTCTTCTTGACTAAGGATAACCAAATACTCAATCTCCTACCCAAACTCAAAGGCAATTAATCTCCATATGGTCATCCTTCATCACCAATTCGGGCACCAACTCACATTCAAGCCACATCTATATGAAGTAAGTGCTCAAACCTCAAAAAAATTGCTCCTACAACTTTGATCGGAACATCATATCTGGCTATAACCAAGTAAGTGCACAAGATTTTATTGCAAATTATTTGGATTTGCTTGGATAGTAGCTAAGGTAGTAAGTTGAAGTTGGTTATTTCATTGTGTTGGCTCAAGTGGATTTGGGTACTTCTCATTGTTGCTTGTATTGCATTGGACGACTAGTGTGCTTAGTTATTGACAAATTTGGTGAAAATTAAGTTTGGGGGAGTGCCTACCAATAGTGTTCAAAATTTGTGCACACCAAGTGTTCGATATATTGTTACAAAGAGGATTGGCCCATACTAAGCCTCTGAACATCGTCTATTGGGCAAGCACTTCACACACAAGACTCATGGCTACTAAAAGGCAAAGAGGCGAGACTTCGGGCACTTCGACTAAGTATGACAAAAAGAGATTTATAAGTGCTAGTGCGTCCGAAAGATATTACAACGTGCTTTCTAGTAAAACGCTAATTCCTGAGCGTGGATTATTGCCAGAGGCAGAAGATGGGGAGTTACTACAAATGATTGGAAGTAGAAGATGGGTGAACTTTACATCCCAACCGAATTCATCGGTCATTAAAATTGTTAAGGAATTCTATGCCAATGCAAAAGATATTGTTGGTAATATAATTTGGGTTCGCAAAAAATCAGTGGAGGTCAATTTTAGGACAATAAATGCTTACTACGGCTTGAACATAATACCCAATACTGGCTACATGCAATATTTAGAGCACGAACTAGACTACAGTGAGATCATTCAAGCTTTGTGTGTACCTGGAACAACATGGAAATTAACAGATCAACAAGAAGCTGTTTTGTTCCCTGCATCCGCACTAAGCAGTTACGGGAAAACATGGCATGCCTTTATTTGTGCCAAGTTGATGTCGTGTAGGCATATGAGTGATGTTATAAATCAACGGGAAGCGTTGCTTTTCTGCATTGCACAAGGAAAAACTATAGATGTGGGTCATGTTATACATGATTCAATTGACAAAGCAATTCGAGGAGGGACCTCAGGTGGATTACCTCACCCATCTTTGATCACTGGACTATGTCAACAAGCTAGAGTCAAATGGGATGCCGAAGAAGCTAGACAACTTCCCTTAGCTGCGATTGACCACTCGATTATACAAGGTATGGGGTGGGGGTACACCACACCCGAGAGGGTTAGGGTTCATTATTGTGCCTCCCGAATCTGCAGCCGAGCCTAATCAACAATCACATGACAATCCTCCTGCAGCTGGAAGTTCTGGGCCACTACCAAATTTTTTTGAAGATATTCGCCGAGAATTAAGAAATCAAACTAGAAGGATTGACATGGTGGCTACTAGAGTTCAACAGGGTTTTGACCGGGTTAAAAGAAATCAGGATAGCCTAGCTCAGCGACAAACAGAGATGTATCAAAACTGAAGTGCAGCATTCCTAGAGATGTTTGACCGCATGAATTCAGCTGCCGCTCCCTACCAATTTCCCCCATTGTTTGCGTACCCCCCGGCTGATCTACCCCCTGAAGATGAGGTTGATGAAGAAGAAGACGAGGATACTGACGAGGAATAAGGCGTCTATCTTTCAGGGAAGTCCTCAATGCCTAATTTCTTATATTTTGTTTGTTATATACAATGGGGACATTGCATAGGTGTAGTTTGGGGGTGCATTCATCCAGTTCTAGTTGCATTCATGTAGTATTCATTTAGTAGTTTTTCATGTAGTTTTCATTCTAATTTCTTAAAAAAAATCAAGTATTTGCATGTTTCCAGCTGTTAGATAGTTTAAGTCTGTTTTGGCCAATGATGATATTGGAATTGAGTGAACAAGTAAAGTATTGTCTATTAAGACTTTGATGTAATTTCTTGTCATGATTTGAATCTTTACATGTTTGAAACCGATATAATAAGGATATGCACAAGAAAAACAACTATGTTGGTGATTGAGTCTAAATTGACACATAATGGACTTTTTGAGGATAATACTAGTTTGAATGAATGAAAGACATGAATAAAGCGAGATGATGAATTTAGACAAAAACTTAAGTTTGGGGGAAAAATTTTGGGATATATAAGCTTCAAAAAAAATTGATGAAAAGATCTGGTAGCTAGTCTTGTTTGGGGCCTTTGTTACTTGAGCAAAACGCTTGGAGAGTGTCTTTACACTTAGCGCCCTAAGGTCTTATATGGTGCAGGAGTCGTTGGGTTGAAAGCTTCGCTAATGGGTAGCCTTTCATAGCCTAATGGAATGAGACATTTCACAGTCATGGTTAAAAAAAAAGAGATAAACAATAAAACGGGAAAAGAGCAAAAAGCCCCCGTAATGATAAGTAAAGCATAAGTATCCCGGATTGGACTCTTAAATTTGGTGGATGTTTGACTTTAGTTGAATCTAGCTTGTTCGTGAATTTTGTGAGTTGACACTATATGACGCCTTTAAGGAGATCTATTATGTTTTGTATTTAGCATTATATTAGTTAGCGTTGTTGTTCAGCACACACGCACTATATCAGTAATAACAGGGTAAGATTTGATGATTGACTAGGAAATTATTGATCTGTCTTGATATGATGTACTAGCATGTTTAATCTGATTTCTCTGAGGCTTGATGAATAGATTTTGTTCTGTTTGACTGCTGAAATTTTAGGCACGTAGATAGCTGTATTGCATATTTAGTTATTGCATTGTGTTTTATTGCTTGGGAACAAGCAATTGGTTAAGTTTGGGGGTATTTGATGAGTAGGTTTTATACCTATGAATCCGATATTATTAAACTTAATTATTGCTATCTTTAATTGTTTTTTAGTATTTTTTTATCTGTTTTGTGTTTATTTCTTGTAGGTTGGAGCTGGAGGGACAAATTGGTCATTTCGGAGAAGAAAAAGGTCAAAAAATCATTAAAATTAGAGCTGAGTGGAATTTTTGTAATTACGTGGTCCTGGTCAAGCACCTAGGCGCTTGGAAATAGCTTGTGTTGAGCGCCTAGGCGCTCATGTGCGGCAAAAAGGAGGATTTTATACTGCCAAGTGGGTTTTTGAAGCCAAAAAGGAATCTGAATGAGGTGGGAGACTAATACAAATAGGAGGAGACTTTAGAAAAGACGTATCACTTAATTTTTGAAGAGATTTGCAGAGAGGACAACGAAGGAAAATACGAAGGAGAATTGCAAGGGCTGAAGATCAAAGAGAGAGTTTAAGAGCAAATTCAGAGTTTCTTCTTCTCTTCTCTAGTTTTATCTTTTGTAATTATCTGGGATGTTTGGATTATTAATCTGGATGATGTTTTTCTTTATTATTATCATGAACTAAATTTTAATTAAGATTGCAACGGAACTTGGTATGTAGTTTAAATTGAAGCTTCCCATTGAATGAAAGTTGGTTTTTATTGAATTGTTTATCATATCTTATGTTTATTGATTAATTGTTTGGCCAACAATTACTGTGATAATCTATATAAAATTTGAAGATGGAGTATAGATTGAGATATGGATATGATAACATCTGTTCATATAATCTGTGTGACGCCCCCAAAATAGGTCCATTCCATCCAACCCATTATGAGTCGCCAAATACATGGTACAGAAATAACTACAACTTTATTATTACAACATATAAACTGTGAGTTTAACTACAGATATTGCCATCTAGACAATATCCACACGCAAATAAATTCCCATCATAATTATTGATACATTATTTTACAAAAATGGTGAGGACTACTAAACAACTCTCTCTAGAACCTTCATTCCATACCCCGACTAGTACTCGCTATATTCTCTCCTCCTGAGAAGAAAAATGGAACAAAAAGGAAAAGGGTGAGCTCAACTAGCCCAGTAAAGAATATTATGACTAAGATAATATACAACAAATTATCGTTAGTCTTCAACAGGAAAAAATCTAATAGAATACAACAGACAACCAATTTTAAATCAATAACTGCAGCGGAAACAACAATTCATTAGAAGAGTTAAGTAGAGAATGCAAACTACTATCTTCTATATATGAATTTTAAAGTTCATCGTCAATATTTTATCCCTGTAACATCAATCAATATATATCTGGAATCAAATATTCATCTTTGCACTACAGCCAAAGATATTCATCGATTGGTCATGTTCATCTAAACACTGTTCATCTTTGCACTCTGAGCCAAAGATATTAATCGATCGGTCGTGTTCATCTCAACACTGTTCATCTTTTTGCACTACGGGCCAAAGATATTCATCAAGAAATCATTTATCTTTGCACTACTGGGCCAAAGATATTCATCGAAAATCATTCATCTTTTACTACGGGCCAAAGATATTCAATAATATCATCATTTAAGGCCGAGGATGATGAAAAATATTTTTTTTTAAAGAAACGAATCCAATGAAACAAAATGACAAGGATTAAGGATTAAGGATTAGTACTTTGTTTTATCCACATCCAAAATACCTCAAAATAATCATAGTGGTGTAAAATTCAAGAATGATCAAAACATGGATACAATCAAAGCTAGTATCCGAATAGATATTTCGAGACGAAAAGAAAAATTTTCATTTTTCGATGAATAGCGTCGTGTTAAGTGAATAATCTGAAGTATCAGTATCGTGAATAGTCTTAAGTATCGTGAATAGTAATCCCAACACTAAAAGTTCCAAATTTGATAAAACTTCGGATCAATATTTGACATAATGATATTGAAGAAATAATATCATTACGAAAAAATAATAATATCCTTACCTCAAAAGAGCGGTGATTTCCGACCGAATAACATTTGAAACGAACTTGCACCGTAGATAGCAATACTCAAAGTATACTCAAAATACTCACAAGAATAAACTCGATAATATAGAGAGAGAAAACTTGATTTACGGTGTGATTTTCAATTCTAACCTAAGCACCTATTTATAGGAAAATGCTTAGAACACCAAAGCGAGAAAAATTTAATATAATAATAATATATATAATCAAATTTCCTCGCACACAAATCTGGTCCAAACTTCACCATACATGTTAAATGAGTTTCAAAAATGAAAAAAACGTTTTTGTAATTAAAAATATTTTAAACTTCCAAAATCAATTATTTGAGCTTGAACTTCAATAATTCATAATAAATAGCCCTTTTATCGGAAAATTCAAATCTCACTAGTTTTATAGGAAATTCAATTCTCTACAACTTTGCGGAAGAAAGTTTTTCCAAATTCCAAATGAAAATTGGTAAAAAATCCATAAGCAGGCGATTTTACTGTTATAATCAAATTTGGTTGATAATTGTGTCCACCAACACACAAAATATGTGTTAAATATTTAATGCCACAAAAATACTCTTCTTCCTCATATACTCATATATTCATTATAAAAATATCACACCGAATTAATATATTATTAAAATAATATATTTAAATGAATTATTTTATCAGAAAAAGATAAAATATTAATTTTCAACAATTGTCACATTAAAAATTTTCTCCATCTATATCCACATAAAATCAATATTTTTCTCATCATATAAATTAATAATTAATTATTCACAAATAATATTACAGAATCACAATCTCTGCAATCGGTAGTTCCGGGAAAGAGGGGCTTTCAATAAGAATTTCTCCTTCTTTGGCGCCATGATTAGGTGACCAAACCTCTCCTTGAGCGAACTTTCTAGACATTGCCAATAATGTTATCTAATAATATTATTCGGATAATATGAATTATTGCTTCAATAATGAAAATCGTGTAATGACAATTATTGAAACAACAAAGATATAAAATATCAATGCAAAGAATTATTGAATCAATAAAATAAAATACTGAACAGTAATTACTGTAACAATTATTGAGTAGTGCATTCTTACGTAAGAATCAATAATTGGTGCAATACCATGTGCTACTGTTCAACAACGCGTATTAGTGTGTTTTAACCACCGGATAATACTGTTCAACAACGCGTATTAGTGTATTTTAACCACCGGATATTCCAACAGTATTAACGATAACAACTACGCCGTTATTTATAAACAACTTATATTTGTCATTTTCTTCATCCAATCGCTTTCCGTTATGGGGCCCACACATGGATGTGCTTGAGTAAATTAATATTCCCAACAGTCTGAATATTCCACGACCAAACGAATATTCTACAACAATGATGATATTTTATAACCACTTGCTTATTCGAAATATTTGCGTATTTTACCCATAACTATCCACATTAATTAAATCAACCCTTACTATTTCAAAATAATAAATAGAGAAAAATAAATTTTATTTATAAAAATTTGGGGTCTTACAATCTGAATAGGGTTATTATGATTAGCATGTAGGATAGGAATATACCTATGTGTCTTTTGTATCCATTGAAAGAATTTGTGCGTAAAACCCTAATTAACTTGATTCACATAGGAATATAGTGAGTTGATTAACTGGGGTGTTCCTTGTAATTCTGCGTCTTAAAGACTGGATTTAGGAGGATTTGTTCACATGCCTTTGGAAGAAGTGTGTGAATTTTTATAAAGCATTCTTAGATAACGATTCATATTAGTTAATTAATTTTAAATGGGAAGTAAGTTAGTTTAAATGAAATACCAAGGAAAGTTGTAATCTTAACCTGTTAAATCTACAGTTATTCTTGTGAAATTTTGATTTTTAATCATTAGTTTTGTTAAGTTTAAATTTCAAATCACAAACAAAATTTCGTAGTTTAAAATAGGATTAATTGCATTAGAATTAGTAATTGATAAATATTAGTCTATTTCCTCGTGGGAACGATATCCTTGCTTGCTGAATATTACAATTGAACGCGTATACTTGCGTGGTAAAGTGCTATTAAAAATTAGGCAACAGGTGCAGAGGATCAGAAATAAGGAAAGTCAATACAAAACAAGTTAGACAATAGTGAAATAAACAGCAGTGCTTTGTACTCAAGCATAAATTTCCACCTCTTTCAGCTTATGAACCAAAACTACCTTTTCCCCAAGTTCTAACAAGGAATTGGAAAGTTGGAAAGAATTCAACGTGGTATACAGAGTCTAATGAAAAATTCCTAGAAGAAATGGCGAATAAGGAACAAGAACTTAAAGATGATAAGGAGTTCACTAGTGGAAACCATTTGGAAATGCTTGAGACTACTGCTAAATTTGAAGAAAAAATCAGGTATTCAAAGTCTGAAAAGGATGAACAAGAGGTAGAGATGGAAGAATTAATAATTCCTGCAGATTTTTATAAGGAGGACATAGATGATGATACTTTCCTTGTACCAGCAACAACATAGAATGATAAACACCATGGGACCTTACACATGGAATTGGACGACACACATGTCCATTTCGGTATATATGAAGTTAAGAGGTATCTTGGTAATGTTAATTCTATTTTTGCTATTGATGTTTTTGACTCTATAGTGCAGGAATCTCTTGAGCAAATATTCAAGATGGATTTGAGGGCCGGAATGGAGCAGAATCAGGATCATGAAGTAAAGGATGTTCCTAATGAATTGAAACTATTACCATTCCACTTGAAGTACACAAGTCCAATTACATAGGTTGAGAATGATGATGTCAAGCCAATGACATTAAACAAGGGCAGCTGCTTGGGAGGCAACCCAAGATCTAATGTTTGATTTTTCTATCCCTTTATTTTTTAGTTTTTTTAGCTAATAATATTTTCTTCTTTGCATGATTTTCTTACATTGGGGACAATGTAAGGTTTGAGTGTGGGGGGAAGATTTAGGTTTTTATTTTATTAGGGGATATTGATATGATTTTGATGGGGAATTTGAAAAAATAACGCTTTTGAATTTTTTTGAAAATTTTGGTTTCATGATTCTATTTGGCTATGTGTTAAAAAGATTAAAGCCAAAGATTAAAAGTCGATGCTAAAATTCAGATTCTGCTTGATGCTTAATTAGTTGATGAATGATGAAAATTAAGCCATGATCCATAATAATTGATTTAAATTAAATTTGTGATACATGAGTACTTGAATATGAGAAGCATGTTTATTTGGCTAAGTTATTTATGGAGTTGTCTATGTGCACTGATTTCATGACTTAGAACTGTTTAACTTGCTTATGTTGTTGCAGAACCATGTGAATAAAATAATGAATGAAAAAAAAAAGAAAAAAAGAGAAGGAAAAAATGAAAATTGAAAATCTGCTTTGTTGGGAGAGTGCATATTTTGATTTGATGTTTAAGTATGAATGCTCATGATTATATGTACAGTCCTTCAAGGAATATATGTACAAGGACTTAGTGATAGATCAAAGTTGTTAGGTTGATCTAAACTCTTAATTTGTACAATTCTGTAAATGAATGTATAGATAAAGAGATCAAAGCTGTTAGGTTGATCTTGAGATGTAATAGATAGGCTTCGAAGAGATCGTAGTGTATCAAGCTGATCAAGATTGCAGAAGCCAAGGCAGAAACGTAGAGCATCGAGGATCGTAGTGTGCCTTCCTTGAAGGGCCTCTTCAAAAATCGTAGAGTGGTCCCAACATTTGTCGAGCCAACTCAACGATCGAAGTGTGCTCTCGGAAACGTAGAGCTTGCAAAGAAAGCAAGTGAAGATCGTAGTGTGCAAGTCTTTAAGAGAAATCGTAGTGCTCTTATTTGATAAAATCAGACCAAGCACCAAGGTGATAAGACACCACGATCTGGATCGTAGAGTATCATCTGCCTTGTGTCAGAATCATCGAGCCCCACCTTTTTGTTTGAAGATATATATCCAATGAATGTGGAATGGGTTTTAAACGTTGAAGTACTCACCAGTCCCAAAGGCATAAAAGATATCCTTAGTATGCAACAAAGAAGCGTATTGAAGAAGCTAAGGAAAGTACCATTCGTAAGAGGAAAATACCTTTTCAGGTGTTAGGTGAGAAAGCGATCATTGTGTCAATTGGGCGTAATGCAATTCGAAGATGTCGTAAAAGTCTCCATCAAAGCTGTAAATGTCAAACGCATTTAATGCTTCAACGGATGGATCCAATGGATAGATTTCAAGATCACATATATGCAAAACATATGCAGATGTGAGAAGAAAGCAAGCATTGAACAAAACACACAAGAACACTCAACTCTCAACTCTATGATATGAGAAAAAGAAAAGCTTGCTCAGCTACTCAGTTCTTTCGAACAAGTGCTGAACATCAACTGAGTAGCAACAATCAAGAACTCAACAACTACCAATCAACTGAAGTAAGAGTTCCAAGTCAGAAGGACTTGAAGAGTTCTAAGTGAATCGTAAAGAGCCAAGTCTCTTCGGACTTGAAGAGTTCAAGAGTGAACTAAGAAGTTCCTGATCACCGGTCTAGAAGGAATCAGTGATGATTCAGAAAGTGTAAAAGACATCCTTAGTGGATTCCATACTCGAGGAGTAGAAGAGTGGACTAGGAGCTTTAAGTGCTCTGAACCACTTAAAATGACTGTGTCTATTACATTCTTTCTATAACTGCCATATCTGCCATAACTGCTATAACTGCCTTACTCTCATTAACTCACTATCTTAAGGGAGATTAAAACAAATATTAATTCCACTGAGTTTTAATCATTATCAACTAACAAGTTAAAATAAAAGATTTTTAAAATATCTATTCAACCCCCTTCTAGATAACTATTGTGCCTCTAGAACTAACAATTGGTATCGAAAGCAGTTCTATTATACAACCTACAAAGCTTAAGTAGATCCAATGGCACACTTACCAAGCGAATCAAGGATCTGGAGGAGGCAAAGAAGCCACCAATGTGCAACAAAGATAAATTCAAAACTGGAAAGTTAGGATGCAAGCATACATAGGACTCAATAGATGAAGATCTATTTGAGACCTGCTTTTAATGGGCCCTATGTTCCAACAAAGCTTGCACCAACTACAGACGATCCAAACAGAATACAAATCAAAGTCAAAGAGGAGTGGACATACAACGAGAAGAGAGTTGTTCAACTCGACAAGAAGGCAAAAAACATTTTGTTTCAATCCTTAGAAGACGATCTGTTCGAAAATGTGGTCAACAGCAAAATAGCAAAGGAGGTTTGGGAAGCACTACTCATCATGCATGAAGGAACGGAAGAAGTAAGAGAAAACAAACAATCTCTCCTAACACATCATTATGAAATGTTCGCTCATGTTAAAGGAGAAAACGTCACTGCCACCTACAAGAGATTCAACGTTATGCTCAACTCTCTACGAGCTTATGGAAAGATCTATCCAAACAAAGATCTAATCATAAAGTTCATGAGGGCCTTACCAAGCAGGTGGGATGCCAAAACCACTGCTATTAGAAAGTCAAAGAATATCCACGAGATGACTGTTCAACAACTATACGGTAATCTTCTCACATATGAACTGGAGCTGACTCAACGAGCAGAAACTCTGTCAGAAGGCAGAAAGAAGGATAAGGGTGTTGCTCTCAAAGAAACTGAAAGTACCTCCAAGGTCAACACTGAAATTGACTCGGACTATGATGAAGACGATGATGAAGATCTTGCAATGCTGGTAAAAAGACTCAGAAGGTTTATGCGTCATGGCAAAACGTGCAAACCAAAGAAGGTCAGAAACTACAGCAGCCATGAGCAAATGAATTATCTATACTACAACTGCAAGAAGCCTGGCCACTTCATTGCCAATTGCAACAAACCTCTCAAAGTAGAGCTAAAGAAGAAATCACATCCAAAGAAGGAATACAAGGGCAACAAAAGGCCTCAGAAGAGAGACAAAGGCCTTGTAGCTGGAGGATCGTGGACTGATTCAGACAATGACTCAACTCCTGAATCTTGAGATGATGAAGATCCCCAAATGGCAAATCTTTGCCTAATGGCCAAAAGTGCAAAAGACAAATAGAACTCCAACATACATGAAGTAAGTATCGATGAGGTATTTGACTTCAACTCTCCTGATGTAGACATTAATGATTTGAGAACTGCACTACATGGCATAACAACTGATCTGCATCAATACATGAAGTGGTTCAGAGTTCTGTCGAAGGATTATTCACTTCTTCAAGAGGAAAAAAATAAAGCTCAAGAAGAACTGGAAACAACCCTTCTAAGTACTAACTTAGTCTCCAAGCTTGAGGCTAAGAATGAAATCTTAAAACAGACCAATGAGCTCAATGCACAAAGAGAGTCCAATCTAACCTCTAAAATTGAGGAACTAGAAAAGACTATCTCTACATGGAATAAATCCTCATCATCCATGGACTCCTACTCTCTAGTCGAGAGAAGTGCATCCGATGTAACAAGCCTAGGCTTTGGGGATCCACCTCAGAGCCATGTGTGGAAAAGATAAAGGAAATTAGCACTAGTAATGCTTCAAGTTTTAGTAGAGGCATTACATTTGTGAAATCCTCACGTAAGGAAGAACCAAATTTCAACCCTCGTTTCTACTAATTCAATCCATACTCCAAGGAGTAAAGGATCCCATGTCGGCCCGGGCTTTATAAAAGAGAAGAAGAGTAACCCATCCACTACTCACTCACCAACCTCAAGGATCGTAGAGTCAAGTAAGACCAACTTTACGAATCAACTGGGAAGGTACAATAGAGGTAAGGTACACTCCTCACAATTCATGAAACCCAAGGACACGTGGAAGAAGGAAAATCAGTTTAACAGAAGGATGACTAAAGAACCACAAAAGTTCAAATGGAGAATGAATTCTCACACACACACAAGCATGCATCATATTAAATGTTTTGTGTGCTACAAAATTGGTCACAAGGCTACAAAGTGCTATTATAATTCCATGCATGTGAGACCCAAGATCAAATGATTTGGGTCCCCAAGGGTACTAAAAAATAGGACCCATGCAAATATGGGTACCAAAATGAAGGTTTAATGTTACCACAGAAAAAAGAGCTCCACGATCACGACCGGTATCCGGACAAAGGATGCTCAAGGCACATGACCGGGAACAAAGCCCTTTGTCTAACTACATAGAAAAGGAAGGTCCCTCACCATCTTTGGAGACAACGGCTCCGGCAAGACAAGAGGATATGGCTCACCGAAATGGAGCAAAGTCCTCTTCAAGAGAGAGTGGCTTATGTGGAAGGACTACAACACAATCTTCTAAGCATTAGCCAACTCTGCGACAAGGGTCATCAAGTAACATTCCTCAACAATCAAAGTCAAGTTAGAGATTTGAAGACATCTCACAGAAAGCTAACTCTAACAAGAGAAGGAAATGTCTATATAATGAATCTTGGACAACTAAGCTCGATGATGAAACAATATGCTTTTTCAAAAAAGCATCTCAAGAAATGAGTCAAGGCTATGGCATAGACAATTGTCTCATTTAAACTTCAAAAGCATGTCCAAGCTTCCTCAAAAGATCTTGTTGCAGCCTACCCAAGTTCAACTTCATCAAAGAAAGGCCATGCAATGCCTGCTACTTGGAAAGCAAACCGTAAGCTCATTCAAGAGCAAACCGCCAACTCAATCGACAAAGCCCCTACAAATTTGCTCCACATGGATCTTTTTGGGCCAATTCCAACAACAAGTCTTAGGAGGAAAGATACTCACCGTCATAATCGATTTACTACACTGTGTTCATACGGGTGTTCTTTCTAACCTCAAAGGATGAAACAAGCTCCCAACCCATCAAGATGTTCAGGCTAGTGATGAATGAGAAAGGAGAAAAAAGCAAGGCTATAAGGAATGATCATGGTAGAGAATTAGAATTCTCAGAAATGGACCAGTTCTGCATAGACAATGGCATCAGTCATAACTTCTCAGCTCCATGAACTCCTCAACAAAATGGAGTAGCTGAGAGAAAGAACAGAACTTTGATAGAGGCTGGAAGAACTCTACTAGCAGCAGCCCATCTGCCTGAATACTTCTGGGCAGAAGCTGTCAACACTGCATGCTACACTCAAAATAGATCACTCATACACTCTACGATCAAGAAGACACCCTATGAACTGTGGAAAGGAAGAAAGCCAAGTGTCAGCTACTTTCATGTATTCGGTTGTGAATGCTACATTCTCAACAATGGAAAGCAACACTTGATAAAGTTTCAACCCAAGTCAGACGAAAGAATCTTTCTTGGATATGCCACAGACAGTAAGGCCTACAGAGTGTTTAACAAGAAAACACTGAGTGTTGAAGTCTCGATTCACATCATCTTTGATGAAACAGACTTGACAAAATAGTGCTCTCAAGACACTACGACTTCGAAGCGCTTCGACACTACTTAACGAGGTCGTCGAGCTCAACACTACGATCATAGTACCAGATAAAGGAAATCGTTGAAAGCAAGGAGATGAGATCGTAGAGAGGCCTATGCCGTCAAAATCGAACCTCCACACCAAGAAGAAGAAAAAGATCTTGAAGGCCTAAGACAAGAAGGCATCAGGATGTATGTCCCAACAGAAACAGATGGGCAAGAGATCACACTCAAGATCTAATCATGGAGATCCGAAAAAGCAAGAGTAAAAACAAGAGCCGCCACCCGTAATGAATGTTTTTATCTAAGCTTCCCTATCACAAATGGAACCAAAGAAGATAGAGGATGCTATGGAAGACTCCAGCTGGATAGAAGCCATGCAGGAAGAACTTAACCAATTTGAAAGAAGCAAAGTATGGAGATTGGTACCAAGACTAAAGAGTCATCCTGTCATTGGAACCAAATGGGTCTTCAGGAACAAGATGGATGAAGATGGAGTAATAACCAGGAATAAGGTAAGACTAGTGGCCAAGGGCAACTCTCAGGAACAAGGAATTGACTACGATGAGACATTTGCACCTGTTGCCAGACTAGAAGCCATCAAAATCTTCCTTGCCTTTGCTGCTCACATGAAATTCAAGGTCTTTTAGATGGATGTAAAAAGTGCATTCCTGAATGGTGAAATTCAAGAAGAAGTCTACGTAGATCAACCTCCAGGTTTCATCAATCTATCTCTTTCTAATTATGTTTATAGATTAGACAAAGCCTTATATGGTCTTAAACAAGAACCTTGAGAATGGTATGAAACACTAACTAACTTCCTTATTGAAAATGGGTTCACTAGAGGTAGAGTAGATACTACATTATTTCTTAGAAAGCATAAAGACAAAATCCTATTGGTTCAAATATATGTTGATGATATTATCTTTGGTTCTATTAATGAAAAGCTATGTAAGAGATTCTCCAAGCTTATGCAGAGAAAGTTTGAGATGAGCATGATGGGTGAGCTAAATTTCTTCCTTGGACTGCAAGTAAAGAAGACTGATGAAGGAATCTTCATAAACCAAGCCAAGTACATTAAAGACTTACTTAAGAAGTATGACATGGAATCAACCTCTCCCATAAAAACCCCAATTGCTCCTGCAACCAAGCTTGACAAAGATCAAAAAGGTATAAGTATTGATATAACTCAATATAGAGGTATGATAGGCTCTCTTCTATATCTAACTGCCAGTAGACCAGTTATAATGTTTGCAACATGCATATATGCTAGATTTTAGGCTAATCCTAAAGAATCACATTTAACTACTGTAAAGAGGATTTTCAGGTATCTCAAGGGTACACCTCACTTGGGACTTTGGTATCCCAAGGAATCGCTCATTTGAACTAACAGATATACATATATGCTAATTTTGCAGTGCAAAAAATAGATAGAAAGAGTACCAAAGTGGCACCCACAATTGCTAGAAATGTATTTGTGTCCCCGTTTAGCAAGAAGCAAAACTCAAGATTCACCTCAACCGCAAAAGTTAATACATTGTCAGCCGGTAAATCACCGTGCTCAAATCCTATGGATGAAAAATCAGCTAGCAGATTATGGGGTTGAATTCAAATCCATACCTAGTCACTGTGATAACACAAGTGCCATAGCAATAACTCATAATCCTGTCATGCATTCTAGGACTAAGCATATAGAAATAAGGTATCACTTCATTAGGGATCATATGCAAAATGGAACTATATCTTTACAATATATCCCTACTGAAAATCAACTTGCTCATGTCTTTATAAAGCCTCTAGATGAATCTAGATTTAACAAGTCAATAAGTGAGCTAGGAATGCTTAATCTATAACCATGAAATATATTCTCTAGTGTGTGCTAACCATACAAATATAAAGGCTATGGTTGAAATCGTAGGCATGATCAAGGGAAGTCTACGATCGCAGAGTCAGCAGTAATACGCACTCAACGATCGTAGTACGACTCAACGATGGTAGAGAGCCCTCAACAAAAAAAAAGGAGCATCCCGTGATGAGAAAGTTCAAAACAAAGCAACCCTTCTGATAAGCGCCTCAGAACAAACCTAACCCTTGATTCACTCTATGAGGTTGGCCTTCCCGAGTTACCTTAAAAGAATGCTAAGTCAAAACTCATCACAAGGATCCTGATAGACACTTCGACGATCGTAGTTCGACATGATGATGACTCTTTGATGACTCGACGATCGTAGTTCGTATACACGATCGATTTACTGATCATGGGATGACTCGACGATCATAGTTCGTATACCATCGACGAATCTTTGCACGCGAAATGCTCTAAACGATCACAAAGGCCACCTCAACGATCGTAGTCCTCACTAAGGACACATTATCTTAGAAAGAGCTAAGGGCAATTCAGTACAATCCTCCTCAGTCAAATTCGTAGAGCCAAGAAGAATTTGACACCTGCCCCACTAAAAAAAATGGAGAGAGGGAAACTACAAGCATAAAGTTTGAAAAATGCCTTTTGAAATCAAAAGTTCAAAAAGCTTATCTCTCCTCTCTCTCTCTATCTACAAGCGTAAACCCTAACCCTTAAGAAAGTTTAGACAACCATACCCTTGAAAGAAATCAATGGCGCCTCAACGCTCGCTCGGCTACAGACTATGCTTCAATGAGTTCAAAACCACTGAACCCAAATTTCACAAGACTCTCACATTGATAAAGAAGGTGTCTCAAAGAAGCCCTAGGTACGAAAGCACTGGATCTACCCAAAGTCGATAAAGGAGTTTTACAGGAATGGGGTATTCGAATATAACGTTATCACCACAAGGGTCAAAGACGTGGAAATCAAACTCAGAACTGAGGATATCAACCTAGCCCTAGGCTTCAAAAATGAGGGGTGCCCAATCATAAATGGCATTGACTTTTATAAAGGCCTAAAGAAGATGCATCACAAGAAAATCCCCCCGGTCAAGGGATACAAGAAAAAGGAGTTTCCTAAGAGGTACGAATTTCTGGCCGATATTATTGGGAAGTGTATATGTTGCAAAAGCTCTGGCCACGAATTTGTAAATGAGGTACAACTCAACCTCATGACTGCCATAAGTTGTGGAATGCAACTCAACTATGGAGCTCTACTGCTTGAATGGATTGGGAAATGGATCACCAGCTCGAAGAAGACAAAGAGCTCTCAAAAGATGCTCTATGGGTGATTTATAATCATCATCCTACAGTCTGCTCTGGGTGATAAAATTGGGGAAAATGAAGGAGAATCCATCAATACAAACCGACGAATAACTCAGCAGCTGTTTAAAAATTAGAAAAGGAACCCAGCTGAGAATGTACACATGATGTCAGAGTCCAGTGGAAGAACCGGTGATATAAAGGAATCAGGGATTCCAGGAAATATGTCAGTCGTCAAAGAGACTGAAGAAGAAGAGGAAGAGACCAACAAGGGAGAACCCACTGCCCTCATCAGAAAAAGCAAGGGAAAGAGGAGGCTAAAGACTAGGATGGTAGAAGAACCTCAAGGGTCTACCACTGATATACCTATAGAGTCCTTTGATATTGAGACTCTGAGAATCCTAAGGAGAAAAGAACAAATTGGTGAGGCGTATGAAGATAGAGCCACCATATCACAAATCAATAAGAACAAATCACCACAAGTCCAAGAGGCCATCTATCTCTTCGATCGTAGAGTCTCTACTGATCGTAAAGACCAGACTGAACACCTCAAGTAAGGAAGCTGCTGCAACAGATGGTCTAATTGATTAACAGGATAGAGCTGAAGCTGAAGGAAGTCCTGAGGCTGTGGCTCAGCTTAAAAAACCAAGACGAAAATTGGTTAAGAAGTATATCCTTGTCAATGAAGGAGTGCTCAAGAAGGAAGAAAAGAGGATGGCTGCTAAAAAGGAACTATCCAAAGAAAGCCAAAAAGATATAGCTCAAGCTGAGGGGGAGACACCTAAAGTTTTCACCTTAGGAAATACTCAAGCTGAGGGGGAAATACCTGAAGTTCTCATGATAGAAAATGCTCCAGCTGAGGGGGAGCCATTAGTCTTGCAGATGGACGATCATATTGAGGGGGAGCCTCATGATATCCCCATTACAAAAGAAGCTGCTCATGCAGAAAATGAGGGAGAGCCTGAGCAAGAAAGTCAAAAGGAAGTCATTGACATAGTGGATTCCTCAATAGGAGATGGAGAAGAAGAGGAAGACAAAGATGATGAGGAACTTGAGATCACAGGCGTGGGCCGTGATGAGTATAGGAGTTATCTTTACAATCAGCTGTCCTCCTATCTCCCCATGATGCCTTACAATCAAGCTCAAATTCTAAACTCTTGGAGTCACGTGTTTTGGAGCTTCAAAGAATATCCAACCATCTCTGTGCTAGCTTATGGATTTCCAGGAAACTTCAACTTTTCCAAGAAGCTGATAACAAATGGTCCCTCCTCAAGGATGGTGCATGAGGTATTATCTATCCCAATCCTGTTCAGAGTTAATCACTATCCACTGTCTTTCTTCAGCCAGTTTTATGAATTTCCAAGCTGGTTGGAAGTAGTTTTAAATCCACCAAGTCAATCCCCAGTTACAAAATCCTAAAATTCTGTAAATGATGAACTAAATGTGCCAAACTTCATATTGATCCCAACTTCCATCAACTTTACGATTGATGACTCTAGCCCCATTGTAGAGTCCCAAGCTCAAATCATAGAGCCACCCTCTTCAGACACCCAAACAAAGTCCCCTCTATCAGATATTCCCTCCTCATCCACCAAAGAATACTTCAACCTTGATCTTACCCTCTACTCCTTGCAAGATCAATACAAGAAAACATCCCCTCCTTTAAACAACCCATAACTCAGTGAACTACTTTCAGATCTAGCCACCAAAGCTGAGTTAACAGAAGTGTCCAAGAAAGTGATCAAGGACATTGATGAGAGCCTTGAAGCTCACTCAGAACTCATTCATCTCCGACTGACAAAAATGATCAGTGCTGCAAATAATCTCCCAAGCACCCTAAATGCTGAGCTTATAAAGAAGCTGAAGGAGATCATCAAGCAAATGATTAAGAGCATAAAGGACAGGGATGACATTCACTTTCAAGCAGCTAAAAGACACAGAGATGTTGTTCTTGCCTTACAAACAACTCAAAATGCCCAACATAATCTTATGTTGGAGAACGTTATCAATTTGAAAACTGCCGTCAAAGAATTTCAACAATCCTATATAAACCAAGGACAATAAATTGACAATGTTCTAGCCGTCCTCAAAAATAGGGAAGCTCGATCTGAAGCTTTGATCAAGGAAAATCGCGAGGACGTTGCTCAAACCTAAAGCCAACTCAACGAGCTCGTTAAAGGAGTGACTCAGCTATCCGAAGACATTAGAACCCTTGATGATGACATAAAAGGGGAGAATAAAGGGAAAGGAGTACAAGGCAAGGGCAGAGGACAACTTCAAAGTCAATCTTCAAGGAGTCCTCCTACAAGGCAACTCCACCAATAGACTCCACGATCCAGCCATCAGACTCAACGACCTGATCAGCAGGAAATTTAAATGGCTAAACCAATAAGGAGTATAGGGCCAGCTACCAGCTCATAAAATGTCACCACCACAGGCCTTAGAATGCCAACTAGAGATCCTGCATTCATGAATAGGCATGATCAAAATCCTAGGCTAAGCCCTAGTGAGCTGGAAGATCTAGCCAGGTGGGACGAAGCAAGAAGGAAAAGAAGGGCTGAGGAGTATGCCAATCCTCCTCGCAAAAGATCAAAGAAATAGAGATAAGTGAAAGTTTAAATTCTTATTGATGTAAATCTAAATTGTAATATTATTCCAACATCAATAAATTCATGGTTATTCTCTAGAAATTTTAGCTGCTCACTGAAATACTAAGTCATATTTACTTTCCTACAAATGCATCTAGAAACTGATAATCATAACAACAAATCTCCTTGGTTATGTCAATATCAAATAGGGGGAGATTGTTGGGAGAATGCATATTTTGATTTGATGTTTAAGTATAAATGCTCATGATTATATTGAAAGTCCTTCAAGGAATATATGTACAAGGACTTAGTGATAGATCAAAGTTGTTAGGCTGATCTAAACTCTTAATGTGTACAATTCTGTAAATGAATGTATAGATAAAGAGATCAAAGTTGTTAGGTTGATCTTGAGATGTAATAGATAGGCTTCGAAGAGATCGTAGTGTATCAAGCTGATCAAGATTGAAGAAGCCAAGGCATAAACGTAGAGCATCAAGGATCATAGTGTGCCTGCCTTGAAGGGCCTCTTCAGAAATCGTAAAGTGGTCCCAACGTTTGCCGAGCCAACTCAACGATCGAAGTGTGCTCTCGAAAACATAGATCTTGCAAAGCAAGCAAGTGAAGATCGTAGTGTGTAAGTATTTAAGAGAAATCATAGTGCTCTTATTTGATAGAATCAGACCAAGCACCAAGGTGACAAGAAACCACGATCTGGATCGTAGAGTATCATCTGCCTTGTGTCAGAAGCATCGAGCCCCACCTTTTTGTTTGAAGATATATCTCCAACGAATATGGAATGGGTTTTAAACGTTGAAGTACTCACTAGTCCCAAAGGCATAAAAGATATCCTTAGTATGCAACAAAGAAGCGTTTTGAAGAATCTAAGGAAAGTACCATTGGTAAGAGAAAAACACCTTTTCAGGTGTTAGGTGAGAAGCGATCTGGCGTGTGGGTGGGCGATGTAATTCAGAAGACGTGCAGAAAAGTCTCCATCAAAGTACAGAAATGTCAAACGCATTTAATGCTTCAACGGATGGATCCAACAGATAGATTTCAAGATCACATATATGCAAAACATATGCAGATGTGAGAAGCAAGCAAGCATTGGACAAAACACACAAGAACACTCAACGCTCAACTCTACGATCTGAGAAAAAGAAAAGCTTGCTCAGCTACTCAGTTCTTTCAAACAAGTGCTTAACAACAACTGAGTAGCAACAATCAAGAACTCAATAACTACCAATCAACTGAAGTAAGAGTTCCAAGTCAGAAGGACTTGAAGAGTTTTAAGTGAACTGTGAAGAGTCAAGTCTGCTGGACTTGAAGAGTTCAAGAGTGAGCTAAGAAGTTCCTAGACTGCTGGTCTAGAAGGAATCTGTGTGATTCAGAAAGTGTAAAAGACATCCTTAATGGATTCCCTACTCGAGGAGTAGAAGAGTGAACTAGGAGCTTTAAGTGCTCTGAACCACTTCAAATGTCTGTGTCTATTATATTCTTGCTATAACTGCCATATCTGCCATAACTGCTATAACTGCCTCACTCTCATTAACTCACTATCTTAAGGGAGATTAAAATAAATATTAATTCCGCTGAGTTTTAATCATTATCAACTAACAAGTTAAAAACAAAAAGATTTTTAAAATATCTATTCAACCCCCCTGCTAGATAACTATTGTGCCTCCGGGAACTAACAATTGCTTAAATGTCCATTGTACGAAATAACTGGATATCCAAGCCTCGGGAAGCATCAATATTCACGCTAAAAAGTGTGATGGATAAAAGCAGCTTGACTAGTTAACTTTTATGGCCTTTGTTACTTGAATAAGTAAACCCTAGGGGTGTCTCTACACCCAGCACCCTAAGATCATCTGGTTTGGGAGTCGTTGGTGGAAAGTTCTATCGACGTTGGGATTTTTATTTGTCCTTTTCTCATTTCTTGTCTTTTGGTGTTCTCATGTTAGGTGAGATTTGTTTGAAAAAAAAGTTGTGAAAAGGTCCAACATGTATATGTTGATGATTGAATTTAAGAGTTAAGCCAGGTTGGTATTTTTAAATGGTTGAACCAACTCAACCGAGAAAAGGTTTGCACATTGACCTAGTGATGTGACACTATTTAACTGGTTTGTGAAACCGAGATTCGTTAGGGTTCGGAGGCTTAATTATGCGGAGGGAAGGTGTTAGGCACCCTCGACATCCGTGGTAACATCAAATGACCACCATTTTTCAATAAAAACCTTTATCTGAATGTGTGTGTGTGTAGATCAATGTGCAATTATCTGGAAGTAGTGTTATGCCTCATTTGCACCTATATATAGAAAGGGTTTGAATTTTGTATAAAAGTTCGGTTTTAACAAAATATAGCGATGATGTTTTGTAAAGAGGTTTTTCAAACCCTTATGCTCAATAGTAATTGAGGCCTTTGATACTTCCATTTTATTACGTGTTAAGTCTTGATTTCTTTTATTTTTCGAGATCTGAAGCATCTTGAGAAAATAAGATACATTCTGATCTTAGAACTCCTTGTGGGCATGAGAGCCGTCTAAGGAAATTCAAACACCGTGAATAATTTACAAGCTGGTCACAGCTGAAAATGTCCATCACGGGAACCGAATCTAGATTCAAGACACTAAATTTGTGATCACATGATTTCTAGGCTCACATATACGGTAAATAATTATATATATATATAACAGTTATATATATATACATATATATATAGGGAGAAGGTTCAAAAATGCCCCTGACATTTTCCCCAATGTCTACCGAGCACCCTATACTTTTTTTTCCAAAAATACCTTCAACGCTATATTTTTTGGGTCACCCTTGCCCTTGGATCGAACGGAGTTGCCACATAGACTAACGTTACTCATATGTGGCCTTATTTTACTGACTTGGACTCAAGCAAAGTTAAAACAAACCCTTCCGCCTCCTCTTCATCATCTTCTCCACCGCATCACCGCCGAGCTCCACCGCGAACTTCTGGCGGCTCTATCATTCGATTCAGACTTTGACTTGGCATTCTGCCATGCTCATGCACTGTCCATGTGGTTCTCGGTTGACAAAGCTCACGTATTATCTTCTCATAGACTGGTCCGTGACTCAGAAGACTGGCATATTCGTCGTTAAGATCTTCCAAATCCATTTGATAGCACCCATTTATGTTCTCTTCTCCGATTTCCACTGTTTTTCCCCTGACAAACACTGCATAGTGATTGTGTTCTGAAACGTTGGCATAGAATTCTTTCACGACTGTGATCACTGCCGGGTCAGGTTGTTCGGTGAGGGAGAACCAATTTCGTTCAGCAATCATAACTGCGATTTCTCCATCCTTGGTTTGATCGGGCCTCAAACCACGTTCGGGGACTAGTGAGCGGGTAGCCATGCGGTTATAGCATTCTTGAGCCGCGGCACTAACAAAACGGCGGCTATCAAATCTCGGCGGGTTCGAAGCAGAACCGGAACCGTCTCCACGTTGACGTTTGGATGCCATGTCAGAAATTCTGCAATGACAACATATTTATGTATTAGCATTGAACAGAATTGAGTGTGGATAAATTTATGTATGACTTGACCCCCAAACTTTATAATATGTATATATGTTGAGTACAAGGTTGGGGATGAAGTATGAGGATGGCAATCATATCGAATAGGTTCATGTACTATGAAAATTCTGTATTTGGAGAGCAACATGCATAAGTCGTTCACAAAGTGTGTCGTGCAAAGCAACATGTTCTAGAGTATGCATCGATACCATGTAAATCTTCCCATAAACTAGTGTGATAGTATGGCGGTGTCAAGGTAGGCCACAAACATGTGCATGTAGGCTTAGGCAATTCATCAAACATCTAAGAGGAAACTCATACATTGCTTAGAATCTCACTAAGTTGCTATCAATTCATACCTCTTATGTGTCAAAAATAGTCCATGAATGCAATCACTAGGTACAAATGAGCAAATTATGGCCATTATGCAATATAAAAACATTAACCCGTATTTCCAGATGAAGGTTGATGCATATCCGGATGAAGAACACTCACCAATTACATCAATAACCATGCTTGTTGCACAAAAATAGATTTATAGTATACAACATACCTTGTACCTTCAAAGAGTAACTGGGAAACAATTGGGACAGAAATTTTCGTGAATCACCAAGTGGTCGTGCGAAGATCACCAAGAATGAGATATATGAGAGAGGCGTAAAATTATCAGAAGAAAAATAAGGAATTACGTGTGAGAGTGGGGTGGAGGAAGAAGAATTTAAAAAGGAATTGAAGTTATGAGAGAAATTGAAACCGGCGTTTGAAACGTCTTGGACTTAACTGATCCCAGCGCCGGGGCGCTGGGTTGGACACTTGTTTGGGCGCCGGGGCGTTGAGCTCCAGAAGGTCTTAATAGTCCTTAGCGCCGGGGCACTGAGTTCCTTTGGTTTTGGAGCGCCGAGGCGCTGGGCCTTTCTTGCAGCTTCTGCCTAGCAGCGCCGGGGCGCTGTAAACCTATGTGATGGGGGCGTTGGGCCTGATTGCTCTTCACTCTGACTCCTGCTGTATGACTTGTACGAGTAATACCTATGTTATCTTTTGGCATCAAAATCTTCTTCTAATTAAATCAAAGGGAATATCGTAATGAAAACAAAAGAAAAAATAAAAATAAAATAAAAATAAAATAAAAAATAAAAATAAAAAAATAAAAAAATAAAAAAAATAAAAAAATAAAAATAAAAATAAAAATAAAAATAAATCAATTAAACTAGAAACTCCTTGGGTTGCCTCCCCATAGCGCTTGGTTTATAGTCGCCAGCCCGACTTTTCGGTGTTGATCGATTTATCCAACGGTTCGGAGAGAGTCTTGGGCCAGTAACTTGACGTTCGATGGGTCCACTCCAATAATGTTTCAAACGTTGACCGTTGACCTTGAATATACGCTTTAAGTTCGGTTCCTCGACCTCAATGTTTCCGTTGTAGGGCGACAGATATAACTACGAATGGGCCGTACCACCAGGATTTCAATTTTCCCAGAAATAGATGCAAGCGTGAGTTGAACAGTAGTACTTGTTGACCCGGTTCAAATGTTCTATCAAGAATTTTTTTATCGTGCCAAGCTTTGACTTTCTCCTTGTAGAGCTTAGCGTTTTCGTAGGCATTGAACCAGAATTCGTCCATCTCGTTCAACTGCAGTAACCTTTTCTCACTACTTTGTTGCTAGATCAAAGTTCGATTCCGAATGGCCCGGTGTGCCTTGTGTTCTAGCTCGTAGGGAGAGGTGACACGCCTTCCAAATACCATTACATGCGGTGACATGCCGATAGGCCCATAGAAACATCGTCAAGATGCAATGACCAATCTTTTTCGTGACGGATTTACCACCTTTTCGAGAATCAAACTAACCTCCTATTCGACACCTCCGCTTTGGCCATTGGTTTTGTGGATGGTACGCAATGCAATTTTGTGACGAACCCCATACTTTACAAGCAATTTTGTGAACTGCTTGTTACAGAAGTGAGTCCCCTCATCACTTATTATTGCTCTCGGTGTCCCAAATCGTGTTAAGATGTTTTTCTTTAAGAATTAGAGAACAACGTTGGCGTCATTTATGGGTAAAGCTGTGGCTTCTACCCATTTGGAGACATAATCGATCGCTAACAAGATGTACTGATTATTGAAAGATGATGGGAATGGTCCCATGAAATCAATTCCCTAAACGTCGAACAGTTCAACCTCCAAAATCGTGTTGAGTGGCATTTCATTGCGTTTGGAGATATTACCTACGCGCTGGCATCGATCACATTTCAGGACAAATAGGTAAGCGTCCTTGAATAAAGAAGGCCAGAAAAATCCCGATTGTAGTACTTTTGCGGCTGTTCGATCACCGGAATAATGACCTCCATAATCTGAGGAGTGGCAATGGCCTAATATACTATCCATTTCTTTATGAGGCACACAACGTCTTATCATTTGATTTGCACAGGTCTTAAACAGAAATGGTTCATCCCAATAGTATTGCTTCACATCGTGGAGAAACTTCTTTCGTTGTTGTGAGGTCAAATCCGGAGGTAACACTTTGGCAACCACATAGTTCACATAGTTAGCATACCAAGGCAATATTGTGGTTACCCAGAATAGTTGTTCATCCAGAAATGTTTCATTGATCAGTATGTTTTCTTCCTTCTGTACCTCTGCGTTTTCCAACAGAGAAAGATGATTTGCCACCTGATTTTATGTCCCCTTTCCGTCCTGGATCTCCAGATCGAATTCTTGTAACAACAGTACCCACCGTATCAAACGCGGTTTTACATCCTTCTTCTCAATCAGATATTTAATGGCAGAATGATCAGTGTAGACAATTACCTTGGTGCCAATAAGATACGCTCTGAATTTGTCGAAGGCAAACACCACTGCAAGTAACTCTTTTTCGGTGGTTGTGTAGTTCAACTGGGCATCCGTCAATGTCTTACTAGAGTAATAGATGGTGTGAAAAATCTTGTCGTGACGTTGTCCCAATACTGCTCCCACTGCGTAATCGCTGGCGTCGTACATCAATTCGAACGGTAAGGACCAATCGGGCGCTACAATGATTGGAGCAGAGACCAATTTCTTCTTTAATACCTCAAATGCCTCGATACATGACTGATCCATTTTGAAAAGCACATATTTCTCTAAGAGTGAACATAGGGGTTTCGAAATCTTTGAAAAATCTTTAATGAAGCGTCTATAGAAACCTGCATGTCCCAAGAAGCTCCGAATGCCTTTTACAGATGATGGAGGAGGCACTTTCTCAATTGTCTCAATCTTTGCTCTATCCACCTCTAATCTGGATGCGGAAACCTTATGTCCCAGAATAATCCCTTCTTGCACCATAAAATGACATTTTTCCCAGTTAAGCACCAGGTTAGTTTCCATGCACCGCTTTAACACCAAAATCAGATTCTTCAAACACAAGTCGAAACTATCACCGAACACGGAGAAGTCATCCATAAATACCTCTAAATTCTGTTCGACCATATCAGAGAAGATTGCCATCATACATCATTGGAAGGTTGCCGACGCATTACATAAACCAAAAGACAGAATGCAAACGTACCATATGGACATGTGAACGTGGTCTTTTCTTGATCTTCTGGAGCTATGGCAATTTGATTATACCTGGAATATCCATCTAGCAGACAGTAGAATTGATGTCCCGCTAACCCGTCCAACATCTGATCAATGAACGGCAAAGGGAAGTGATCCTTGCATGTGGCTTTATTCAACTTGCGGTAATCCATACATACTCTCCAGCCTGTAACAATTCTAGTCGGGATGAGCTCATTAGCTTCATTCTTCACCACTTTTATACCCCCTTTCTTCGGTACGCACTGTACAGGACTTACCCACGAACTGTCCGAGATTGGGTAAATAATACCGACATCCAACCATTTTATAATTTCCTTTTTCACCACATCTTTCATAATGGGATTTAATCTTCTATGCATCTCAATGGTTGGTTTTGACCCCTCTTCCATTAAAATCTTATGCATACAGAAAGATGGGCTAATACCTCGAATATCCGCTATAGTCCATCCAATCGCTGTTTTGAATTCGCACAGAACCCGTAGCAATTTTTCCTTTTGGGTGTCAGTTAACTCTGTCGAAACAATAACTGGTAGAGTTAAATCTTTCCCCAGATAAGCATACTCAAGATGAGAGGGAAGTGGCTTTAATTCCAACACCGGTGGCTCTTCTATCGAGGGTTTGCACTTTTTACCGTCCGTTTCGGGCCTATCAAGGGTGTCGAATAGTTGATTATTTTTCCGGTAGAACGTTGTTGTATCTAGCTATTTGATCTGCTCAATGTCCTCATCAATACCATAGTCGTCTATTCCGAACAACATAGATTCTATCGGGTCTTCTGAGTAGTTTCCACAAAACTTGTGATTAACTAACTCATCCATTACATCCACTCGCAAACACTCACCTTTTTCCTTCGGATAAGACATTGATTTAAACACATTAAAAGTGACTCACCGATCTTCAACTCGCATTGTCAATTCTCCTTTCTCATCGTCGATCAATGTTCTCCCCTGTTGCTAAAAACGGTGCGCTGAGAATGATGGAATTTCCTTATGCCTTCACAATCCAAGATAACGAAATCTGCTGGGAAGATGAATTTATCCACTCTTACTAATACGTCTTCAACGATACCTCGTGGATATGTAACTGATCGATCCGCCAACAATAAACTGATATTTGTCGGTTTTGGTGCCTTGAGCCCAAACTAACTGTAGACTGATAATGGCATCAAATTAATACTGGCCCCCAAATCACATAATGCTCTTCCCAAAAACTGATTACCAATGTCGCACGGAATAGTAAAACTACCTGGATCTTTCAACTTCGGAGGCAACTTGTTCTGGATAATTGCGTTGCACTCTTCGGTTAGTGCTACTGTTTTAAAATCACCCAGTTTTCTTTTCTTTGACAACACATCCTTCACGAACTTAGCGTAGCTCGGCATTTGTTCTAAAGCTTCGGCAAATGGGATGTTGATATGCAGTTTCTTGAAAATATCCAAAAATCTTGAAAACTGCTTATCTAACTTGGATTTCTGAAACCTCTGCGGATACGGTATTAGCGGCATTGTGATAGTTGGTTCCGGTGCATTTTGCTCTACGATTCGCTCTTTATCTTTCCCGGTTTCCACAACTTCTTCTATTTCAGCTGTCGCGTTGTCCCCCTTTTCCTTATCCTTAACTGTTTCTTGCAAATCCTTCCCACTGCGTAAAGTTACAGCCTTGCAATGCTCATTTCTGCCCGGATTTATTTCTGTATCACTCAGGAGCATTCCTAGTGGACGGTTATTCAATGTATGTGCTATTTTCCCCACTTGATTTTCCAGATTCTTTAACGATGCCCCATGGCTTTGCAAAGTCAGCTCTACTTGATTCAATTTCTTATCTTGTTCCTCGTTCTTTTTGTCAGAAGCTCTAATGAATTTTTCCAAGGCTTCTTCCAAACTTGATTTCCTCTCTGGTTGTTGAGTCTGATTTTGAAATTCGGAGGTGTTTTGTTGTCTAGGTGGTTGAGTTGCAGCTTGATTGTTACTCCATGAAAACCCCGGATGATTTTTCCAACCTGGATTATAAGCATTTTGAGTTGGATACGGTTGAGTTGAGCGATTATAGTTTCCTCTGAACTGTGCTGATTTAGAATTTATGGCACATTGATCCATAGCATGACCCCCAGCACACAACTCACAAACCATCGCTACCTGCTGGGTGGCTTGTGGACGCAATATTTCCATATGCTTAGCTGTTGCGGTCACTTGTGCTGTTAATGCTGTCAGCGCATCCACTTCATACTTTCCCAAAGCTTTCAGAGGATTAGATCTAGTCATGGGCCACTGATAATTGTTTGTGGCCATTGTCTCCAACAACTGATATGCTTCATCAAGACTCTTAGACATGATCGCTCCCCCTGCTGCTGCATCAATACTAGCCCTCGTGGACGCGTGCAAACCATCACAAAATATTCCCAATTGCATCCACTGCGGAATTCCATGATGAGGGCACTTACGGAGCATATCCTTAAACCATTCCCATGCCTCATATAACGATTCTGAATCAAACTGTGCGAAAGTGTGAATATCGTTCCGTAGTTTTGCCGATTTCGCAGGTGGGAAGAACTTAGCTAAATTTTTTTGAGCTAAGTCATCCCACGTGGTGATTGAGCCAGGAGGCATAGAGTGTAACCAGCTTCGTGCTTTATCTTTCAAAGTAAACGGGAACATCCTCAGCCTTGTAGCATCTTCCGATACATTGTTAAATTTGAAGGTGTCGCAAACTTCCAAAAAAACTCAAGATATGCTCATTAGGATCATCTATCGAAACTGTAGCATCTGAATTGTTCCCAGTTTTATCTCGAATGTTTACGCTTTTGATTAAACCTCTTAATACTCATTGTAAATTGCGTGACATTGGCATGGCATAATCCTAAGTGATTTATGTTCGTTTCTGCTATGTTCACGGGTATTTCTGGTATGCCGTTCTTCTTCCAAATGTATAACCTCACTATTCAAACGCACTTTTGAAACTTCTTTTCTATGTAAATGCATATATGGAAAAAAGTTCCTCTTTAGCCTTCGATCTAGTGTGCATACGCGTCAAGAATTCTGCCAATCGAAGAAGAAAAATAAAGTAACATTTAAATTAAGACCGAATTGATTATAACTAATATGAAATTAATATTAATAAAAATTCTGAAACAATGCGGCGCTTAAAAACTTGTTGGTTGATTTCATGATCAATAATCACGTGCAAGTATACACGGTCGACAAGTAATAAAGTGATAAGAAAAGTATCGTTCCCACAGAGAATTCTAATTAAAAAACTCGAACTACTAGCACTATATCAATCCAATTTTATTTAAACAATGATAAATTATGATTTTCTGAAATATTAAAACTAAATTAAACAATTAAATATATTATTCTAAAATAAGCAAATAAATAACTAAAATTTGAGTGAATGATTTCTGATAAATAAAGATTAAGACTTCAATATCCCCAATTATGAACTATAAATCAATTATCCAATTATCCCAACTATTATGTCCACTGAATTGTTAACAAGAATTCTCCAATGTCAAAAAGTCCTTTTCAAGTGATCAATGACTTCTATTTAATCCAGTTAATCTTGCTATATTCCTATGCAAAATAAGTGAATTAAACTCCTTTAATCCCAATTCCTTATGTGTTACATGCGGTGAAAAGATATTTCCATTCAATTCACAAACCTAATTATTCACTGTGCAAATAAATAAGTCACACGTTATCAAACCCAGTTCTAACCCTAGAATTCCTCTTCCAATTCCTTCTAAAATAACAAGGTAATTATTGGCCAAATAATTAATCAATAGATGCAAGGCATGATAAACAATTCACTTCAACATAAATAATTGGAATAAACTGAATAACTAATTTATAGCCATAAAAGGTTCAATTGAAATCCTAATTAAAGAATTAGTTAATAACGGAAATAAAAACCAATAATTGTTTGCAAATCATCCTTAAAGAATTACAAATTGAAAATAAGAAAAAGAAGAAGAAAACTCTTTAGCCAATCCTTAGTCTTCAAGTAATCCTTGTGTAGCCTCCAATGAATGAATGAATAGATGAATGAAAATCAATCCTCGCTTTCAAAGACTTCATCCCTTTTATATCATGCCACAATCCCAATCCATTAAAGCTTAACAACAATCAATTTAGTGGGTAAACGAAAAAGTCAACGCATGAAGTCCTCAGTCGATGCGACACGGCCCGACTCCGTAGCCGGCGCTCTCGGTGAGTTCATTCCAGTACTTCGGTGGCCGGGCTTCCAAAAATGACAATTATGCCCTTTTCAGCTTAAATTCCCCCGTTTGCTCCTGCAGCTCCCAAATCTGCAAAATAACACCTAAACACAATAAAAATATTCTTAAACGACTCGAAGATACAACAATTTAAACCCAAGTATATCCGATTTATGGGTATATTACCCAATCATCACTGGTCTAGAAGGAATCTGTGTGATTCAGAAAGTGTAAAAGACATCCTTAATGGATTCCCTACTCGAGGAGTAGAAGAGTGAACTAGGAGCTTTAAGTGCTCTGAACCACTTCAAATGTCTGTGTCTATTATATTCTTGCTATAACTGCCATATCTGCCATAACTGCTATAACTGCCTCACTCTCATTAACTCACTATCTTAAGGGAGATTAAAATAAATATTAATTCCATTTGAGTTTTTAATCATTATCAACTAACAAGTTAAAAACAAAAGATTTTTAAAATATCTATTCAACCCCCTCATTAGATAACTATTGTGCCTCCGGGAACTAACAATTGCTTAAATGTCCATTGTACGAAATAACTGGATATCCAAGCCTCGGGAAGCATCAATATTCACGCTAAAAAGTGTGATGGATAAAAGCAGCTTGACTAGTTAACTTTTATGGCCTTTGTTACTTGAATAAGTAAACCCTAGGGGTGTCTCTACACCCAGCACCCTAAGATCATCTGGTTTGGGAGTCGTTGGTGGAAAGTTCTATCGACGTTGGGATTTTTATTTGTCCCTTTTCTGTTCTTGTCTTTTGGTGTTCTCATGTTAGGTGAGATTTGTTTGAAAAAACAAGTTGTGAAAAGGTCCAACATGTATATGTTGATGATTGGACTGTAAGAGTCGCCAGTTGGTATTTTTAAATGGTTGAACCAACTCAACCGAGAAAAGGTTTGCACATTGACCTAGTGATGTGACACTATTTAACTGGTTTGTGAAACCGAGATTCGTTAGGGTTCGGAGGCTTAATTATGCGGAGGGAAGGTGTTAGGCACCCTCTGACATCCGTGGTAACACGCTGACCACCATTTTTCAATAAAAACCTTTATCTGAATGTGTGTGTGTGTAGATCAATGTGCAATTATCTGGAAGTAGTGTTATGCCTCATTTGCACCTATATATAGAAAGGGTTTGAATTTTGTATAAAAGTTCAGTTTTAACAAAATATAGCAGTGATGTTTTGTAAAAGAGGTTTTTCAAACCCTTATGCTCAATAGTAATTGAGGCCTTTGATACTTCCATTTTATTACGTGTTCGTCTTGATTTCTTTTATTTTCGAGATGCGAAGCATCTTCGAGAAAATAAGATACATTGCAGTGCCGAACTCCTTGTGGGCATGAGAGCCGTCTAAGGAAATTCAAACACCGTGAATAATTTACAAGCTGGTCACAGCTGAAAATGTCCATCACGGGAACCGAATCTAGATTCAAGACACTAAATTTGTGATCACATGATTTCTAGGCTCACATATACGGTAAATAATTATATATATATATAACAGTTATATATATATACATATATATATAGGGAGAAGGTTCAAAAATGCCCCTGACATTTTCCCCCCATGTCTACTAGAGCACCTATACTTTTTTTTCCAAAAATACCTTCAACGCTATATTTTTTGGGTCACCCTTGCCCTTGGATCGAACGGAGTTGCCACATAGACTAACGTTACTCATATGTGGCCTTATTTTACTGACTTGGACTCAAGCAAAGTTAAAACAAACCCTTCCGCCTCCTCTTCATCATCTTCTCCACCGCATCACCGCCGAGCTCCACCGCGAACTCCTGGCGGCTCTATCATTCGATTCAGACTTTGACTTGGCATTCCACCTTCAACTCCAAGAAGCCATGTCCACTTCTCTATCTGTCCAACCTTCCGCCTCCTCTTCATCATCTCTTCCACCAACTCAACTCCCATTCACTCTTCCCAACCTCATCGAAGTCCGAAAATCTGAACAGGAACTCCATGGTCGGGCATGCATCGATTCGGTGTCGAAAAAATCATTGAACGACATTCATCGCTCGATTCACGATCGTAAAGTTCTTAGGAGATATTATCTGAATCTTTTACGGCGGCGAGTGGAAATTGTACGGAGATAACTTTGAGCGACCGTATGGTGAGGATTCTTCATCGAGGGCTATTAATTCTGAATTGTTTAGGGTTTATTTTAAGGGTTTGTTGGGCGAAGAGAAGTTTAGGGATAGGAAAGGTATTTTGGTTCCGTAATTTGCTGGGATTGGAGTGGCAATTTGCAATGCGAGCGATGGATTGCTCTTTGAGATTAGGAAGCCAGTGGCAGTTAGCGGGGAGTGGATGAACAACCCTTTCTCCTCTCTACGACTAAAAAACAAAATGGTAGGATTAGGGTTTTGCCTCTCATTCTCTCCTATTTCTCCTTCTTCTCTACGGCAAGAGATGTCGACGCACGATTAAGGACCTTTGCCCCTTTTCAAAAATGAACAGAGGCTTTCTCTGCGTATGAGAAGGGGTTTGTTTTGACTTTATTTGAGTCCAAGTCAGCAAAATAAGGCCATGTATGAGCAACGTTAGTCTATGTGGCAACTCCGTTCGATCCAGGGGCACAGATGACCCAAAAAATATAACGTTAAAGGTATTTTTGGAAAAAAAAAGTATAGGGTGCTCGGTAGAAATCGGGGAAAATGTCAGGGGCATTTTTGAACCATCTCCCTATATATATATATATGAACAATCAATTGTCACGAAGTAAACTCCAGGCGGGACAAAAAATGTAAATATATAAAGACAATCAACCACCACGAAGTAAACTCTAGGCGGGACTAAATGTGAATATATATATATATATATATATATATATATATATAATAAATCCACACCGGATGTAAATCCAGGCTCAATCAAACAGAGTTTGATGATAACAATATATATATATATAAGTATTTATATATATATAAAATAGTAAATGCTCCGAATATGAATCCAGGCTCAATCAAACAGAGTTTGATGATAACAATATATATAAGTATTTATATATATATAAAAGCAGTAAACGCTCCGAATATTATATTCAGGCTCAATCGAGATAACTCGATAATAACATATATATAAGTATTTATATATATATAAAAGCAATAAAAGCCACAGACCGACGGTCCGGGCATACGCACACAACACGACTCTCAACGTGAATAACTATGTGTGCACAAAAGTGGAGAAGGGCTTTAAGAAATGTGAGAAGGCTTACAGTAGGCTGCCAAAGAAGACTTCAAATAGCTTTAAAGAATGAACACTCGATTTCCACCGGTAAAATGTAGTAATATATAAGCTCACAAGTGTTTGAAATGAGAAAGTACTCAGTTTATAGTGTGTACAGAGCAAAATGGACATGGCTTCCTTGTTTTTCTCTTACAAATGGCCACCCCAAACCTTCTATTTGTAGAGGGGGAGCCACAGGTGTACCTGTGGCAGCCGCATATGTACCTGCGGCTACCCAGGGTGCCTCGAGCTTTGTGGGCCCCGCCGTCTCGAAGTACCTGCTCTCGTGCAATGCGTTGTCTGCTCGAACCTTCATAATTTTCAATCCGGGCATTCGATGGAGGCATATAATACCTTTTCAGAATGTTGTTGTTGAGAGGTACACAATGACATGGGATAAGTGGTTGTACGAAGTCAGGAAGATGGGTCCATGCCCAGGTCTTCAAGTCTTCAAATTCTATTCGGTGTGCTGTCTTGTGTAGTAGTCACTCGATATTGGAGCTATGGTTCTTGTAGGACACTTCTGTGTAGCATGTGGGTTGAAATGTTTTTGAGATGGCGTGAATGTGGGATCAAGGTGGCAAAATGATGATTTTTCCCTTCATCGAGGTTATCTCCGGTTCTAGGCTGATTTAGCAGTTGTTGCTCAGGGTTATCTCTAAGATTGGGCTGCTACAAGTGCTGAATGTCCTCAGGGTTATCTCTGAGGTGTGCCTGACCTCCCGGGGTTATCTCCGAGTTTGGGACTGAGTGCCTCAGGGCTATCACCGAGGTTGAAGCTGATTGTTGGGGATTAAAACGAGCGTTTCCAGGGTTATCTCCGGAATAGCAACTGCATTCCTCAGGGTTGTCTTTGAGGTTGAAACTGAAACTCCCGGGGTGTCTCCGGGGTTGGAACTGAGTATCTCGGGGTTGTCTCTGAGATGGAAAAGACTGCTCCGGTGTTATCTCCGGAACTAGAATTGCATTCCTCGGGGTTGTCTCCAAGGTTGAAACTAAAACTCCCGGGGTTGTCTCCGTGGTTGGAACTGAGTATCTCGGGGTTATCCGAGATAGAACTGACTTCTACGGTGTTATCTCTGGAACTGGAATTGCATTCCTCGGGGTTGTCTTTGAGATTGAAATTGAAACTCCCAGGGTTGTCTCCGGGGTTGGAACTAAGTATCTCGGGGTTGTCTTCGAGATGGAACTGATTTGACTTTCAGGGTTATCTCTGGAAGACGATTTTTCCCTCCTGCAAAGTTAGTAACAAGAATGCAAAATTTTGAGTATCTACAGATGCCCCTCTTTATCATATTCATGCAATGTGATGGCATGGATAGGATAAATAATACTAGACACTTTAAATATGATAAGATATTCATGATGCAATATACTGCATCATGATGCAAATGTATGATGAATGTGGTTTGTTGGACCGTTTTCCAACGGGATGTGATGATTGTTTGCTCCCATGAGTTCTGGTGGGTACTGGAGTTATCACAGATAACTCTGATGAACTGCTTGGATATGTACTCCAAAGCTCTCAAGTACTTTCAGGATGTTGACATTGGGGTTATCACCAAAGTCCTTAATCATTGGTACAGACTTTCCACCATAGATATTTCTCTTATGTACAAGAGACTCTGGGGGATTATGTTTTGTCTGAGGAAGATGTGTATAACAGATTCCATCATCGGTCCTCCCCGATGAGGATGTTTTTCCTGGTTTGTATGGCCAAGTCTTTCCAGTGGTTTGTCGGAGTTACTGCCAACAGTCTATGTTGTCAGGGTTGCCTGACCCTCACTGAAATGTGCATCAACATATACCACCATCGGACCATCTCTGACACTTCATTGAGTTTAATTGTCAATGGCTATAATCATCAGATGACTTCTGATGCTTCGTTGGGTTTACTTGCCAATGACTGGTGATGTCAAGGCTGCTTGGCTTTCATTAAAGTGAGATCATCAGATGGCTTCCGACGCTTTGCTGGATTTACTTGCCAATGGATGAAGATTGTCAAGGTTGCTTGACCTTCGTTGAAATGTGCATCAACGGCTGATGTCATGAAGTTCCTGCTGGGGAGAGGTTCTTTTGAGTTGCGACCCTAAACCGACGGCATTGAACCTTTGTCAGGTATTGCCGATTGTAGTTGGCAATAGTTGTGATCATTGGTGTTGTGTACCCTGTGTTCGGGCGAATACCAATGAGTGACATGTAAACCCACAGTTTGGTCTTGAAAACTAGGATATCAGGCTGTTCCGCTCAATTGCGTAGCATCTTTTTTCCTGATTTGACTGTTTCAACTTGTAAGACCTCCTTTGCAACTCAGAGTGGAATGAGCCAGAGGGGTGGGACCCACATAGGGTAGTCGTATGTGTATTTTAGTCTTCTTTCCTTTCACAAGTCACTTTCACGTTGCGCCACACAGAGAATCCGAGAGTTCTTCTTCAGATCTGCTGAGTTCGGGTCACTTTCTGTGAAATTCGTCACCGTACAAGTGTTTCACACTATCCTAGTAATGTATGCATGTCTTCTTTTCCAATTTTATCCGTTGAAAAACGAGTTATCACATGAAATGCTTCTAAACACATAGTAGTGAATATGCATGCTCATATGACTTGATAAAAAATATTCAACATAGTAAATGTTAGTATTAAACCATGCTGAACATAATGATGTGAAAATTTTTGACTTTTGAAACAGTCAAATTGGCACCTTTTTTCCTGCTATTTCTTATCCTATTTGAGGACAAATGAGCAAAGGTGGTAAAGTAAAGTAATCCTGGTAATTAGGCTATTATTATGGATTATGACTTTGACATTTGTATGCATATAGGATGTTTATAACAGTGGGTAGGTGTGCTACTGAATGGCCACCTAGTCATGCCTATGTGCATGTGGATAGTCCTTTTTTACAAAGGAGACTCTGGCAACATTTTCCATGAGCCTAAGCATTGTGTAGACATGCATTTTTAACTTTACTGTAGGAATATGTTAAAGTAATGCATGCAAGCATGTAGTCAGAAAATGCATTTGAAAAGCCCCAGGTTAGAATTTACCACACCCTTTCTGAGGTGATTTGGAGACCTGTGTCCAGATATTATGGATCCAGATCAGCCGAGTAGTTCCCGCAGGACCACTTCAAGTGTGCGGAGGAGGGCTTCTGAAGTGCCTCGACCCCGTTCAGTCAGACAACCTCGTCGGTTGGTAGAAGCGGTGATTCGTCCTGTCCGGGTTGATGTACCGAATGTTGAGGATGAGGATGTACCAGTTGCGGCTCCAGCTCCTACTGCTCATGCTCCCCGCAGGGATCTTTCAGGCATTAATGTGATGATTCTAGATCTTCTAGGTGATTTGAGTCGCCACCCCTCAGTTTACTTGCAGGAAAATGAGGTAAAAGATGGGTTTGATCTTCTTTTTTCCAATTGATGAGGAGCCAGGATTTTGATGTTGATCTGCATTTGTGGTGCAGGTTCCCGGCTTTACGCAGCCTCGATGGAACTGGTTCAACATACACTCTCTATATCAGGTTCTGTATCTAGATTATTGAGAGATTGTGCATGGTTGGGGCTTCGGGGCGTTCTTTTCCATTCTTCCCCACCGTTGTCCCTGGGGTTACCTCAGGGCATTGTCTGAGCGCTGGTTTCACCAGAATTAGTCTCTCCATTTGTTAGACTGTGAGGTGATGATGACGCCAATGGAGTGGCGGTTTATCACTGGTATGGAGTTTGGAGGGGTACCAGTGCCTTGTACGACGAATATTACCCCGACTGCCGTCAGATCCTTGCTAGGGGTCCCGACTGAGGCGCTCAAGGGCAAGACCATTTGTACAGGTTCTTTGAGCGTAGATGCTATGAGTGGGCTATTGAGTGAGCCCATGCCTGCTGATGTGAGAGTCAGGGATCGAATTCTTAGGCGATTGTTCCTGGTTATTATCAGGGGTTATTTCATAGCAGACAACTCTTCCAAGGTGTCATTCGCTTTGATTAGTGACACTCGGGAGGTGGACCGTATTGGAGAGTATGACTAGGGATCCTATACCTTTGCCTATTTCCTCAGGGGAATGTGCATGCGTTTGCAGGGCTTAATAGAGGCTTGGCTAGGATTTTACCCGTTTCTGCTGGTGAGTATTTCTCTTTTAATTTCCCATGTATAGGTTAAGAGTGTTGATTGACAGTAGATGTTTGCCTTTGTGTTGGTAGTTTTGGGCCTATGAGAGGCTTCCATGTTTGCGTCCTATTAGTGTGTTAGGTTTAGATACCTATCCACGAGGACGACGATGGCATCACTCCACGTTGGCGGAGGTTCTTATAGCTAAGGGTTTTACCCATTATCGCTTACAGTTGGATTTGTTAACAACTGATGCCATCACTTGGGTTCCCTACTCTGGGGATCAATTGACCATCAATTTTAAGGATAGATACCCAACTGGTGTCGAGTATATGATATCCATTCGCCGAATTCCTCTATTCACAGATGGAGGATGAGAGCTCTATTTAGGAGAGCGTGCTATTAGGAGCACCACAAGACAGATTCGTGTACTAATCTTACCTCCTGCCAGGCGTTATTGGCCTATGTCGCAGTTGCCTGTCAGTGATATCCCGTTGATGGGCGTTGATGGATTTACTTTGTCAGAGGGTCCATTTACACAGGAGGCATTATACCATTGGTTGTCCCCTCGTACCATCGGAGCCCAGACCCGCGCCACTCAGTTTATAGGGGATATGGTTCCTGGATCCGTGATGATGATAGATTGGATGGCCTATGTCCGAGATCTGACTCATTTGACATAGATTGCCAATTTGACCCGACAGTTGGACCGGGCATATTTTTTCATCTGGCATTTGGGCAGAGATCCTTCAGAGGCAGATACTTTTGATCCTTCTAGCTCGGGGGTTGGCCCTTCAGATGACCCATATGGCTTTGCCGGTGCAGACCCTCCCTTGTATAGGCCTGACATCCTTCTTGGTGGAGATTTAGTGACTCAGAAGGAGTTACATCAGGTGGACATGATTGATGATGTAGACATCAACTCCATTGACTTCTTCTGATGTATTTTCTCGCTATATCTTTTGATAGTCCTCTATGAAATACTGGGTGGCTGTGCCCCATTCTCGTTATATCTTTTAATAGGCCTCTGTTAGTTGTAGGGCGTCTGTTCCCCATTTCCCTGTATTTTTCAGTTGTACAGAGATGATGTATTTAGATGATGATGTACTTAGGAATGTATGTACTATTTTCCTTTCCCTACATCATATTGCCATCTATTATTTGTCATGCATGTATTATGTCATGCATATGTATGTCCAGAGATATTCAGCATTAACCCCTGGATGGTCTTATGATACGACCCACACAAATGTCTTCCTCGACAGTTAGCAGTATTGATCACACCCCACAAGTATTGGTGGCCTCATGCTTGAGATCTTGGTATGATAGTGTATCCCGTTCAGATAGGGTGATTGTAGATCAACTATTGCAGCATTCCATGACCCTCTTGATGTTCCAGGTTCCATTGGGCTTTGTAGATGGCATGCTAGAGCATTGGGTACCGTAGTTGCAAGTTTTCTGGTTTGAGACCCAGGAGTTGACTCCCACCTTAGAGGAGTATGATCGGTTGATGGCTTTGCTATTGGACTGGCCTTGCGCTCAGATGGCTGTCAGAGATATGTGCTGATAGTTCATGACCCTCACCGAGTTGAGGCATAGAGTAGCACATGATGAGATTACATCCGGTCATGTAGTGTCCCACATTTTTCCGATGAGGCAGTTTGGCTCGGCTGGGATGGACTATGCACATCACTTCGGGGATTTCACCACATTGAAGGATCAGTGGCGTGTTGCCAGAGTAGACGTACTCATTATGTGTGTAGTGGCTTATTTATACATGCCACTATACATGGATCATCTTGACATTGGTGTTGTTAGGGCAGTGAGAGCTCTCAGGGAGGGTCATACCATTGTACCGATGATTGTGACAGAGACACTGAGGTCGGCCACATATTGCCATACCCATTCCGCAGGGGTATTTACAGGCAGCGCGGTCTTGCTGCATGTGTGGTTTATAACACACCTGAGACCGATTGGCACCCTCCGACGGCATGAGTATTATTTTTCCCATGAGATAGCCATATCTTACTCCTTTCAGTCGGTGGAGTATATAGACGCTGCATCTTGGTCGGTGTTCTTGGCAGGGAACGAGGATCCATTTGACATTTTACCGTGTACATTGCTCATCTCTCCCTACAGCTTCATTACTCATGCATCGGGTATGGATTATCTCCCTCTAGCTGGTTTGAGGGGCATGACCACATATCACCCACCGGCTGTGATGTCACAGTTTGACCAGTTCCAGGATGCTCATCCTTTTGAGGGGGCATTAGGTTAGCGTTTGTCATCTCAATATTTGTCAGCAGAGGATAGATCCACGGTGTATGGCTGTTAGGATCAGCGTGAGAGTGCTGAGTTTACTGTTAGCCATCCGGGCCATTCTACAGAGTATTCTGCATGGATGGAGGCAGAGATCACATCGGCAACGGTTGTATCCACAGTGTCGGGTATTGATTCAGATGGTGGAGAGCCCATGGAGGACATTGATTCTTGCATCGAGGAGGAGCTATTCACCGGGTTGCCAGTAACTCTTGTAGATTCTCCCAGTATAACTGCTACTGTGATTCAGCATTCAGCAAAGTATTTAGAGCATAGTCTTCATCTGATGACCTTTAAGAGAGATCATGCTAGGGCCTTGATGTTGATAGCCATGGCTGGGAGAGATGCCGCTCTGTTAGAGAGAGATAATGCTTTAGCTCATTGAGACACCGCTATTGTTGAGAGGGATGATGCCATATCATCTAGAGATGCAGTGATTGTTGAGCGGGATAGCGCTATATCTGCCTGAGATATCGCTGTTACAGATAGTATTGTAGTGAGGTCCCTTATTATTGGCATCATTGCAGATACGAGCACATATATTGATGAGCATAGTGTCACCATGCAGTTGGCTATAGATCTATTGGCTCGTGTAGAGATCCTTGGGCAGGAGATCACATCGTTACCTCCTTCTTTTGAGAGGGATGCCATGTTGGACTTGATAGCCCGCATATATACTGATTTATAGATGGACTTGTATTTTCCTACACATACTAGCTTAGCCATTTTTGTTATGTACAGTACATATTGTATATATCAAATAACATTATATATGGCAGGGAAATATATGTTGATTCACTAACCTTTTAGTTGTGCCTTGTTACTTGCTTGATATTTGCCTGTTTCTCTAGGGCTTGTGATCTTGATGTATTCTGAACTCCTCCTTGATGGACGGACATTGAGATGTCTCAGGATCTTTCAGAATAGATCGTTGATCTATGTGTATTCCCTACCATCTTTGGTGTCTTGGGACTGGTGTATGAAGATGTAGAGAAGAGTGTGTCTTTCCTCTTTGAGGTTGACCGCACCACAGATGGTCGCCGATACTCGTTTTTATGGGGGAGCCCAGTTAGTTCCATCTCTTATGGATTGGTGTTTCTCTTTGAGGATTCAACCGCAGCTTAGATGGTCGTCGATTCTCCCATTTATGTGGGGAGGTCAGGTAGTTCCATCCCTTTGGTTTGAAGCCGATGAAGTGTGGTGGATTGAAGGATGATCCCAGTACCATTGACAAGTTTTTTTTGTTTTGGTAGGGGGTAAGACCGAATCATGAATGGCTGTCTACGTAATCTTGTTGAAGATGAGATCAGGTCTGCATAGTTCAAACCTAGTATAAAGGTTCAACGATGTATGTGGGAAAGTGGTGTAAAGATGTTTTTGTTTTTGTTTTTGTTGTGGTGAGATCGGACCATAAAAATGGTTGCCTACGTACTCCCGTGTATTGGGGAGATCAGGTCGACGTAGTTCGCCCCTTATACATGATGAATTGAAGATGAAAAGTTTGATCCCATGTACATGATAAACTGGAAGTGTGAAAGGTTTAATCCCTGGTGGAATAACCTGAGGTGAGTAATGTTTAATCCCTGATGGGATAAACTGAAGGTGTGAAAGGTTTTGAAAACCTGCGGGGAGTGAAGGATCTGGTGATCCGAAACCAGGCTGCTAGTTGAAAAGTGTGATTGTCCCTAATGGGGCTAATGGGTGTGAAGAAGGTTGTATGTAGTAAAAGGTTTGGAAAACCTGAATTGACTGGGGATTTGGTGATCCAAAACCAGGATGTTTGCTTGATGGTAACTTCAAACATAGTACTGTTTCATGGTGTCTGAGTTAATGAGTTGCATAAATTCATCGCCATCCATCTCCTGTAATCTGAGAGCGCCTCCTGTCAATACCTCCTTGACAAAAAATGGGCCTTTCCAGTTTGGGGCAAATTTTCCTTTGGACTGATCTTGGTTGACAAGAACCTTCTTTAAGACCAGGTTATGTTGTTTGAATTGCCGTAGTCGGACTTTTCTGTTGTAGGATCTGGCGATCCTTTATTGGTATAATTGACCATGGAAGATGGCAGCGGTTCGCCTTTCGTCTATTAGAGACAATTGATGATACCTATCGTGTAACCATTGGTCTTCATCCAACTGAGCATCTATCAACACCTTGAGGGATTCCATTTCCACCTCTATGGGGAACACTTCTTCCATCCCATAGGTTAATGAGTAGGGGGTTACCCCAGTGGAAATGCGCATTGATATTCTGTAGGCTAATAGAGTTAGAGGCAATAAGTCAGGCCATCCTTTGTGATTGGCGGACATCTTTTGCATGATCTTTTTGATATTCTTATTAGCCGCTTAAATAGCACCATTCATCTTTGGACGATAGATGACATAGTTGAGTGGTTTGATGTGGAATTTACTGCATAACTCCTCCATCATTTAATTGTTGAGGTTCTTAGCATTGTCTGATATAATTACATCTGGTTGTCCATATCGACAAATGACATTGTTTCTGATGAAAGCAATGATAACTTCTTTTATAACCCTGGGGAAGGAGGCTGCTTCTACCCACTTGGTGAAGTAGTCGATCATGGTGAAGATAAACTGATGCTCATTACTGGCTTTGGGCTCGATGGGCCCGATCACGTCCATTCCCCACATTGAGAAGGGCCAAGGCGAAGTCATATTGTGGAGCTCCCTTGGAGGGGCGTGGATAGCATTCCTATGAATTTGGCATTGGTAACATCTCTTGACGTGATCATCATAGTCAGCCTTGAGAGAGAGCCAGTAATGCCATGTTCTTAAGATCTTCTTGACAAGTAGGGGGCCGCTTATGTGTGAGCACTATAAGAAAAAGGTTTATCAGCGACCGCCTATCCGCGACCGCATTCGGTCGCTGATAGCTATCAGCGACCGAGTGCGGTTGGTGATAGTCATCGCACAAAATCTAGTCGCTGGGATGCACATCAGCGACCACTATTAGCGATCGATATATCTGCGACCGATATGAGCTACCGAAATGACAAATTCAGTCGCTAAGCTGAGTCAGATGGTCCAGGGCCAAAGATGAGTCAACATGGTCGCTGTTAGGCCTTTTTCTTGTAGTGGGGCCACATACTCCACCATGGATTTCATCCATGAGCCTCTAAGCTTGGTCCTTATCTAGACATCTGAGGAGACCTAGTCCTGCATCTCTTTTGTAGAGTGCGTCTCTGCTCAGGTAAAATTTCATAGCCATTTGATGAATCCTCTTTATTTCAGCATGACTCACCTCAGCGAGTATAGATCCATCTTGCAGGTATTCCTTGATATGCTGATACCAAGGGTGTTGGATGGGAGGTAGCTCATCCGATACTTCTCCAATGTAGTTCCCATAGGCTGGAGCCTTTTGTCGGGCAAATGTGATGGTTGACATGTCTTCCTTGTCAAGTATGTTGATCCAGGAGGCCAAGGTTGCTAGCGTATCTGCAAAGTCATTCCTATTCCGAGGAATGTGGAGGAATGATATTTCTTCAAACTCCAAAGCCATCTGTAGAACCTGCCGATGGTAAGGCAGCAAATGTAGCCTTTTGGTGTGATAGATTCTAGTGGTTTGTCTGATTACCAATTCGGAATCCCCAAAGACAGTTAACCGTTTGATGCCCATTGATTGGGAAAGTTTTAGCCCCATGATACAGCCTTCATACTCAGCTATGTTATTGGTGTTGGAAAACTGCAATTTGACGGCGACGGGATGTTGCTCCCCCGTAATGGATACTAGAACTGCTCCAGCCCCAGAATCTTCCATGTTTACAACTCCATCGAAATACATCTTCTACGATTAGGGTGCATTGTTCTGAGGGTATTGATGAACTGTCATTACTCCTTCATCAGGGAAGTATGTTTCCAAGGGTTTAAAATCCGCTGAAGGTGCGGCGGCCAGTTGATCCGCAATTCCTTGACCTTTGATAGACTTTTGCGTCACGTAGATGATGTCAAATTGTTGTAGGATCAACTGCTAATCTGGACAGTCAACAATTTAACATTGGTTTACTGAACACATACTTGAGAGGATCCACGCGGGATATGAGATGGGTTGTGTGACCATGGATATAATGTTGTAATCTCATGGAAGCCCATGCTAAAGCACAACAAGTTTTCTCAATCAGAGTGTACTTGTGTTCACTGCTGCTGAATCTTTTGCTGAGGTAATAGATAGCTCGCTCTTGGCCTCTATCGTCTTTCTGTCCCAGCATGCAGCCCATGGCATTGTCATTGATGGATATGTATATAAATAGGGGGACATCATCCCTGGGACGTACCGAAACAGGAGCTTTGAGTAGCTGCTCTTTGATTGTAAGGAAGGCTTTTTTACACTCATCATTCCATTTCATGAGGGAGTTCTTCCTTAAAAACTTGAAGATATGCTCACAGGTTGCTGTGAGTTGGGAGATGAATCTACTGATGAAGTTGATCCTTCCCAAAAATCCCCGTATTTCCTTCTCTGTATGAGGAATGGGCATTTCCGTGATGGCTTGGATTTTGGTGGGATCTAACTCAATCCCTTTGTGGCTGACTAGGAATCCTAGCAACTTGCCTGATTTGACGCCAAAGGCGCACTTGGCTGTATTTAACTTCAAGTTGTACTTACGCAACCTTTTGAAGAGCTTTTTGAGATGGTCTAGGTGGTCTTCCTCCCTTCGGGACTTGACAATGATGTCATCCACATAGATCTCTATCTCTTTGTGCATTAAATCGTGGAAAAGAGCCATCATGGCTTGCTGGTAGGTAGCTCCGGCATTGATGAGGCCGAATGACAACCGTCTATAGCAAAAGGTTCCCCAAAGAGTGATGAATGCAGTTTTCTCATGATTCTCTTCAGCAACCATGATTTGATGGTACCCCACAAAACAATCAACAAAGGAGTACATGTCATATTGAGCTGTATTGTCAATGAGTATGTGGATGAATGGCACGAGAAAGCTATCTTTGAGACAAGCTTTATTCAGATCCCTGTAATGCATGCAAACTCGCACTTTTCCTCCGGGTTTAGGCACGGGGACTATGTTGGATAGCCATTCAGGGTATGTTGACACCATGATGATGCCAGCTTGAAATTGTTTCACAATTTCTTCTTTAACTTTTAAACTCCACTCAGGTTTTAATCGCCTGAGCTTCTACTTGACTGGCTTAAATCCCTCTTTTATGGGAAGGCGATGAATGACAATGTCAGTGGACAAACCGACCATGTCTTCATGAGACCATGCAAACACATCCTGGAATTGGGTCAATAAAGTAACCATGTCATTCCTTTGGTTTGGAGTGAGGTCCGTACCAATCTAGATTTGTTTGGGGTTTTCTAAGGTTCCGAGGTTAAAAGAGGTGGTTTGATCAAAATTTGGCTTGTGTTTGTCTTCGACCCATTCTTTGATCTCCTGAGGTATCTCATAGTCCTCTTGTATTTCCATCAAGTTTAGGCACATCTAACTTTAGAGTCCTGAAACAAAATACTTTCACTTAATATATGAAACTTCTCAATCATACAAAGTGTTAGCATGTAATGACAAAATAACTGCTAATATTGTACAGAAAAAGTAAGCCATTATTGCTATCTACAGGGCATAGGGTGTTTCTACCCTTTTTACCCTTGTCAGCAAATGCAAGGAGTGCTGCTCCAATAGCCAAGGGTAAAGTCTTGGTGGACGGCTATAATGAAGGGGTTGTTGTTGTCCTCCTTCTCCCGAATGATGACCATGATATCTGGACAATCATCGTCTGGGATATTGTTGCCTTTTTTATAGTTCTAATAAAAGAGCTCTAACTCATGCAAGTATACATGGGTCAACAAGTAATACAGAGTAAGTAAAGTATCGATCCCACAGAGAAAGTTGTTAACTTTAGACTACTATGAATTAATTAACTCACTATATTTATATGCTAAGACTATGGACTTAATTGTTGATTTGAATCAATTATAATTACCAACTAAAAATAAGAATATAAACGAATTAAAAATGATGTGGAAACAATGGGATCCTAACTTCATTCAATATTTCATTCAATCGCCATATGTCATGCAAGAAGCGTTTACATATCACAGGATAATATCCAAGGGCTTAAAAGTGAGTTATAACCATTTTCCAATGCACTATAACCAACTCACATATCATCTACAGATGTTAGAATCCATGTAATCACCAATAACACCACAATTACCATATTCATATGTGCAATTGCAATCCTATTGATTTTAAGCACAACCCTTACTCTAGCTCATACGGTAAAAAGACGCCCCAAAATAGGTATACATCACCCATCTTGAGTCGCCAAATACATGGTACAAAATTCAAATACAACTTAATTATACAACAATGTGTAAAATACGACAAAACATAATCTAAGAGTTTTAATAAGAATATTGTCATCTAGACAATATCCACACTCAATGGAGTCCTCATTACATTTATTGTCACACTATTTTATAGAATAAAGAGGACTACTAAAACAACCATCCGACCGCCAATCCGCTCCCCCGACTCGTCCCAAATATATTCTCATTTCCTCAAGAGAACAAAGAAAGAAAGGGTGAGCTCAACTAGCCCAAAGAAGAAATATTATGACTAAGATAATGCGTAATAAATTATCCTTAGCCTTCAACAAAGATAACAACCGATAGAATATAATAGACAACAAGTTTTAGATCAACAACTACAGCTGAATAAGCAATCCATTAAAGAGTCAAGTAGAGCATAAAATCTACTATCTTCTATGATTTAAAAAGTTTTTCATCAACTTTATCACCGAGACTCAAATTTTAATAAATAAAATCAAATCATCCTCGCATCACTACCAAGGATATTCATGTAATCATCAATGGTCATGATTATACCGAATAATCCCCGGTCATAATCATACCAACAATCGTCCATCAATGAACTACATGCCAATGAGGACTTTCACCACATCATTCGTCACATTACTACCCATGATTATACCAAATAATCCTCGGTCATAATCATACCAAGTCCATCTATGCACGTAAGCCAAAGATGACTTTCATCACAATATAAGTATGAGGATGATGACAATGACATAATAATTCAATAAAACAAGTTCAAGGATAAATTTTAAAGATTTATAATTTAATTTATCCAAAATCAATAACGCCCAAATTGTCAACACGATACTTCTTTGTGGAGTAAAATTCAAGAATGCTCGTAAGAATATTTCCATGAAAAGATATCGATGAAGCGCAAAATATCCGTGATATTCTACTAATTTCATGGAGTATAGAAGCCAAAACTTTAACCAACCGAGTATAATAGAATATATGAAATCGCAAAATGGATTTTTGCCCACCATGCAGAATCCACGCAGATGCATCATTTCCACAATTTAATAAGGAATGAATACGAAGGATCATTCACCATGCATGCGGTAGTCCACATATACAAAGTTATTCCAACAAAATAATAAAGAATGGAATAATGTAAGAATTCACCATGCATGCAGAGTCCATTGCAGACAATAACAGTTATTCCAATGTAATAATAAAGAATGGAATAACAAAAGAATTCACCATAGCATGCGATAGTCCAATGTATGCATGTGTTATTCCAATGTAATAATAAAGAATGGAATAATGTAAGAATTCACCATATATGCGATAATCGCATAGCATAAAAGTTATTCCAACAAAATAATAAAGAATGGAATAACAGTAAGAATTCACCAGCATGCGATAGATCGCATGCATGTAGTTATTCCAATGTAATAATAAAGAATGGAATAATGTAAGAATTCACTGTGCATGCGATAGATCAAGACATGCAAAAGTATTCCAATGTAATAATAAAGAATGGAATAACAACCCTTACGAGTATTGAAAGAAAATAACTCTCTTCATGAATACGAAAGAAATAATACCCCTTACCTTAGAAGAAACCGATACTCGGAATAAAGTGAGGTAGCGTACTTCTCTTCTTCTTTCTCTCTATAATTTCTCTCTATAATAATTGCTCTTGTGAGACTTAGTGAATTGGTGAGAATGAAAGAAGAATGAGCTTCTATTTATAGGAAAATATAGTTTCGATAATTGCACGCTTTGGGGCTCAAAATATTACAAAGATAATACCTTCCTCTTTTTTCTTCATTTTTAATTTAGTCCTCGCAAGTATTATCAAACTTGCACCACCTCCCCTAATAGTAAATAATGTGAATTAATAGTTCATTCATGTGACTTAATAGTATAATCATGTGAAAAACTAATTATAGATATAAGACCTTCATCTATACCTCCATTTTTAATTTAGTCATGCAAGTATTATCAATCTTGCACCAACTCCCCTAATAGTAAATCATGTGAATCAATAGTACACATGTGAACACATAGTTATAAGCATGTGAATTAATAGCAATTAATTGCTCATTTATCCTAAGAATTACCCGATAATCAATATAACCTCCGACATTAATTATTATCAAAATAAATGTCGATTTCCACTAACACTAATAATTCCAACACAATGGAACTATCAATTTCATCTTTAATCAACACGAACTTATTCATCATTAATATTATAACTCACAATATTTAACAACCAAAGTCGCTCCTGTGAAAGAGGGGGCTTCCGATAAGGATTTCTCCTTATCAAGCAATGCAATTAGGTGACCAAACCTCTCCTCGATGTAACTTCTGACATCACAATATTGCAAATAATAATATGAATAACTTTGTCGCCTCAATTATTGATTTAATAATATAAATATATTATGCATGATATATCGTGACAATAATTGAAATCAATAATATGAGAGATATGATGCAAAGAATTATCGTAGTAATAATTGAGTATAACTCGAGTGACTTCTCACGTAAGCATCAATAATCAATACCGTGTGCTACTATGCAACCACGCCAGACATCGTACTTTTTACTACCGGTAGTAGTTCAACAGCTTTAACGGTAAACTTTCACCGTTATTTTTATAAAAAGATAATTCTGTCATTTCTAACTACGACAATACTTCCGCTAGGGGTCCACTAATGATTGTGCCGTCGCATTTAATATTCCCTCGTTAAAACGAATATTCCCCACCAATCGAATATTATATAACCACTTGCTTACTTTGCAAAATTTGTAAATATTACCTACAACTATAACATTATATCAAATCCACACCATAATATTCAAAAATATATTTCGAGAAAATTATTCTTTATTCATAAAAGTTGGGGTCTTACAACCTCCCTTCTTATGAAATTTCATCCTCTAAATTAGGGTACGACTGACTGTATATCAAGAGGTGAGGATATCTTGACTTCATCTCGCATTCTAACTCCTGTGTCATTTCTTCCACATCGTGGTTTCTCCACAAAACTTCGACTTGAGGTATAACCTCGAGCGTAGAATATGATCCTTCTTATCCAAGATTTTAACAGTAACTCTTCATACGTTAAATCTTCCTCTATCTCGTCCGGTTCTAATTCAATAATGTGGTTCGTGTCTTTCACATATTTACGTAATATAGATATGTGAAAAACGTTATGAACACGAGACATACTTAAGCAGTAGTGCGAGTCTATAGGCACGCTTCCTACTCGATCGAGGATTATAAATGGGCCAATGAATCGAGGATCGAGCTTTCCTCTTTCAAATCTCAGAACTCCTTTCCATGGAGCAACACGTAACAACACATGATCTCCAATATCAATTCCACGCCCTTTCGATGAAGATCAAGATAACTCTTTTGTCGATCTTGTGAGGTTTTTATACGTCATTTGATCGCTTTGAATCTTTTCCGTAGTCATACGCATCAACTCCGGTCCCAACAACGTTGCTTCACCCACCTCATCCCAAAGATACCGAGAAACGACACTTTCTTCCATACAACGCCTCAAATGGAGCCATGCCAATACTTGCTTGATAACTGTTGTTGTAGGAAAACTCCACCAATGGTAAGAACTTGTCCCAACTTCCTTTGAAGTCAAGGACACAGAGTCTTAATAAATCTTCAAGAGTTTGAATAGTCCTTTCCGATCGCCCATCCGCTTCGAGGATGATATGCCAAACTAAATCATAAATGCGCTCATAGCTTTTTGCAAACTAACCCAAAATCTTGAAGTGAATCTTGGTCTCGATCGTAAACTATGGATACCGGCATACCATGCAATCTTACAATCTCGCTTTATGTATATACTAGCAAGACGCTCAAGTGTATAAGTTTCTCGATTTGCAGAAGAAATGAGCGTACTTGGTCAATCTATCAACAATGACCCAAATCGCATCTATGCCTTGAGAAACCTTGGGAAGACCAAAGAATTAAAATCCATGGTAATGTGCTCCCACTTCCATTCTAGAATTTCAAGTGGTTGCAATGGACCTTTTGGCACTTGATGCTCTACTCTTGACTCGCTGACAAGTTAGACACCTCGAGATAAACCCCGCTATCTCTCTCTTCATATTGCTCCACCAAAATGTATGTCAAGATCACGATACATTTTGGTACTCCTGTGATGGATTGCAAACGGTGTGTTGTGCGCCCCATCATGATTTTATACTTCAAGTCGTAATCATTAGAACACAAAGTCCGGAGTCGACTCAAGTATTCCTTCTTCATCGATTCTTGCTTCCTAATAAAGACCTTCTTGCACTTTCTTCCTCATACGCATCACCTCCGTGTCCAGAGTTTGAGCAAATTTAACTTTATCGATTAAAGTTTGCTCTACTCAGATATTCGCCATCATCACATGGGTCCTCGAGTCTTTAACTCTATCTCCATCCTTTATAAGTCATACAAAATGGGCCTTTACGTTGACAATATCGCACTCTGCATTCGCAGATATGATCTTCTACTCAATGCGCCACTACTACGCTCGCTTTTCCAGATGGTATTGATGGTATGATCATAATCTTTCAATAACTCAAGCCATCGCGTCATGCCGCATGTCGAGTTCCTTTTGAGAGTGAAGAAATATTTGAGGCTTTTATGATCCGTATAGATCTCCACCTTCTCCATATACGTAATGCCTCCAAATCTTAAGCGTTAAAAAACGATCGCCGCTAACTCTAGATCATGAGTAGGATAATTCCTCTCATATTCTTTGAGTTGTCGTGAGGCATAGGCTATGACTTTCCCATGTTGCATGAGAACACATCCTAACCCTTTGCCCAAAGCATCACTCAGATGACAAATCCTCCGAGCCGATGGTATTGTCGTAACAAAAGTAAAATGAGTCTTCTTGAGTTCTCTTGAAAACTCTTCTCACATTCCTCGCCCCAACCAATTTTTGTATCTTTTCGAGTCACCGAAAGTTAATGGAGTAGCGATTCGAGAAAATCCTTCCACGAAATCTCCGATAATAACCAAATAAGCCGAGAAAGCTACGCATTTCCTATTTATCGACTTAGGTTGCTCCTACTTTTGAATTGCTTCAATCTTCACGGGTCAATAGATATTCCATGATTTGATATCACGCGCCCAAGGAATGCAACTTCCTCAAGCCGTAACTCACATTTCTTCAACTTGGCATATAGCTTGTTTTCACGGGCTTTTGGAGTATCAAATTTCAAGTGTTGCTTTCATGGTCTTCACGGCTTTTGAGAGTATATGAGGATGTCATCAATAAAGACGACCACAAAGTGATCCAAATATTCCTTGAATACTCTGGCTCATCATGTCCATGAAGGCAAAGAGGAGCATTAGTCAATCCAAAAGACATGACTAGGAATTCATAATGCCCGCATCGAAGTTCTCGAAAAGCTTTTGAATGTCATCGCTTTTAATCTTCAACCGATGATATCCTAATCGAAGATCAATCTTTGAAAAGAATTTGGCCTCAGAATCGGGTCAAACAGTCATCAATGCGAGGCAACATGGTACCTATTTTTTTGATGGTGACATGATTCAACTCCCGATAATCAATACAAAGTCGATACTTCCATCTTTTTCTTCTTCACGAATAGAATAGAGCACCCCAAGGAGACGTATTAGGACGAATGAAACCGATGTCTAACAATTCATCAGAATGGGTTTTTAACTCCTCAAGTTCAATAGAGCCATTCGATATGGGGCTTTGGAAATGGGTTTTGTACCGGATTCAAGGTCGATACAAAATTCAATTTCACGCCTGGGTAGGCCAGAAGTTCTTCGTGGAATACGCCAGAAATTTATTAACAATAGAAATATCATTCAAATCGATTTATTTTTATTTAAATCAGGATATGGGCTAAGAAAGCTTGACATCCATTTTTCAATAAACGAATAGCTTTTATGGCTTGATATGACAAAGGATTGATTTTAGTGGTTTGGTTGTTTGAATTCGCATAATAGGTTGGTTAGAATATGAAAGCTAACAACCTTACGAAAAAAAATCGAATTTTAGCATGATGAGTAGTTAACCAATCAATCCCTAAAATCACATCAAATGCAAGTATTTTCAAAGAAATAAGATCGACAGTAACGTAACGCGCTACCGATTTGAATCAAACAAGACTTATAAACAAAGGATGTAATGAAGGTTTCTCCCAACGGAGTTTCAACCGATAAGTCAAAGTCTAATTTCTCCTGAGTCAAATTTAAACGCTTGAGCGCAAGTAGGAGAAATAAAAGAATGGGTAGAACCGATCATCAAATAAGGTATATACTTCACTAGAGTTTATGATTAGCTTACCCGTGATCACCTCGCTCGGATTCCTCGCTTTTGGGAGGTTACGACAAACGCCTCCTTGAACTACCGGTTTTGTCTTGTCTCGACGACCTTTTGATGCCTCCATCCCAAATTGACTTCGACTTTGGTGCACGACAAAATTCGGCTAGGTGACCTTCTTTCCCACAATTATAACATGCTTTGATCGTGCATCACGCTTTGACCGATATGTCCTCCCTCCACATTTGTAACATACGACCGATGGTCGCTCTCCTTCCTTAACAACAAAAAAAATGTGTGCCGACGCCTTTCCATCATTGTTGAATCTCCTCTTCTTGAAATGTCCACTCTTATTGTCATGGCCATGATTACCACCAAGTGATTACCATTTCTCGCATGTTGATTCCTCCACGCTTGTTGTCACCGCTCAATGATCGCTACCACCGGTATTATCGATTTGTTTACCGCTTCTCTTTGGTTGAGTTGACTCATTATCGCGCCTCCAATAATCGAGCCCTATTCACAACATCCAATACAAACATAGTTTGTGAGAAATTAGGTATCGACGATCTCGGGTTTCAAACCTCTTAGAAACATCCGCGCCATTCTCTCCTCATTATCAACCAAGTGGGACGCAAACCGGACAACTCTCAAAAACTTAGCTTCAGATCGTGACACTGGCCATATTGTTTTGCTCCAGCTTGATAAACTCTACCTCCTTCATGTGACGAATACTTTCGGAAAGTACTTGTCGTTGAATGCTTTGAACTTCTCCCAAGACATCTTCAAGGCGGTAGTTGAGTACGCTTTATGATTCCCACCAAGAATCACCCTCCGCAAATAACATGAAGGTGGCAAAGGAACCTTTTGCTCCTCGAGCATCCCAAGACATCAAATATCTTGGTGATCTGCTTTATCCACGCCTCCGCCTTTAAGTGGTTTTGGCTCTCCAAAACTCCGTGGTCCCAGCCCTTGAATCTGCTTAATGCGGTGACCGTCCGAGAGTTGCCAAAGTTTCCACCTACATTTTGAATGAGAGCCGCCTCTCGCCGATGTTGCATGAATTGCATAAAGCCTCCGAACATCCCATCGCTCACCATTTCATCTGTGTTATTGTTTACCCGAGGATTATTGTCTTCCCGCTGCATTAATTATCCTCGGTATTGATCATCAGTGACTCAACTATTCTCATGTGCTTCATTGCTTATCTCAACATTTTCGGATGCCATTTTCAAATACTGCCACAAAACAAGGGTTAATTAACATATCACATATTATCCCTATACTCTAACCAACCAATTAAATACCAAATAAACTTAGGTAGGTCATACTAGCGAAGGAATTCCCCGTCTCTCCCCTCCTAGTTCTTGTCTCACATCTCAGCCAGGGATCATATCCCTAAGCTTTGATACCAACTGTGACGCCCCCAAAATAGGTATACATCACCCATCTTGAGTCGCCAAATACATGGTACAAAATTCAAATACAACTTAATTATACAACAGTTGTGTAAAATACGACAAAATATAATCTAAGAGTTTTAATAAGAATATTGTCATCTAGACAATATCCACACTCAATGGAGTCCTCATTACATTTATTGTCACACTATTTTATAGAATAGTGAGGACTACTAAAACAACCATCTCGACCATCAATCCGCTCCCCGACTCGTCCCCCAAAATATATTCTCATTTCCTCAAGAGAATAAAGGAAAGAAAGGGTGAGCTCAACTAGCCCAAGAAGAAATATTATGACTAAGATAATGCGTAATAAATTATCCTTAGCCTTCAACAAAGATAACAACCGATAAAATATAATAGACAACAAGTTTTAGATCAACAACCAAAATGAATAAGCAATCCATTAGAAGAGTCAAGTAGAGCATAAAATCTACTATCTTCTATGATTTAAAAAGTTTTTCATCAACTTTATCACCGAGACTCAAATTTTAATAAATAAAATCGAATCATCCTCGCATCACTACCCAAGGATATTCATGTAATCATCAATGGTCATGATTATACCGAATAATCCTCGTCATAATCATACCAACAACTCGCCCATCAATGAACTACAAAGCCAATGAGGACTTTCACCACATCATTCGTCACATTACTACTCATGATTATACCAAATAATCCTCGTCATAATCATACCAAGTCCATCTACGCACGTAAGCCAAAGATGACTTTCATCACAATATAAGCATGAGGATGATGACAATGACATAATAATTCAATAAAACAAGTTCAAGGATAAATTTTAAAGATTTATAATTTAATTTATCCGTAAATCAATAACGCCCAAATTGTCAACATGATACCGCTTTGTGGAGTAAAATTCAAGAATGCTCGTAAGAATATTTCCATGAAAAGATATCGATGAAGCGCAAAATATCCAAGATATTCTACTAATTTCATGGAGTATAGAAGCCAAAACTTTAACCAACCGAGTATAATAGAATATATGAAATCGCAAATGGATTTTTGCCCGCCATGCAAGAATCCACGTAGATGATCATTTCCACAATTTAATAAGGAATGAATACGAAAGGATCATTCACCATGCATGCGGTAGTCCACATAGATAGTTATTCCAATGTAATAATAAAGAATGGAATAATGTAAGAATTCACCATGCATGCGGAAGTCCACGAGACAAAAGTTATTCCAACAAAATAATAAAGAATGGAATAACAAAAGAATTCACCATGCATGCGATAGATCCGCAGATGACAAAGTTATTCCAAAAGTAATAATAAAGAATGGAATAATGTAAGAATTCACCAGCATGCGATAGACCGCACAAACAAGTTATTCCAACATAATAATAAAGAATAATTCCAAGAATTCACCGCATAAATAATAAAGATATGGAATAACAAAATAATAAAGGATGGAATAACAGCATTCACCAGTATGCATATGTATGTGTTATTCCAATGTAATAATAAAGAATGGAATAATGTAAGAATTCACTGTGCATGCGATAAACCGCATGCATGTGTTATTCCAATGTAATAATAAAGAATGGAATAACAACCCTTACGAGTATTGAAAGAAAATAACTCTCTTCATGAATACGAAAGAAATAATACCCTTACCTTAGTAAGAAACTCGATAATCGAATAAGAGGTAGCAGACTTTCTTCTTCTCTTCTCTATAATTTCTCTCTATAATAATTGCTTCTTGTGAGACTTAGTGAATTGGTGAGAATGAAAGAAGAATGAGCTTCTATTTATAGGAAAATATAGTTTCGATAATCGCACGCTTTGGGGCTCAAAATATTACAAGATAATACCTTCCTCTTTTTCTTCATTTTAATTTAGTCCCGCAAGTATTATCAAACTTGCACCACCTCCCCTAATAGTAAATAATGTGAATTAATAGTTCATTCATGTGACTTAATAGTATAATCATGTGAAAAAACTAATTACAAGATAAAGACCTTCATCTATACCTCCATTTTTAATTTAGTCATGCAAGTATTATCAATCTTGCACCAACTCCCCTAATAGTAAATCATGTGAATCAATAGTACACACATGTGAACACATAGTTATAAGCATGTGAATTAATAGCAATTAATTGCTCATTTATCCTAAGAATTACCCGATTAGTCAATATAACCTCCAAACATTAATTATTATCGAAATAAATGTCGATTTCCACTAACACTAATAATTCCCACACAATGGAACTATCAATTTCATCTTTAATCAACACGAACTTATTCATCATTAATATTATAACTCACAATATTTAACAACCAAATCGCTCCTGTGAAAGAGGGGCTTTTCCGATAAGGATTTCTCCTTATCAAGCCAAGCAATTAGGTGACCAAACCTCTCCTCGATGTAACTTCTAGATATCATCAATATTGCAAATAATAATATGAATAACTTTGTTGTCGCCTCAATTATTGATTTAATAATATAACATATTATTATGTATGATACTATGACAATAATTGAATCAATAATATTAGAGATATGATGCAAAGAATTATCGTAGTAATAATCGAGTATAACTAAGTGACTTCTCACGTAAAGATCAATAATCAATACCGTGTGCTACTATGCAACCACGCCAGACATCGTATTTTTACTACCGGGTAGTTCAACAGCTTTAATTCAGAAACACTTTCACCGTTATTTTTATAAAAAGATAATTTTGTCATTTTCTAACTACGACAATACTTCCGCTAGGGGTCCACCAATGATTGTGTCAGGTCATCATTATCAAATATTCCCTATTAAAACGAATATTCCCCACCAATCTAATATTATATAACCACTTGCTTACTTTGTAAAATTTATAAATATTACCCACAACTATAATTTCATTATATCAAATCCACACCATAATATTCAAAAATATATTTTTCCTCCGCCTCCCGAAAATTATTCTTTATTCATAAAAGTTCAGGGGTCTTAACTTTGATAATTGTATGGCTGGTTCGGATCCTGTTGAGATTGATATTCATCTTCTCCAAGGTGGCATAAGGGAAGATGTTTAAGGATGATCCCCCATCTATCAGAACTCCTGCTACCACGTATCCGGAGGACATAACCGCTATGTGCAACAGTTTGCAATGATCCGTCCCTTCGGGAGGTATGTCATCATCAGTGAAGGATATCATATTGCTGTTAAAAATGTGATCAACCAGATGATGGAACTTTTCAACATTCACTGATTTTGGCAAGTGAGCTTCTTCTAACACTCTCAGTAAGACATTCCTGTGATCCTCTGAGGAGAATACCAAGTCCAGTATAAAAACCTGTTGTGGAGCTTCTTTCAAGCTTAAAACCACCTTGGCTTCATGATGTCCCATAGTACGGAGGAATTCTTCAATCTTCTCTATGGGAACTTTCCCCTTTGATTTGATGGCAGGCTTCATCACCCGTTGGGGAAGATATAATGGATTTTCTTTCGACACTGCATCAGTTATGTGGGATGGGGATCCTTCAGCCTCTCCATAATTCCATGGAACTTTCTGTAGGCTAACAACAAGATATTGTGGCCTGAATGGTAAGATGATTGGCTTTAACGCAACCACTTTCAAAGGATTCTCAACACCTTTGAGCTGAATTGATTGTATTGTATGTGGTGTGGCAGCCAAATCTTCCTTAGAGGATATAACCGCTACGACTTCCTTCCACTTTGTAGGAAATATGTTCCCACTCTCCAGTAATACAACGTCATTGTTTGTCATTTGTAGGACACCGCTGTCAATTAAGTTTTGAATAAGATGGCGAAGTGCCTAGCATTCTTCAGTGTTGTGACCGCGAGAGCGAGAGTGGTAATGACATACTCCATTAAAATCAAACTGTGACACCCCCAAAAAAAGTATACATCACCAATTCTGAGTCGCCAAATACATAATACAGAAACAAATACAACTTCAGTAATACAATTGTCGTGCAAAATACGACAACACATATACTGTGAGTTTAAATAAAAATATTGTCTAATAGACAATATACAAACTCAAAAGGAGTCCTCATTACAATTATTGATACACTATTTTACAAAATAGTGAACTAAAACAACTATCCTAAACCATCACTCCATACCCCGGCTAGTTCCTGCTATGTTCTCACCTCATGAGAAGAAAAATGGAACAAAAAGGAAAAGGGTGAGCTCAACTAGCCCAGTAAAGAATATTATGACTAAGATAATATACAACAAATTATCATTAGTCTTAAACAGGGAAAAATCTGATAGAATATAATAGACAACAAGTTTTAGATCAACAACTGCAGCAGAAACAACAATTCATTAGAAAAGTCAAGTAGAGAATGAATTCTACTATCTTCTAAGATTTAAAAGTCCATCATCAATATTTTATCTCTGTAACATCAATCAATATACATCTTGAATCAAATATTCATCTTTGCACTATAGGCCAAAGATATTCATTTGTATCACCAGTTGGTCATGTTCATCTCAACACCTGTTCATCTTTGCACTACGGGCCAAAGATATTCATTAGTTAATCATACATCTTTGCACTACAGGCCAAAGATATTCAGTACTATCATCATTTAGGACTGAGGATGATGAAAAATATCTTTAAAAAACGAATCCAGTGAGATAAAAGATCAAAGATTAAGGATTCGTACTTTAGTTTATCCAAGTTCAAAAATACCTTATAATAATCAATTGTGGAGCAAAATTCAAGAATAAAGATCAAAACATAGATACAATCAAAGATAGTAACCGCAATAGACAACTTGGATAAAGAAAGAAAATTTCATTTTTTCTGTGAATAGTGTCGTATTCGTGAATAATGTTGTATACGTGAATAGTATCGTACACGTGAATAGTAACCCCGACATAAAAAAGGTGAAAATTCCACAATAAAATCCATACCAATATTTCGGTATAATGATATTGAAAGAATAACATCTTTATGAAGAAAATAACATCCCTTACCTCAAAAGAATAGTACTTCCAGCTGAAATATCAAGTATAAGGCTGAAGGAAACTTGCACTGAATAGAAACTCACAAAGTATCTAAATACTCACATAATACGCTAGATAATATAGAGAGAGAGAAAACTTGTTTCTGGTGTGATTTTCAATTTTAACTAAGCACCCTATTTATAGGAAAATGCTTAGAACGCCAAAGGAGACTAAATTAATAAAGTATTAATTTCCAAAATTCAAGCACGCCACTTTTGACCAGATTTTAGCACACTACAATGGGGCCCACCAAAATCAGCCAATTCCACACCAACCAAAAGTGGGGCCCACCCATGTTTTAAATAAAAACATTTATTTTCCGAAACTTTAATAATTCATAATAAATAGCCCTTTTATCAGAAAAATTCGAATCTCATTTCTATTCCATAGGAAATTAAATTCTCTACAACTTTGTAAGTTTAAGTTTTTCCAAATTCCAAACAGAAAATACCCGAAATCCACATACGGACGATTTTTAATACCTTCATTCCGACAAATACTGATAAAATACCTCAACATTAATTCCATCATTTAAAACCACAATAAATATATCTCTCATTTATATCCACATAAAATAAATATTTCCTTATCATATAAATCAATAATTAATTATTCACAAATAATATTACATAATCACAATAATGACAACCAGGTCGTTCCCAGGAAAAAGGAGGCTTTCCGATAAGGTTTTCTCCTTATTGGCGCGCAATTAGGTGACCAAACCCCTTTTCTAAACAAAATTTCTTTAGACATTGCCAATAATACTATCTAACAATATTATTCAAATAATATGAATTATTGATCTGATAAGGGAGATATTGTACAATGATAATTATTGAAACAACAATAATATAAAATATCAACGCAACAATTATTGAATCAATAAAATAAAATACTGAACAATAATTACTGTAACAATTATTGAGTAGTGCCTTCTTACGTAAGAATCAATAATTCAAAATATTTTGTGCAATACCGCAGCACTCTTAACCAACCGCAGACATCGTATTTTAACCATATTTATTTCAACAAGCAGTTAATTGAGTATAACTACTGTGCATTATTTATAAAAACTCACACTTGTTGTTTTCTTCATCCGACCGTTTTCCGTTATGGGGCCCACAAATGGCTGCGCTATCGTACGAATATTCCCCGATAACAAGAATATTCCACAACCAAACGAATATTCCCCGAAAATAATGAATATTTTATAACCACTTGCTTATTTTGTAAAATTTTCACATTTCACCCATAACCAAAGCATTATATCAAATTAATACGTTATTATTCACAATAATTATGACAACCCCAAAATAGGTATACATCACCCATTCTGAGTCACCAAATATATGGTACATAATACAAATACAAACTTAAATATACTGACATAGTTTGTGAGTTTTAATACAAATATTGCCTTCAGACATGATTCAAACTCAAAATAAGTCCTCAATACATTTATTATCACACTATTTCACGAATAGTGAGGACTACTAATGCAAACATCTCGGACATCACCCGCTCCCCGACTAGTCCCAGTTATATTCTCATTTCCTGAAGAGAACAATGAAAGCAAAATGGTGAGCTCAACTAGCCCAGTAAGAAATATTATGACTAAGATAATGCAGAATAAGTTATCATTAGCGTTCAACAATGTTAAACTGATAGAATATAATAGACAACAAGTTTAAGCTCGCAAGAACAAGCAATCCATTAGAAGAGTCAAGTAGAACATAAAATCTACTATCTTCTATGATTTAAAAAGGTTTTTCATCAACTTTATCGCTGAGACTCAGCTTAATAAATAATCCACATCATTGAATCACCCTTGCACTACGACCAAGGATATTCTTTAGTATCACGACCACAAATTATCTATGCACTACAAAACCAAGGATATTCGTATTCATCAATGGTCATGATCATGCCAACAACTATCCATCAATGCACTACGGACGAATAAGGACTTTTACCACATCATTTGTAACATTACGGTCATGATTATACTGAATAATCCCTTGTCATAATCATACCAAGTCCATCTATGCACTACAGGCCACATATGACTTTCAACATAATATAAACATGAGGATGATGACAATGATATAAGAATTCAATAAAACAAGTTCAAGGATAAATTTTTAATGATTTATAATTTAATTTATCCAGAAATCAATAACGTCCAAATTGTCAACATAATACTGCTTTGTAGAGTAAAATTCAAGAATATAATTATACCAAAAATAATTTAGACCGAAAACGAATTAATTTTTATCATAAATAGTACCCCGGGTGAATAGTACTCGAGTGAATAGTATCCCGTGAATAGTACTTCGGGAATAGTAACCCTGTGAATAGTTTTTCAGCATGAAAAAGTTATAACTTATCAAGAATGCTCAGAATAATATTTCCATGAAAAGATACTGGATGAAGCACAAATATCAAGGATATTCTACTAATTTCATGGAGTTTAGAAGCCAAAACTTTAACAAAACGAGTATAGAATTCGAAATCTGAAATGAAATAGTATTACTTACATACTACAAAGTATGGAAGAAAATATTATTTCAAGCAAATATTGAACAAAAATAACATCCCTTACGAATATTAAGCGACAATATTTATTATGAATATTAAACGAAATAATATTTATACGAATACGAAAAAATAATATCTCTTCAGAATATGAAATAAACAATACCACTTACCTTGAAAAGAAGAGTATTCTGACTGGTAGGGCGGGGATATTCTTGAAGAAAACTTATATTATTTTCTATGCTCAAAGCTTATTAAAACTCTAAAGAAATACACTCAAGATTATAGAAGAAGAATTCTCTGATTCTGGTGTGATTTTCAATTCTAACTAAACATCCTACTTATAGGAGAATGGAAAGGATACTATGCAATAAAATATTCTAATAAAATGAAAACTTTAAATAATATATATATATATATATATATATATATATATATATATATATATAAACTTGTGATTACATATCCCTTCCCCGTGAAATCACAAAGAATCTAAATGACTTAATATATATATATATATATATATATATATATATATATATATATAACCCATATATACCCCTTTTCCCATGAATCCTATATATTATATATATATATATATATATATATACTTATATATATATATATATATATTATATCTTGAATAACTTTTTCTAGATTATTTTAAAAAAGGGTAAATGGGGTCCTTAAAATAAATAACTTTACATCAAATACTTCATAAAAATCTCTTCAATATTTTTAACAATATTTATTCATTATTATTATAGCTCGCACTATTAACAACCAGATCGTTCCCGTGAAAGAGGGGCTTTTCGATAAGGATTTCTCCTATTATGGCGGCCTTGATTAGGTGGCCAAACCCTTTCCTCGATGAACTTTCTAGACATTGTTAATTATGCATATAATAATTAGAATAACTTGTCATCTCAATTATTGATTTAATAATATATAAAATATTGACAATAATTGAATCAAATAACGTGAAATACTATGCAGTAATTACTGTAACAATAATTGAACAAAACTGAGTGACTTCTCACGTAAGCATCAATAATCAATACCATGTGCTACTATGCAACCACGCGTATTACTGTACTTTTCATCACCAGGTATTTTAATAGTTTACGGTAAAACTTTGGCCGTTACTTTTATAAAAAAATATTTCTGCCGTTTTCTAACTCTGACAATAATTTCATTGTGGGGTCCACCAATGATTGCATCGTTGTACGAATATTCCCTGTTAAAACGAATATTCCCCGATCAATCGAATATTATAGAACAACTTGCTTACTTTGCAAAATTTATAAATATTACCCACAACTTTAATATTAGAACAAATCAATACCATGATTATTCAAAATGATATTTATCGAAAAATTCATCTTTATTCATAAAAATTGGGGTCTTACAACCTCCCCTTCTTATGAAATTTCGCCCTCGAATTTATGGTACATACCTGGTATGACAAATAGGTGAGGATACCTTGATTTTATTTTAGATTATAACTCCCAGGTCATTTCCTCAAAATCGTGGTTTTTCCACAAACCTTTGACTTGAGGTATAACCTTGTAGCGTATAATATGTTCCTTTTTATCCAAGATTTTAACAAGAACCTCTTCATACGTTAAATCTTTCACTATTTCATCCGGTTCTAACTCAATAATGTGGTTCGGGTCTTCCACATATTTATGTAACATGGATATGTGAAAAACATTATGAACACGAGACATACTTGGCAGTAACACGAGTCTATAAGCCACAGTTCTACTCGGTCAGGTATTTCAAATGGGCCAATTAATCGAGAATTGAGCTTTCCTTTCTTTCCAAATCTCGTAACTCCTTTCCATGGTGCCACACGTAACAACACATACTCTCCAACATTGAATTCCACGTCTTTTCGATGAAGATCAACATAACTCTTTTATCGATCTTGTGAGGTCTTTATACGTTGTCGGATCATTTTAATCTTTTCTGTAGTCATACGTACCATATCCGGTCCTAACAACGTTGTTTTACCCACCTCGTCCCAGCATACTGGAGAACGACACTTGAGCCCATACAACGCCTCGAATGGAGCCATGCAAACTTCTTGCTTGATAACTGTTATTGTAGGAAAATTCCACCAATGACAAGAACTTGTCCCAACTTCCTTTGAAGTCAAGGACACAGAGTCTTAATAAATTTTCAAGAGTTTGAATAGTCCTCTCCAACTGCCCATCCGTTTGAGGATGATATGCCGAACTGAATCGCAAATCTGTGCCCATAGCTTTTTGCAAACTAACCCAAAACCATAAAGTGAATCTTGGGTCTCGATCAGAAACTATGGATACTGGCATACCATGCAGTATTACAATCTCATTTATGTACATACGAGCAAGAAGTTCAAGTTATAAGTTTCTCGTATAGGTAAGAAATGAGCAGACTTGGTCAATCTATCAATAATGACCCAAATTGTATCTATGCCTGGAGAAACCTGGGGAAGACCAGTAATGAAATCCATGGTAATGTGCTCCCACTTCCATTCTGGAATTTCAAGTGGTTGCAATGGACCTTTTGGCACTTGATGCTCCGCCTTGACACGTTGAGAAATTAAACACCTTGAGATAAACTCCGCGATCTCTCTCTTCATATTGTTCCACCAAAATGTATGTCAAAGATCACGATACATTTTGGTACTCCCAGGATGGATTGCAAACAGTGTGTTGTGCGCCTCCATCATGATTTTATACTTCAAGTCATAATCGTTAGGAACACAAAGTCTGGAGTTGACTCGAAGTATTCCTTCTTCATCGATTCTTGCTTTTGGGATAGCATCTTCTTGTACTTTCTTCCTCATACGCATCAGCTGCAGGTCTGTAGCTTGAGCAACTTTAACATTATCGATTAAAGTCGGTTCTACTCGTATATTCGCCATCATCACATGGGTACCTGGAGTCTTTAACTCTATCTCCATCCTTTTTAAGTCATACAAAATGGGCCTTTGCGTTAACAATATTGCACTTGTACCCGTATATGACCTTTTACTCAATGCGTCAGCTACTACGTTCGCCTTTCCAGGATGGTATTGGATGGTATGATCATAATCTTTCAACAGTTCAAGTCAACGTCGCTGCTGCATGTTGATTTCCTTTTGAGTGAAGAAATATTTGAGGCTTTTATGATCCGTATAGATCTCCACCTTCTCTCTATACAGGTAATGCCTCCAGATCTTTAGTGCGAAAACAACAGCTGCCAACTCTAGATCATGAGTAGGATAATTCTTCTCATATTCTTTGAGTTATCGTGAGGCATAGGCTATGACTTTCCAATGTTACATTAGAACACATCCTAAACCTTTGCCTGAAACATCACTATAGATGACAAATCCCTTCGAGCCAGATGGTATTGTCAGAACAGGTGCTAAAATGAGTCTCATCTTGAGTTCTTGAAAACTCTTCCCACATTCCTTGCTCCAACCGAATTTTGTATCTTTCTGAGTCAGCTGAGTTAATGGAGTAGCGATTCGAGAAAACCCTTATATGAATCTCCGATAATAACCAGCTAAGCCGAGAAAGCTATGTACTTCGGTCACTGATTTAGGTTGCTCCCAGCTTTGTATTGCTTCAATCTTTATCGGGTCAACAGATATTCCATGACATGATACTACGTGCCCAAGGAATGCAACTTCCTCAAGCCAGAACACGCATTTCTTCAACTTGGAATAAAGCTTATTTTCACGAAGCTTTTGGAGTATCAGCCTCAAGTGTTGCTCATGATCTTCATGGCTTTTGGAATATATGAGAATGTCATCAATAAAGATAACCACAAAATGATCCAAATATTCCTTGAATACTCGATTCATCATATCCATGAAGGCAGTAGGAGCATTAGTCAATCTAAAGGACATGACTAGGAATTCGTAATGCTCGTACCGAGTTCTGAAAGCTGTCTTTAGAATGTCATCGGTTTTAATATTTAACTAATGATATCCAGAACAAAGATCGATCTTTGAAAAGAATTTGGCGCCTTGCAACTGGTCAAACAGGTCATCAATGCGTGGCAACGGGTACCTATTTTTGATGGCCAATCAACTAAGCAAATAAGCGTGAATCTTAATAGACAATCTCATAACAATCAATAAGATTAACAATGAAGTATATCAAAGCAAACTACACAATAAGATCCATAGTAATCTCAAAATATAGTTTAATTCATGATTGAACTAGAATCCATGATCCACAATTGAATATACATTGAAAGATATAAATAGAAGTAAAGAGAATTAGGGTTTAAGAATAGCAAATCTGCATTTCTTCTCTTGTTTCACTTATGAACTTCCAACGATATTCAATTGCTTCAATCCCCAAATCTTAGCTAATCTAGAGTTCTAATCTAATCTAATATATTAAGGAAATTAAAAAAAAAAGAAAATAGCATATGTAATGTAAAATTATCCCCAAGGGTGGAATCCCCTTTTACATACTGATATCTCTTCTATATATAAGCCCCAATTGAACCCTCCTCCAAGTTACGCTCCAATTGCACTGTTTAGTGAAAAAGTCGTGACCGGTCAACTTCTCAAGTGGCGCTGGCTGCTACTGGAGTGGCTCGAGTTAGGCGCACCACACTCAAGTAGCAGATGGCATTTTTTGGTCTAGGGATCATGCGCGTCGCCTTAAAATACACTAGAAATCATGGCGCCCCAAGCCGTAAGTTTTCCTTTCGCCATGTCCTCCTCTGGTAAAACGGCCATAACATTTGATCCGTGAGGAGTTACGGGGCCTTCCACCTATCAAATCGAAGCTCTTGACGAGATCTACAACTTTAATTCTTTGAAAATTGGGAAATAAGGGACGGATAAAGGTCAAAATTGGGTTGGAAGTGATTGCTATGCAAATGGCCATCCAAAACATTGAAGTTCAACGTTCGTTGGTACAACGGTCATAACTCTTGCATCCGAACTCCAATTGGAATGATTCAAGAAGTTCCGGAAAGCTAAGAAGAAGCTCTACAACATAATCCAAGTTCCATGCCAAGAAAATGAAATGAACATGAAAGCCCAAACGATGTCCGTATTTCTTTTCCTTGTGTTTTCATACCAATAGTCGCTCAAATAGCTCCCAAGCATAAAATCTATAAAATAAACACAAAATGCATGAAAAGTAGCTAAGAAACATGAGTATAAGCAACTAATTCAAGTAACAAGTACTGGATAAGTAGGTATAAAACCTACTTATCACTTGAACGCGGGCTGATTGGAGGTAGCAGAGCTGTGAGTCTTCCTTCGTTTATCAACATCTGCAATATCTCTTCCATCGGTTGGCCTAAATAGGTGAATTCCCTTTTGTTGGCTAAATCCTAACAGGCTTTGGCATTTTCTCTTTTTACAATTTTATCCTCCAGTGTTTCACTTTCTGGAGTACGTGGTGGAGTATTTGTAACAAGAGGAAGGAGGCTTGCATGCTCTTGACTGAATAATTGACGTGTGACTTGGTGCTGATGGACCACCAGTTCTTCCAATTGATTAACTTGCTCGCACAGAGCCTTCATCTTTCGTTCCATCATAAACGAGAACTGTGCATAATCCCATTTGTTAACACTATCCTTATCGGTTTGGGAAGATCCACCACTGTATTGGGAAGTCTGTCCACTACTCCAATTAATCATATTAACCTCCTCTTCTTTATGTTGAGGAAGAGGGTTGTCTTGCACATGGGGTTGGTCGGGTTTAGTCACCACGATCTCACCATTGTCCATTAAATCCTAGATTTTATGCTTCAAGGCCCAGCAATCCTGAGTATCATGGCTTGGAGCTCCAGTATGATAAACACACTTCCTGTTAGCATTGAAACCCTTCCCATTCGGGTTGGCTGGTGGAAGAAGATGGGTAATTTTCTTCAGAGTTGTCAGAAGATTGAGAATGTTCTTGAGTGAGTCCCCTAAGGGTGTGAACACTCGATTGCGTCTGACTTCTCCATCTTTTGTCAATGTAGGGTTTGAAGATTGTGCTTGAAAAGGGGAGTAGTTTCTCCTTTGAATAGGCATATTTTGACTGCTTTTTTGCCCTTGTAGTATCAAGGAAACATCCTCCTCTTTCTTCTTATGGACCCTTCGAGGGTTGTTTCCATAACTTCCAGAATGGATGTGCTCAGCTATAAATTTTAGAGCGGCAAGGTCTTGAATCTTACCAGATTTCAATCCCATCTCGGCCATTTCTTCGTGTTTGATCATTTTAGAGAATGGTTTGCCAATGCCAAGTAAAACTCTCTCATAGAAAGGAGCTTCTTGAATGTCTATGAAGGTCATCACCATTTCAGACTCAGTCATAGATGTAATAACTTGAACAGCCAGACGCCTCCATCTTTGGGCATACTCTTTGAAAGACTCATTAGCTTGCTTCTTGACTTTGGTAATTTGGTACCGGTTAGGAGCCATCTGAGTTTGGAAACTGTACTAACTGAGGAAAGCATGAGCTAGCTCCTTCCAGCTATGAATCTTGGAGTTGTCTAATCTAGTGTACCATGATCTGGTTTCTCCAGTCGGACTTTTCTAAAATAGCTACATTCTGAGCTTTTCATCCTCGTCATAAGATCCAAGCTCTCCAATAAAGACTTTCAAATGTGTGTAAGGATCTCCTAATCCATCATACTTTTCAAAATCGGGAGTCTTGAATTTCTCTGGATAATGAACCCCAGGGCAGATGCAAAGATCCGAATATAAAACACTCTCATGTGCTCCAATCTCTTTGATAGACCAAATGGTCTCTTCCATTTGTAGGACTTTCTTCCTGATATCAACGGTGTCTGGATCTTCTTTGAGATGGGTAATTTTAGGGGTTTTGTTGGTTTTGTCCAACTGAGATTCAGGTACAGGAATTTCTTTGTCCGGTCCCTGAGTTCCTCTATGTACAAAGGATTCTGTATATATGTGTATTTGTGGACCATGAGTGGACTTATGTAGTTCTTTGAGTAGAATAATCAACTTTGTAGTTTGGTTACTTAATCCTTTGAACTCCTCGCTAGAGAAAGAAGTAGGATAAGACAGGCCAGATGTAGCCATGCTTGGCTGTAGGCTTATTGCCTTTTTTGACTTTGAGCGGGTAACATGACCAATTGTTTCCCTACAAAAAGACTTATGTAGTTTAGTTTTGGGGAATGTAGAAATGTTACATACTATGTGATGTGTCCATTTTAGGAGTATTATCCTGCAAAATGGATGTCAGCTGTCTGTATGACAAGATAACATGTCAGATAAAAGGGAATGCATGTACACATATTCCTTCATATTTTCCATTACATTGAGATTGACATGGAAATGAAATTACAAGCAATTGTAATTACAAATAATGGGAAAGTATGAAGAGACTTCCCTCCGCGTTTGGTTTATCAGAGGCTGACCTATCTAAGGCTACTCTCACGGATTTTTGGCATGAAGGTTCCCAGATCATCGCAATTTAATCGACGAAAAGTTAATCCGGTCTTTCAACTGGAGCGAATTTGGGTGGTGCCTTTCCTGAGCCTCGTTGGAATTAGTCTTCCTACGAGTCCAGTAATCAAACACCGATAGGATAGCCTCCTGGTAGAGGAACCACACAACATACATTCACATACAACGTGTCTCACCATATGGAAATGATGACATGTGCGAAGCACTAATATCATAAATAGATATGGTGCAAAGCACTAAGTGCAATAAGTAAATTCATTCGTACACATTCATTCAAATATAAATGCAACATCCACACATATGCAGATAAAGGTTTTGAAAAGTTTGTAAATAGCGGCTTAAGCCCTCTTACTGGAAATCCCCAGCGGAGTCGCCACCTGTCGACGTCAGGATTTTTATTTGTCCCTTTTCTGTTCTTGTCTTTCGGTGTTCACATGTTAGGTGAGATTTATTTGAAAAAATAAGTTGTGAAAAGGTCCGACATGTATATGTCGATGATTGGACTGTAAGAGTCGCCAGTTGGTATTTTTAAATGGTTGCACCAACTCAACCGAGAAAGGGTTTGCACATCGACCTAGTGATGTGACACTATTAAACTGGTCTGTGAAACCAAGATTCGTTAGGGTCCGAGGGCTTGATTATGCGGAGGGAAGGTGTTAGGAACCCCCTGACATCTTTGGTAACACGGTGACCGCCACTTTTCAATTAAAACCTTTATCTGAATGTGTGTGTGTGTAGATCAATGTGCAATTATCTGGAAGTAGTGTTATGCCTCGTTTGCACCTATATACAAAGGGTTTGAATTTTGTATAAAAGTTTAGTTTTAACAAGATATAGCAATGATGTTTTGTAAAAGAGGTTTTTCAAACCCTTATGCTCAATAGTAATTAAGGCCTTTAATACTTCCATTTTATTACGTGTTCGGCTTGATTGCTTTTATTTTCAAGATGCGAAGCAACTTCGAAAAAATAAGATACATAGCAGTGCCAATCTCCTTGTGGGCATGAGAGTCTTCTAAGGAAATTCAAACACTATGAATAATTTACAAGTTGGTCACAGCTGAAAATGTCCATCACGGGAACCGAATCTAGATTCAGGAGATTGAATTTGTGATCACATGATTCCTAGGCTCACATGATGATGGAGTATGTATGAAAGCTGTAAACAGTTATATATATATGTATAAACTGTAAATATATATATATATATATATATATGAACAATAAACCGCCACGAAGTAAACTCCAGGCGGGACAGAAAATGTAAATATATAAAGACAATCAACCGCCACGAAGTAAACTCCTGGCGGGACTAAACCCATGCTGTCAGGCCTGGAGTTTACCATCGGATGTAAATCCAGGCTCAATCAAACAGAGTTTGATGATAACAATATATATATATATATATAAGTATATATATATATATATATATATATATATATATATAAAAGCAAAGAAACGCCTGATATGAATCAAGGCTCAATCAAATGAGTTTGATGATAACAATATATATATATGTATAAGTATTTATATGTATATATAAAAGCAGTAAACGCTACGAATATTATATTCAGGCTCAATCGAGATAACTCGATAATATATATATATAAGCAATAAAAGCCACAGACCGACGATCCGGGCATACGCACACAACACGACTCTCAACGTGAATAACTGTGTGTGCACAAAAGTGGAGAAGGGCTTTAAGAAATGTGAGAAGGCTTAGAGTGGGCTGCCAAAGAAGACTTCAAATAGCTTTAACTGAATGAAAACTTGGTTTCCACCAGTAAAATGTAGCAGTATATAAACTCACAAGTGTTTGAAATGAGAAAGCACTCAGTTTATAGTGTGTACAGAGCAAAATGGACAGGACTTCCTCACCTTTTTTCTCTTACAAATGGCCACCCCAAGCCCTCTATTTGTAGAGGTGGGGGGGGGGGGAGCCACAGGTGTACCAGCGGCAACCGCAGATGTACCTACGGCTGCTCGGGGTTGAATTAAGGTTAAATATTAAACCTATACAGAAAATAAGTGTTTGGATTTGACATTTTAGAAAAGGGATTTTGTGAATTTAAAAACTTTGGTGAATGTTTACAGTGTTAAGGGTATAAGTGTATATGGTCATATATGTGTACAGTATGTGGTTAAGGGTCAAGGGTTGACCAGATAAATTATATCAGTGACAAACCCTAATATTATATTAAGAACCTCGACGTTCAGTTAGAAAACCATATCGACTGATAAGAAATCCTAGCACCGGTTTTGGAAACCCTAGTTTCAGTTTCGGGAATCTAAAACCCTAATTTGGGAGCTTGAAGATAAGTATAAGATTTTTATGTTATTAATTTTATATTTAAATAGGAATAGCCTTAATTAATTATTAGAAAACCCTAATTGTTCAGCTGGAAACCCTAATGTACAACTATGGAACCTAATTGCTAAATTAGCAATTTTAATTAAGGAAATATTAATCTTAATTAGCAAGCTTGAATATAATTAGAAAATCCTAATTATAATTTAGAAATCTTAATTTTTTATTTTTAAAACCTAATTAGAAAGTTTAGAAAATAAATTTATATAATATTAGGGTCAAACCCTAAGGTTAAAACCTAAGGGTTGTGACAAGTTACCAAGTTGCCATTAACTTTACAAGTCAAATGACCAAATTGCCCTTCTTGAATATTTTAATGGGATGGAGTGTAGATCTAGCCTAGTAAGTGGTTGGTGACCAACCCTAGATAGCCATGTGCCTATATCTCACAAAAATCAGATTTCATTGCCACTTAGCATCAATTGTGACCATGGATTAAAAATGTAAGAGATTTAAAAGTAAGACACAGCTTACTTTATTTTTCATTTGAGCCAAGTCCATTCTCTCTCTCCCATTCGAAATTTTAGAGTGAAAGTGAGTGAGAAACAAAGCCAATATCAGCCTTTAGCTTGGCAAGAACAAACATCAAGGTCAGATTCAAAATCAAGCTCAAAAATGAGGTATAAACCCTAAACTTGAAAATCATGTGATCATATGTTATATGTTATGATTAAGTGTTTTAATATGTTGTTTGTAGTATATATTAGTGATTTGGGTTGTTACTTCCTAGATCCATAACATTTAGATGCTCGAAATTGAAGTTTTTAGAAATCTAGAAAAACTGAAAATGTTGTCTGACAAGAAAATGTCGGGGCTTATAGATCTTTACCTGTTAGTTGTTTGTTGTGTTTTAAGTTATAGACTTGTAGTATGTTGTAAGGGCTTTGATCTGGAACTTTATTCAAGCCCAGATAATGTGTAGATTGTAAGTTATTAAGGGTCAGAAATCGCCGTTCGGTCGCTTCTATACATTTCAGATTTGCCCTTTGCCGAAACGCTGACAACGCTTTTTGAAGAGCTCGATCTTCTTTTTTTTAGTTGTTTGGCCATGTTGTTGTTATATACTTGTAGAATCGACATAAGTACTACATATCCATGCCTCTATATTACCCAGGATACTTAATGAATCGAATTTAATGTTGGTCAAACATAGGTTATTAAATCGCTCAAAGAACATTTCGGAAAACCCGAAAATGTTCAAGAACGATTCTCGACCACTACTTTATTTGGCCAATATCTTTTTTATTTGTTGTTGTTATGATAATCTTATGTTATAGAGTTGTCCTTTGATATCTCGACTACAAGTGTGAATATTTAAATCACACAAATCAGATCTGGAGTGCAAGTTATAAGGATCGAAAGTAGGACCCTCTCTGACAACGATTTTTGAAGCTTAGATTTGGTAGTTCTGACATATTTTGGTCATGAAATCGACTGATACTTGTAGTGATACATGTATACTATTCCATTAAAGCAAATACAAACCCAGATAGTATCAAGACCATATGAATTAAGCTGGTCAAACCACCTACCTCATTCACTGACATGCGTTTCTGGGTTTGGCTCAAGAAAATCTATAGCGACGGTTCTGTCACTATAGGGCCCTTTTGTGACAGTTTATTTAGGAAAATTAATTATTGTAATTAATAAATAGATAAAAATAATTTTTAATTATTAAAAATTCAAATTAAATTCTAAAAAATTATTTTAAAGCCTAAAAATTAGTTTTTTTTATTATTTTGAATATATTTCATAAATATTTAATATTTTTGGAATAATAATGGTATTTAATTTATTTAATTATAATATTAAATAAATTAGTTAAAAATGATTTTAATTCATAAAAAATCATGAAAAAATATATTATGATATAAGAAGATATTTTAAGTTATTTTAGTGACTTTTAATATTTTGTGAGGAATTTCATTAATAAATTAATATTAATGATAATTAATTTATTTACTAAGTGTATTAAATAAATTATGGAAAAATAGAATTAATGATTTAAAAATCAAAATGATTTAAAGGTTTAGAAAATATTCTAAGTTATAAAATATAATTTTGATATTTTGTCATGAAAAAATATTAATATTTTAATATTAAGAATAATTATTAATTAATGCTTTTAATTACTTTAAAATCATTTAAGGATAACAGTGAAGTATTAAAATACTTTGAGATATTATAAATATATTATAATATTATGTTAAGAATTTCATTAATATTTAATATTAAATAAATATTAATGATAATAAAATTATGTGGTATTTAAATCATATAAATATGATGTTAATGATTGAAAAAATCATAATAAATGATAATAATTACTTGAAAATTATTATGAGCCTATGAAAATTATTTTGACTGAATAATTAATTGTCTAAGTTAATTGTGTTGCATTTAGATAGAGTCTTATGGATAGTAGGCTTGATAGTTATGTGACTGGGTCGTCGGGATGTTAGAATTGTGCCGGATTCAACTCAAACTGCAATTGTTTGACTCGATACTAGGTCTTATGTGCTGTATAGATGGATAGGATAATGTGGTAATGTGTTTAGATTATTCTATATCATGATGATATTATTCTTATAAGACCCCAACTTTTATGAATAAAGAATAATTTTCTCGAAATATATTTTTGAATATTATGGTGTGGATTTGATATAATGTTATAGTTGTGGGTAATATTTTCAAATTTTGCAAAGTAAGCAAGTGGTTATATAATATTAGATTGGTGGGAATATTCGCTTTTAACAGTGGAATATTCGTACGCGGCACAATAATTAATGGACCCATAACGAAGTATTGTCGTAGTTAAAAACTACGTAATTATCTTTTATAAAAATAACTACGCGAAAGTTTTACTGTTAAACCGTTGAATCTACCCTTAGTAAAAGTACAAAGAATACTGGCATGGTTGCATAGAGCACACCAGATTGATTATTGATGCTTATGTGAGAAGTCACCAGCTTATACTCAATTATTACTACGAAGAATTGTCGATCATATCTCTCATATTATTGATTCAATTATTATCACAAGATCATCTCGCATAATATTTATTATTATTAAATCAATAATTGAGACGACAAAGTTATTCATATTATTATTTGCAATATTGACAATGTCTAAAAGTTCTGTCAAGGAGATGTTTGGTCACCTAATTGCGCGCAAATAAAGAAAAATCCTTATCAGAAAGCCCCTTCTTTCCTGGGAACGACCTGATTGTTAAATATTATAAGTTATAATATTAATGATGAATAAGTTATGTTGATTAAAGATGAAATTGATAGTTCCATTGTGTTGAGATTATTAGTGTTAGTGAAAATCAACATTTATTTCGATAATAATTGATGTCTGGAGGTTATATTGACCAATCGGGTAATTAATTGGATAAATGAGCAATTAATTGCTATTATTTCACATGCTTATAACTATTTGTTCACATGTGTGTACTATTGATTCACATTCATGTACTATTAGCGGAGGTGGTGCAAGATTGATAATACTTGCATGACTAAATTAAAAATAGAGGTATAGATGAAGATACTATACTGTAATTAGTTTTTTCACATGATTATACTATTAAGTCACATGAATGAACTATTAATTCACATTATTTACTATTAGGGGAGGTGGTGCAAGTTTGATAATACTTTCATGACTAAATTAAAAATGAAGAAAAAGTGGAAGGTATTATACTGTAATATTTTGAGCCCCAAAACGTGTAATTATCGAAACTATATTTTTCTATAAATAGAATCTCATTCTTCCTTCATTTCTCACCAATTCACTAAAGCTATAAACCAATTATTATAGAGAGAAATTATAGAGAGAAAGAAGAAGAGAAGTCTGCTACCTCAGTACTCGTAAGGGTTGTTATTCCATTCTTATTATTATGTTGGAATATCTATTCTGTGCGCATTACGCATGACCTAGTTCCATTCTTTATTATTATGTTGGAATATCCTGTCTGTGCGAATTACGTATGACCTGGTTCCATTCTTTTTTATTCTGTTGGAATAACCTGTCTGTGCGGATTACGCACACCTGGTGAATTCTTCTGTTATTCCATTCTTTATTATTTTGTTAGAATAACTTGTCTATGTGGATTACCGCATGCATGGTGAATGATCCTTCTTATTCATTCCTTATTAAATTATGGAAATGATCTGTCAATGTGGATTACCGCATGGCGGGCAAAAATCCATTTGCAGTTTCATATATTCTATTATACTTAGTTGGTTAAAGTTTTGGCTTCTATACTCCACGAAATTAGTAGAATATCCTGGATATTTGCGCTTCATCCAGTATCTTTTCATGTAAATATTCTTCTGAGCATTCTTGAATTTTACTCCACAAAACAATATCATGTTGACAATTTGGACGTTATTAATTTCTGGATAAATTAAATTATAAATCTTTAAAAAATTATACTTGAACTTGTTTTATTGAATTCTTATATCATTATCATTATCCACATGTTTATAATATGTTGAAAGTCATCTGTGGCCTGTAGTGCATAGATGGACTTGGTGTGATTATGACCAGGGATTATTTGGTATAATCATGACCGTAATGTTACAAATGATGTGGTAAAAGTCCTCATTGGCCGTAGTGAATTGATGGACAGTTGTTGGCATGATCATGACCATTAATGAATAAATGAATATCCTTGGCCTGTAGTGCATGGATAATTCGTGGTCGTGATACTAATGAATATCATTGGCCGTAGTGCAAGGATGATGTGGTTTATTTATTAAGCTGAGTCTCAGCGATAAAAGTGATGAAAAACCTTTTAAATCATAGAAGATAGTAGATTTTATTCTCTACTTGACTCTTTTAATGGATTACTTGTTCCTCTGCAGTTAAACTTGATGGTTGTTATATTTTATCAGTTTAACACTGTTGAAGGATAACGATAAATTATTCTGCATTATCTTAGACATAATATTTCTTACTGGGCTAGTTGAGCTCACCCTTTCTTTCACTTTGTTCTCTTGAGAAATGAGAATATAGTTGGGACGGTAGTAGGGAACGGATTGACTAGTCCGGATGGTTATTTTTCGTAGTCCTCTACTATTCTATAAAATAGTGTGACAATAAATGTAATGAGGACTCCATTGAGTGTGGATATTGTCTAGATGACAATATTCTTATTAAAACTCTTAGATTATGTTTTGTCATATTTTACACAACTGTTATATAATTAAGTTGTATTTGAATTTTGTACCATGTATTTAGCGACTCAAGATGGGTGATGTATACCTATTTTGGGGGAGTCACAATTGGTATCAAAGCTTAGGGATATGATCCCTGGCTGAGATGTGAGACAAGAACTAGGAGGGGAGAGACGGGGAATTCCTTCGCTAGTATGACCTACCTAAGTTTATTTGGTATTTAATTGGTCGGTTAGAGTATAGGGATAATATGTGACATGTCAATTAACCCTTGTTTTTTGGAAGTATTTGAAAATGACATCCGAGACTGTTGTGAATAGCAATGGAGCACAGGAGACTGTTGAGTCACCACAGATCAACACCTAGGATAATGTGCATTAGGAAGGCAATAATCCTCAGGTGAACAACAACACCAACCAAATGGAGAACGTCAGAATGTTTAGGAGCTTTCTGCAATTTGTACAATATCAGGCAAGAGAGACTCCTGTCCAAAATGCAGGTGAAAACACTGGCAACTCTCAGACGGTTACCACTAAACTGTTCAAGGAGCTGGGACCATCGGAGTTTATTGGAGAGCCAAAACCACTTAAGGCGAAGACGTGGATAAAGTAAATCACCAAGATATTTGATGTCTTGGGATGCTCCAAGGAGCAAAAGGTTCCCTTTGCCACCTTTATGTTGCGAGGAGAGGCGACATTGGGTGGGAATCGATAGCGTACTCAACTGCCGCCGCAGACGAAGATGTCTTAGGAGAAGTTCCAAAAACTATTCAACGACAAGTACTTTCCCGAAAGTATTCGTCACATGAAAGAGGTAGAGTTCATCAAGTTAGAGCAGAACAATATGACCATGTCACAGTACAAAGCTAAGTTTGCTGAGTTATCCCGGTTTGTGTCTCACTTATTTGACAATGAGGAGAGAATGACGTGGATGTTTCGAAGAGGTTTGAAACCCGAGATACGTCAATATCTAATTTCTCATAAACTGTGTTTGTATTCAGATGTTGTAAATAGGGCTCAGTTATTGGAGCGCGATAACAAGTCAACTCAATAAAGAGAAAGTAGCCGGCAAAATCATAATACCAGTGGTAGCAGTCATCGAAGCGGTGACAACAAACGTGGAGGGAATCAACATGCCAGAAATGGTAACCACTTCGGTGCTAATCATGGCCAAGACAATAAGAATGGACATTTCAAGAAGAGGAGATTCAACAATGATGGAAAGACGTCAACATCAGCACCCGTGGTTAAGGAATGAGAACGACCACCTATCATGTGCTTCAAATGTGGAGGGGAGGGACATATCATTCTAAACTGTGCGCAGCAATCCAAAACGTGTTACAATTGTGGAAGAGAAGGTCACCTAGCTAGATTTTGTCATACAGGGAAGCCAAGTCCAATTGGAACGGAGACACCAAATGTCGTCCCAAACAAGTCAAAACCAGTAGTTTAAGGGAGAGCGTTTGTTGTAACCTCCCAAAAAGCAAGGAACCCGAACGAGGTCATCACGGGTAAGCTAATCATCAACTCTGGCGAAGTATATACCTTATTTGATACCGGTTCTACCCATTCTTTTATTTCTCCTACTTGCGCTCAACGTTTAAATTTGACTCCGAAAAAATTAGACTTTGACTTATCTGTTGAAACTCTGTTGGGAGAAACCTTCATTACATCCACTGTTTATAAGTCTTCAAATCGGTACCCTCACATTACCTGTCGATCTTATTTCCTTAAAAATACTTTCATTTGACGTGATTCTAAGGATTGATTGGCTAACTACTCATCATGCTAAAATTGATTGTTTTCGTAAGGTTGTTAGCTTTCATATTCCTAATCAACCTATTATGTGAATTCAAATGACCAAACCATTAAAATCAATCACGGTAATCTCAAGCCATAAAGTTATTCGTTTATTGAAAAACGGATGTCAAGCATTCTTAGCTCATGTCACAGATTTAAACAACAATACGTCAGATTTGAATGATATTTCTATTGTTAATAAATTTCCTGAAGTATTTCCCGAAGAACTTCCTAGCCTACTGATAAGTAGGATTTTTACCTACTTATGGAGTACCAATTCATGCGAACTATGCCCATCTCAAGTACATTTTAGTCTGTTTTAGCTGCATTTCATGTTAATTTACATTGCACGTTCTTAAAACTCCTTTTGGTGAATAAGTGCAGGAATCGGCCTATTTTGGTGGTGTTATGGTTCTTGCCGTTTAGAAAAAAATTGTCAAGCCAATGATGAGAGTGAAGTTTTTAAATGAATTCTGAATATTTTGGATAACATGAGCTGAGTTATAACATTTTATACAACGAAATTCATAATGTTGTATACATGCTCTCGGTTTGCACAAATGGGTTCACAAGTACTTGTAGGTATAAGAAACACGTGTGTTTTGCTAGACGGAAAAATGTAGTGTTAAAAAGAGAAATATGTGAAAAGTGGCTTGGAGACTGTATAAAACATCAATTTTTAAACTCTGGGAAAACATGGGTATCTGTGTATATATAAAAAAAAGAAAAAGAAAAGTAGAAATAGCATGGCTAGTCTTATTTCGGGGCCCTGACTACTTGAGTAAGTACGTCCGAGGGGATTGTCTCTACACCTAGCGCCCTAAGGTCTTTCATGGTCTGGGAGTCGTTGGTCGAAAGCTCGCTAAGGGGTAGCAGTGTGCCTAATGGAGTAAGACAGTGTAAAGTCATGTAGAAAAAGAAAGAATAGAAAAATAGCAATAAACCCGCAAGAAAGAGCGAAATTCGCCCTCGTGAGTAGAATAAAGCATATAAACTCATTGTTGAACCTTAGTTTATTTTAAGATGTTGGAATAGTTCAAGTCGCATATATAAACATAAGTCTTGATTGATGCTATAATTTTTCTGGTTTGAGCAAGATAACATGAGCATTCTACATCTAAATCAAGTACTGGGTGAACACAACACACACACACAGCATCTGTATAGCATTGGTGAATTATTTGAGTATATGACATTATGCCTACAGTTTGGGTTGAATTTGTATTCTCAAATCTAGAAAAACTTCGCTGAGGCAAATTGGACTGAATGTCTATAATGGTTGGGACAATGTGAGAATTAAGTGCATAGTAATGTAGTTGTATCATTCATTATTCATTAGTATGCATTGCTTGAGGGCAAGCAATGGTTCAAGTTTGGGGGTATTTGATAAGTAGGATTTAAACCTACTTATGGAGTACCAATTCATGCGAACTATGCCCATCTCAAGTACATTTTAGTCTGTTTTAGCTGTATTTCATGTTAATTTGCATTGCACATTCTTAACACTCCTTTTAGTGAATAAGTGCAGGAATCGGCCTGTTTTGATGGTGTTATGGATCATAAGGCAAATGGATGCTTGAAACGAGGTAAAAGGATGGGATATGCATGGTATGAAGGTGCATTGGTACAAGGAGATAAAGTATGACGAAAAGCGGCGAAGAGTAGAGAGAAAACAAGAACCGGGATCTCTGATTTCAATGGCCGCAAGCTTAAGTAAAAACTAATTTAAGAACGCTGCGTGCGCCAAGAATTATCCAGCCAAACCTTGAATGCTACTACAAGTCTCGCGGCCGCGAGAAAGACAAGCCTATGGAGCACGCGCCCGCGCGCGAGATCAGCCGAACATATGAACCTACTGCAAGTCTCGCGGCCGCGAGACTATCATGCTGGAAGAGCGCGCGGCCGCGCGCGATGTCTGATGCTGCTGATGTGTTTTATTTTATTTCCAAATTTTAAAGGTTGTATTTGATTAAAAACGATTCCTGACTGGTGTCAGGGGTATCATTCGACATTTTATTAGTTTTTCACGTATCTTTACGTCGTAATTAGGGTTTTTACTCTCTAGAGAGGATTCCAACGCAGAAGGAGGCTATAACTCTACTTTTATACTCCTTCTTGGGATTTCTCTACGAGAGCGGATTATTAATATTAGTTTTTGCTGGAATCTTATGAGGATTGAATATTGATGTGTATTCAGCAATTGGGTTTGATAGTTTCATCTTTCATCTTTCAATTATTGCTTATTGATCATCTTTAACTTTGGTCCCATAATGGCTTTTGGTTCAGTCATGAACTAAACTCCATTATGGGATTTTAACGGATTTTATTATGTAGTTTGATTGCACACTTAAATGCGGGGTTGTTTTGCATATCATATAGGATGTCTGTCATGATTGTTTTTCATACATGAATGCTTAATCACCATTCGTTTCAGTATTTGTATGGAATTGACAATGAACATGCAAATATGGACTGTAATCATGATAGTATACGTATATAGGGCTGTGTTATATGGCTTATGTATTTCGTGAACCAGATAGACATATATTGTTTCACCGTATAAGTTAAGATAAGAGCTTGAATTTAAAATCAATATAGTTGCAATTTCACATAGACATATAGTGATGTTGGTTATATTGATGATTACATAGAGTTTATCATCTGTGGATGCTGTGTAAGTAGTTCTTAGTGCATTGAAAAATGGTTAATACTCTTTTAGTGCTCTTAGCTACTTTCCTATGATATGTGAACAAGTCAGGCATGATAGTGGCGATGGAATGAAATATTGAATGAAGTTAGAATCCCATTAGTTCCAATATCATTTATTATATCGTTTATATTGTTTTAGTTGTTATTTGCAATTCAGGAACAAACCAAGTTTAATCCATAGTGTGAGCATATAAATATAGTGATTTAATTAATGAATAGTAGTTTAAGTTAAACAACTTTCTCTCGTGGGATCGATACTTTACTTGCTCAGATATTACTTGTTGACGCATGTATGCTTGCATGAGTTAGAGCTCTTTTTGTCGATCGTAAAAAAGAGGCAACAAGTTTTAAACTTCATCTCGGGAAAGGCGTTTAATTTAGTATTATTATCATTAGTTTTAAGCTATATTGTATGACTTAGACAAATCTAGTCTTGTCTCATTTCAGTTTTTTTTGTTTTTGTTTCAGGAATTTGGATAAATTTTTATACTTTACACTTGGTCAACCAACCCCGAGTTAACACCTGTTCAGGATAATATAAACGGGAGAGGTTGGAAAGCGGGTGTACCTAGAAATTTACAAGAACAGTTGGAAAACACGACAGCTAACATGACTGCCGATGCACAAGCAGAGGAACAAAGAGAGGAGCATCGGGCTCTGAAAGAGTATTCCATGCCCAATATCAACGGACTCATGATCCAAAGATAGTCGTATCAAATGATAGCGGCCAATACCTTCGAGATCAAGACCGCACTATTCAAATGGTACGAACACGCTTTAGTTTAGGGTGTCTTTAGCTGGATTATCCGAATGAACATCTATTGAGTTTCATTAAAATTTGTGATACATTCAGATACAACGGTGTGACGGAGGATGCTATTATACTAAGGTTGTTCCCATTTTCATTGAGGAATAAAGCAAAAGGTTAGCTTCATTCTCTGCCAGCAGGATCTATAACTACATGGGAGGATTTAGCACAGAAATTCTTAGCTAAGTTTTTCCCAATGGCTAAGACTGCAAAGATGAGGACAGCTATCTCTCAATTTGAGCAACAACGGGGCGAATCGTTACATGAAGCATGGGAGAGATACAAAGAAATGCTGAGAAAGTGCCCACATCACAGTATGCCAGATTGGATGGTAATTAACACGTTTTATAATGGATTGGGATGGCAGTTGAGACCGATTATAGATGCAGCTGCGGGAGGTGCATTATGGGCAAAGAACTATGAGGAAGCCTATTATCTTATCGAGATAATGGCATCAAATGATTTTCATAATCCTACATCCTGAATGCCACAAACCAAAGTTGCAGGTGTATTGGAGGTTGATGCCATTACTCATTTATCAAAGACAGATGGCGCAAATATGGCAAAGAAGATAGATACTTTGGCTGAAGGAAAGGTAAAGACGGTTGCTTACATATGTGAGATTTGTGGGGTCACACTCGACGGACCAATGTGCTATCACTGTAATCGAGAATCGGTCGCGATATGTGAGCAACTACAAAAAAGACCAAGGCCAATATCAGAACACATACCACCCCAACAGCAGAAATCATCCAAATTTTAGTTGGTCGAATAATCAAGGGAATCAACAAGCTCAGTTTCAACCAAACAATCAATTTCGGTAGCGCACAAATACAGAATTGCAATTTAATCCTAGACCACCCTTTCCGCGGGATTTTCTCAACAACAACAAAGAATATCACACTCCAAATGCACCTCGTGAAAAAAAGAAATCGAAGTGGAGGAGATGATGATGAAATACATAAGCAAACATGAAGTTATGATCAAGAGCCAAGTAGTGGCTATAAAGAATCTGAAACTCAAATGGGAAAATGGCGAACATGCTTACTAACGTGCCCTAGGGTTCATTGCCAAATGTCTGAACGAATCCAAGAAGAGAAGGAAGGAACAATGCCAAGCGATTACATTGAGATCCGGGAAAGATCTCGCCGACTCTCGTAAGTCACGCGCCCACGCCGAGAATGTCTTGAGGATATAGCAGGCACACCGCATGGAGGAAGGCAGAGGAACCAAACCCAATGAGCGTGAAAATTTGGAGAAATCGAGGATCGGCGGAAGAAAAAGACAAAGCGAGCTCAAAGGAGACAATTAAGAGTCCAAGACCACCAATGCACATTCGGGTTCCAGTATCCACGAGATTAATGAAGAAAAGGGAAGATAAACAGTTCAAAGAAATTCTTGAGGTGTTCAAAAGTCGCAGATCAACATACCCTTCGCCGAGGCATTGGAACAAATTCAGCCACGCCAAGTTTATGAAGGGTATATTATCAAGGAAGAGGAGATTAAATGAGTTTGAGACAAAGAGCCTTGACAGAGGAATGCAATGCGATTGCTGCTTCAACGAAATTACCTCCAAAGTCAAGGATCCAGCGGTTTCACAATTCCCATCTACAGGTGGGGAAAAAAATGGGCCTTTGGAGCATGGAGGTCCCGGAGGTTTTTTATCCCACAATGGCTAAGACGATCTTTATAAGTCGTTGCTAAAAAATTTATGGGAGTTTAACAAACGAAGATTGTCCTTCGTGTGCATATAAGGAAATAAGTTACTACCAATTTTCACTTTTTTGCAATGACGAATTCATAAGTCGTTGCCTTAAATTCGATTTCGAATTTTATTTAATTCATTGGATTTGACGGAAAAAAAAAATTTCGTTTTTTGGCGGCGAAATTATAAGTCGTTGCTAAAAATAAATTTTGTCGGTCACTTGATTTCCTTTTTGTCATCGTGGCAACAAAAAGTTTTTTTGTTTCGTTAGCATTGCAAATGGGGCTTTATCGGGCAGCGAGAACGATTTTTTTAGAACAACGACTTTATAAGACGTTGCTAAAAGTGTATGTTTAGCAATAAAACTTGTCATTCGTTGCAGATTGTGTTAGGCTTTCACTTTTTGCAATGAAATTCATTAGTCGTTGCAAAATTTGGAAATAAAATTCGTTAGAAATTCGTTACAAAATTTCTAACCACTTGATTTCTCCTCATCGTGAGCAACGAAAGTTTTTTTGTTGCTATATTTCGTTGCCTAATATAGACCACATTCATTGGCAACAATTTTTATTTTCGTTGCATATTTTATACAACTTTTTGCAACGATTATTAAAATATTTCCTTAAATTAAGATAATCCTAATAAGCATGTTTTTGTAAGACCATATTCGGTATTCGGAGAATTGTCAAAAAATATTCATATTTAGTATTTAAAAATTATGTCCAAACGCGGAACATATTCGTTTCCATTTTTTATTCGAATAAACAAATTATTCAAAGATCCGAATTCGAATGTCAATCACCTAATAAACAATTTATTCAATTTATTTATAAAAAGTAAAAATAAAAAAATATTGACCAATTACTAACAAATCAAAACCATTTAAAGTTGTAAAAATACATATCATAAATGGGAGACATATCAAATACATCATCATTCATAATTGATCATAAAAATCAATTAAAATTTACTAATATAAATTGTACATATAAGCTGTATAAATTGTACTTATAAGTTGTTCCATATTATTTAATTTATATTTTGCTAAATTTAAATGTATATAAAAGAAAAGAAATACATATACTTAGGGGTATTTCCCAGATCGATACAAAATGTCAAGAAAGGGAACTCAACATGACAAACAGTGAAACTCAAATTCTAAGACAATACAAGAGCATAAGGCCAAAACAGAGCAAATGAACACTGCATTTGACTTCAAGAACACTGCAGAGCATCCGACCAACAAAACAATAAACAATACCATAGCCCAAATAGGTTTGAAAAGCAGTAGCAAACCAAGAAACAAATGAGTTGCATAGCAGAAACACATATCGAAGCGGACAACATCATCATGCTAATAAAGACCTTCATTCAGCAGTTTTCTCGTAAACGATGTTGCACAATATAACAAGAAACCATTTAGCAACATTCATTGGCAACCATTTTTTTTCGTTGCGCATTTAATATATTTTTTTGCAACGACTAGTAAATTGTTGCCCAAAATTAAGACAAACACAATAAGCATGCCTCTTTTTTTTCCTCCAAAACGCATCATTTTTCTTTTAAATTTTTTTATTTATTTGGACACAGTTTTATACAGTGAAGTGTTTCACTCCGTCCGTCTCAAAATAAATGCCCAGTTTTATTTTTTTTAAAGTTATAATTTTTGAAATTAAAATTGAGCACATATAGATATATTTTCTAATTTACAAAAATTAAAGTTTGTAGTTAAGGATGTAGTTTATAATGATCATATTCACACACTTATAATTTTCAAAAAAAAAATATAATTAATTTCTAAAATAATTTATATGAATTTTTCTCGTAACTCGTTATTTTACATATATACTTTTTAGGGTAAAATACAAAGTCGACTATTGAACTTTAGGGGTTTTTGGGTATTGAGTCCTTTCCTTTTAGTCAACGCAAGTTGAGCCACTTTCTATTAAAAAATTTGGACTTCGAGCCCCAGGCGCCACATGTGCGTTGACCTGCATATACGTGGCGCCTACGTGGCAGATCTGACGTGGACATATTTATTTTATTTTACACGTGGACGGGCTGACGTAGCGAATATTGAACTTAATCCCAAAAATTATGTTGCTGCCAAGATTCTAACATTAGACCTCTATCTTAAAACTTGGATCCAATGACCACCTAAGCAAAGAAGCCTAGCTATTATAATTTTACAAGGATTAATATTTATAACTGAACAAATCATTTCCTCCAAATTAAAAGCAGATCCCCTTTCCTTAGATCTGTTATGTTCATAACTAAAACAATAATAATAATAATAATAATAATAATAATAATAATAATAATAATAATAATAATAATAATAATAATAATAATAATAATAATAATAATAATAATAATAATAATAATAATAATAATAATAATAATAATAATAACAATAATAATAATAATAATAATAATAATAATAATAATAATAATAATAATAATAATAATAATAATAATAATAATAATAATAATAATAATAATAATAATAATAATAATAATAATAAATAAAATAATAATAATAATAATAATAATAATAATAATAATAATAATAATAATAATAATAATAATAATAATAGCAATAATAATAATAAGTAAATAAAATAATAATAATAATAAAAAAAAAATACTACTGCTATTGATATTATTATTATTATTATTATTATTACTATTATTGATATTATTATTATTAGTACAATTATTATTATTATTATTATTATTATTATTATTATTATTATATCCAGATCTATTATTATTATTATTATTATTATTATTATTATTATTATTATTATTGTTGTTGTTGTTGTTATTGTTATTACTGTTATATATGCAGATATGCAGTATCAAAAACTCTTAACACCCCATGCCAGAGAAATTAAAACGGATGATGATCAGGTAAAGTTGGCCAGACTTGCTTTATCCGTATTACTACTAAGGCCAAGGAGACTAAGGCATCCCTGGGTATTATTATTATTATTATTATTATTATTATTATTATTATTATTATTAGATCTTGATGGTGAAAATTGAGATCACCCACCCATCTCCTTATTGAAATTAGGAAAAAGTTGTGAAATGTAGCAAAATTGTAGTAACAGTGTAGTATTTTAATTTTTTTGGGGGGAAATGAAATGTTTTGATATAAAGATTAATCTTTGCAAGATATTAATAATTGACTCTTGGTGCTCCAGTGGTTATATGACTAAAGTTTCAAACTTGAGGTTATGAGTTCAAGCTAGTGGAGAGATAAATTTTTGGAAAAAATTCGAAAGAAGTCACGTCAGCCACGTCAAATAACATGAGGCAATAAAAATGGATAATATAATTTTATTATTAAAATGTGTTAGATTCGAATTAATTTAGAATTAATGAACTATATTTTAAAATTCATTATTTTTTTTCTTATTCTATTTATAATTGTAATTAGAGCATTCATTTTAAAATTAAAATTTAGAATTTCAAAAATGATGAAAAGTTATTTGAATTGTAATTTAGATGATTGATTATTGTATTTATTAAAAATAAATAAATTAACATTCATTCATTAATACTATACTTTAAAATATTTTATTTTTTTTTCTTATTCTAACTATAGTTGTAATTAAAGTATTCATTTTAAAATTTAATATTTCAAAAATAATAAAAACTTACTCGAATTATAATTTAAAACATTAATCATTATATTTATTAAAAATAATAAAATTAACATTCATTTATTAATAAACTTTATTTTAAAATTCATTATTTTTTTATTCTGATTATAGACTTATAGTTACAATTACACAACTTTTATCTTTTGCTATAAACCCAAAAAGATATCTAGATCTAGATATAAATCTTCTTCTTCTTAATGTTTGCTGAAGAGACGGAGGAGGAGGATCGTGGATTGGAGATGGAAAATGGTGGCCGGAGGTTGGAGAGTTGGACTCCCCTTTTTCAAATTCTCATTTTTCTTTACTTGTAAATTTTTTTATAATCAAATATTAATTTCTCTTTATATCTTGAATTAGAGGGTGTTTGGCAATTACTTATAAGTTGGTCAAACTAAGTTATAAGTCATTTGTTATTATTTAGTGTTTGACAATAACTTAAATTTTATCTTTTTTTTTGACTTATAAGTCATTATTAAATTTTTTTCATGCTTCATGTGCTATATTTTTATGTATTAGATAAATTTTACTACCATCTATATATATATATATATATATATATATATGTTTCTCTTTACAAAAATAAGTATTTTTGTAGTCTCTAATATTTTTAAATTTATTCTACTGATATGTATATATATATATATATATACACATACATATTCTTTTCAAAATTTCTTGTCAAACTAAATAAAATACTAAACAAATCTCAACATTAAACTAAATATATATAACGTAACTATGAATATTTTTATATATAAATATATATAAGTAAACAAATATTCACATAAATATTTATAAATTTATCTCTAAATATTCATATAAATATTTATAAAAAAATATTCATATCCAAATTTTATAAATTTTAGATAAAATATTTATAAATTTATAAATAAATATTTGTTTATAAATTTTTATATGAATATTTAGAGATAAATTTATAAATATTCATATATATATATATATATATATATTAAAATATTCATATGTTATATAAAATATTCAAAGTTACTTTATATATATTTAGTTTAGTGTGGAGATTTAAGATGTGTATATATATATAAATGGTAATAGAATTTATTTAATACACAAAAAATATAACATAAGAAGCAAAAATATCACAACTATGTTTCAAACCTAAGACTTATGAGTTATTGGGCTATTAAGCTACCACTTCTAGCCATTCTAATTTATTAGTTAACTAAACTATCGCCATAACTTGTAGCGGTGAGCAGTTGTAAATACACATGAGCAAATGAGGGGACATTGAGTAATTTCTCATGTACATACAATGCGATAGCGAAGCGAAAATCCATTTCAATCCGTATTCATCCTATGTTTGAGTTTGTTCTTTAATTTATAATATATTACAATTCAAATTATAATGTAATTAATATTTTAATAGAAATTTTATTCTTAAAATAATTTATAAGTAATTTACAATTTTAATTTTATTAATTAAAATATTAAGTTACAATAATTTAAAATTTAAAATACTGCAAATTGATAATAAACAAAATTATAATAATTAAGACTCTTTTTGTGGAACAGATTATAAATATTAAAATATTACTTTTTTGTTTTACAAAAGAGTTATATTTCAGTTTGATAAATTTATGATATCCTAAAATTTAAAATTTAAATTTATCATTAAGTTTTTGAAATAATAATTTTACGTATAATATTACATCTAAAAAAGTTGTGTTTTTTAAAATGTTATAAAACTCTTTTTTTTTTTTTTTGGAACAAAGTCCCTATTTTAGGAATTTGTGTGTGGTCTGGAAAAAGAGTAAGGTATGAAACTAATTTGGGGTTTCTCCTATCTTCCTTGGCCAAAATTCACATGTCGATCTTTTAATTAGAGAGATGGGCTAAGTTTCTTCTCTACCAATTTGATTTTCTTCTATCCTCATCGATAATTGATTGTTCTTCTCCTCGATCAAAGCTACACGAATGATCTTCCAAAATGTCACCTACAACATCCCCGTCATCATCTGGCTTATTGAATCCTACCCTTGCCACCATCCTCTCGTCTTCGTTAACCCGACCCGGGACATGATCATCATCAAGCGCCCCCACCCTTCAGGTATGGTCTCCATCCCTTACTTGCAAAATTGGGTTTAATTACCCTAGCTCCAATCTCCTGGATTTGTCCCGTAATTTGTCACACTACGTTGGCACGGATCCCCATCTCTACTCCCAGAGCCGCCCACCATAAAACCCTAACCCTCCTCCTCCTACTATAAGCCTTAGCCCCAGTTTTGATTTGAATTCAGTTGTTGCAATTTTGATAGCTCTGTTAATGTTGTCTCGTTTGGCTTTGTGGCCATTGCTGTGCTTATATTAATGTTCCTTGTTATGGCTATTTTTGAGAGGTTTCTCCGAGCTAGATCTTCTGCCGCCGCCGCCAGCCGGACCCATAGGGATGTCGAGGCATAAATGATGTTCCATGGAAAACTCGATTACCCTTCTCCTAAGGTATACTCTCTTTGTCTCTTTCTATACATATACGAAGTATGATATATACACACATATACAAGTTATGTACTACTACTAGTATTGAATATAATGTGTTTGTATAATTTAATTGTGTTTGTAATTAATGTATATCAGTTGTTTGTTCTTCCATATTTAGTATTTCATATATTCATTTTCTAGAATATGTAGATATTGTTGTGAGTGCATGAAGGAATTCTTTTTAGATAATAAAATATCCCATTTAATCTCTCTCTACCAATTTATCCATCCTTTTCAGATTTTCTCTGTTTTCTGCATTACAATGAGTAGACCAACTTACATTACTGTGGCCAGTATGCCTTTTTTGTGTAATTATGACTAATCTATGCAACTTTAGTGGTAAGGTTGTTGCTTTTTGAGGGTCCTCAAAATCAAGTATTGAAGAATATGTCTTTGCCTATTGATTTTGTAATACAATAAATATTTTCTTGTGGTGATGAAATGAAGTCCTTCAATTTCAGTTGGCGCTTGTGTGCAATTTGGAATTATCTACCTATATAAAATACTTGATTTTGTTTTGTAATTTCATGATAGTTCTTACCTGAAAATATGTGAGGTTTGTCTTTGTCCCTTTCTTTAGCTACATAATGCCTTTGGCAAATAGAACTCCAAAGGTAGAAACATTTCCATCTTTATATCTTCTTATTCATGTGATTCTTTCTAAAGTATAAAGACTACAAGTAGACAAGGGAGTTGCTATCAATGTCCCATTTATTCTATTTTATTAAGACCGTCCATTTATTAGGCCCTCTATTGGATTGTCCATGTTGGCATGTCCCTAATTTCTTGCTAATTTGATGAGCTTTAATCACCAGAATAACCATTTTACCTCGGGCCATAACTATTTTTATCTTTCTATTTCTTGTAGCAGATTTTATCCTAACCAAAATTTAATTCTTCAATCACTGACCTATTGGTCAACACTATGTTTTAGATGAAAAAAGAGGAGGCATAATTAAAATATATGTAGCCTGAATGCCAATTTTTTCAACATAAGTTATTTAGACGTTGGTTAGGTCTCTTGTATGGATTTTATAATTAAATTCATATGGGTTTCACTTTAAATTGTTCTTAACTTCTTATCTGTAACTTAAATATATATATTTTTACTTAATAGTTTTTGTAATTGCTCTTCTTGCTAGTATTCTCTTCTGCCTAATTAAATAAACGTAAATCCATATCTATGAATCCTATTTCCTTTATGCTTGAGTTAAGATATTTTATATTTCTGTAACTAGTTAACTGTCAAACTGGTAAATCTTCTCTAAGGTGATTACACAATCGTGGCTACTACATACCCTTTAGAAATTTTGCTAGCTCTTTGAGTAAGTTGGAACCTTGGCTAGTTGTAAGAATTGTTCTTAATTTGTAAGGAGGTCAATTAGAATATGCTAGATATATCTTATATGGTAATCTTAAAAAGACTACGTACTAAGGCGGAAAACTTAATTGTGGAACTGAATTGTATCATAAAGAGTGATCTAGGACTTCTGGATAGTCTCTATATATATCTAACACTGATAGTAATCTAATTTAGAAGTAATGTTAATTTCAGAACCTACTAATTAATATGTTGGAATTTGGGTACATTTTGTCATACTTTTGACGAATGGTAACCTCTCACTATTTTGCATATATTGTTCACGGTTTAAATATTGATGGAACTATCTACTTTCTTTAATTATTTGTATCTTATGTATTTAGTTGATTGTGACTTGCCTTATTCCTGTGCAGAAAGTTGGAAAAAAATCAACCATTAAATTGCCTTATTTCTAGGCAGAAAGTTGGAGAAAAAGGTTTTAATTGGTGTATTATATTGGTGAATTATAGTTTTTGACTTAATTTTTGATTTTATGTCTTCCTATTTTCAGCTCATTCATACCTTGTTGCAACTTATTTATGTCTTACTTTGTAGTGTCAATGCAGGTAGGACCATAGGATTACACAAGTACTTGACCATTTTTTATTTATTTTTGGCATCTTATGTGATAGTCTAATTGACATTTCATCATTGTTTCAAAACAAAATTTTTGTGATTGATTGGATCTTTTTTTTGTTAATTGTATTTCATTTGAGGTATTTCTATTAATTGTCTCTGTATTTGTGTCTCAATGATCTGAGTTTCTTGATCAATCACTTATATGTCTCGGTGTTTCCTTTCAAGTGTGACATCACGGGGTGAAATGTTATACTTTGGAAAAATATTATTTTAAGTTTAATACAGTCAAAATCCGAAAGAGGTAATTGTTGAATGTATCAAGTTATGATTTATGCTAACAACCTTAATAACTGCTTATTTATAATGACTGCATTGAAGTAGAGATCTGAATATTAACTTATGTGGTTTTCTTTACCGGTATTGTCTTTAATGTTTACCAGCTTAAGTTGTTGGATTTAATACATAAGCATATATCATCTGAATGGTGAGCAGGGAAGTCCAAGGATTCAACCCAGGATTGGTCGTCCCCCTCGTTGTTGGTGGCCTACTTTTAACATTTCTTGTTGGCAATTATGTACTCTATACCTATGCTCAGAAGACCCTTCCTCCAAAGAAAAAGAAGCCAATCTCCTAGAAGAAGCTGAAGAGGGATAAACTTAAGCAAGGTGTTGCTGCACCAGGAGAGTAGACAATTTAGAGTGTTGTTTTCCTCTTCCATGTTAAGGAATTGTCTTCACAGTGTCCTTCGAGTCCAGAACCTTTGTTTGCAATGGTTACATGTTCCGGTGACTTTCTTTCCTTTATTCTCAGCTTACCTATAAAATTTAGCTTGAGAAATTAGGAATTACCCCCTGATCCCTAAAATAGTAAAATATTCTACTGGCTGGGATTTAAGAATATTTCTCTTTAACGCATGATGATTTGAGGATTTCGCTCAATCATTGCATTAAACCTTTTTTAATATATTAGTATTGTGGGTCGGTATTTATTTTGATTTCTTACTTTTTTTTGTTTTTTTCTTTTCCTTTGATTTATAATGGCTATGATTAGATTGGCTCTCTTTAGTTTAAAAATTTTTAGATCACTGTTACTGTATGTCTGGCCTCTTTTCTAATCTTGGGTGTTACATCATCTATGTGGAACTTTGTTATGATATGAATAAGTGAACATCAAAGCCACTAATACTATTATATGCCTTTCTTGTTTAGTTAAACTGAAATACAAAATCAACTTCTTAGTAACTGAATTTGTTGCTTTAGGACGAATTGCTCCAACAGAAGGAAGAGGAAATGGATGATTACTGTTCAGAGGTATTGTTATTGGCATTCTACTTGTAATTATATCTACTATATATGCCACATTCACATGAAAGTATTAGTCAATTAATAATTTGCCATGAATATATAAGTTTGTGCGCATGCATCCTTAATTTGTTTTAATGCAAATAATTAAATATTCATCATCTTCAATTTTATAGTAATGCCGCCACAAGGGAGATATTTGGCCATGTGCATTTAATATTTTTTTACTTTTTCTTGATCATTATATCCTCTTTGGTTCCCCAACAACATGCGAAAAATATGCTCTCTTTGTCTCTTTCTATACATATACGAAGTATGATATATTCACACATATACAAGTTATGTACTACTACTAGTATTGAATATAATGTGACTAATTAACCTGTTGAAAGACTTGGAATAGTATGACTGCAACTATGTAAAGACATTGCATCTACTGACCTGTTGTACTCAATTTTTTCAGGAATGGGTTACAGATAGTCCATTCATCATATCACCTAGAATTACTTTCGAAGTTAGTGTGCGCCTTCTCGGGGGGCTAATGGCTTTAGGATACACAATTGCGACCATTCTCAAAAGAAACAGTCATGTTTTCTCTGATGACAAGGTGTGTGTGAAAAGTGATTGGTTAGAGCAAATTAATCACATGTATGTTCAGGTATCACATTATTGACTCAAACCTAAGATTTTGCTCATAGTCCATATTTAATTTATCCTTGTACTTGTGTGATTGCATGTTCTTTCTAGCTTGTGAATGTTGAAGCATTACCACACATCTTTACATTGATTATTTACTTAGTTAAAAGCTATTTTATGCAATAGATCATGCTAAGAAGTTTTGGGTATATTAACTAATAATACAAAATTGCTACTTGAAAAGCCTGTTTTGGGAGTACTTCATATTATTTATTTATTTGTTTTATCCTGGCTTATGTCTATAATAAGAATATAACAATCAGTTTCTTTCAAAAATCAAAACATATGCCACAAATTTGGGGTACTCTACACCGTTGAAGATGGAAATATCTGTTGTGAATATTTCATATATAGTCGTTGTAAATTTGTATTTCACTTGTTCTTAAATCTTAACCTTATTTGATAATTATAGTTTGAAAATACTGTTAAATTATCTTTGCCTTGGTTCATATTGCCAAACCATCAGTAGAATTATTTTAATGGTACTTTCACGCAATATTGAGATCCGGAGTTGCACTATTTTTCTTTTTTTATTATAGTAATTAGATTTCTCATAATATCCTTGTTGCGACTCTAATTCAATATATTTCCCCTTGGAAGCGCGAATTCTCCTTCTGTAACCAATCTTAACGTTTTTGCCTCAGTTTGGTTTATGCAGGTGATCAGTATGCTATAGCATGCCTTCAAGATACTTTTTAATTTTTGTGAGCAAATTTTTTATCTTATTTTATCCTTCTTATGGACATCTCAAGAAAAGTTTTTTCACATTGACTAATAGTCTCAACTTTTTCATAATTGTTGTCCTTTCTATATATAAATCTAAACATTGTTATTTAAGATTGTGTGATGGTATTTAAGATTGTGTGATGCTTGTGGTTGTTGAATGTGACTGAATTCTAACTTGAGGTCAACATATAATAATAATCTACAAGTCTTGTAACAGAAAATATGTTTACCACCATGCTTATTGAAATTAATTCATGAAATGGCCGATTAAGATTCCAATTTTTTCTTGTAACAGAGCAATCATATAGTCGCACTGAATGTTCTTTTTCTATTTGGATTTGTTGCAAATGATATTGTGATTGCCTATTTGTCTTTTTCTGCTTATGAGCAATACGGTGTACATTAGTACCACGTAGCAACTCTATTGTCTTTGTGTATTGATTTTAGCAGTAAGTGCCTCTGGTGACCTATTTGCTTCATTTTCTTGACTTGCTATTATTTTTAAATATGTGCAGGAAGACTGCTTCTACGACCTGCCTTACAATACTGTGTATCAAATTTTTGTGCTACGTTTACGAAAGACGAGACGAAATTATGAAGTGTACTCTCTATATATATATAGATATATACTTTGATTGAAGAACTGTGGTAGCTTTAGATGATTAATTGTAAAGATAATGAATGATTATGTAGTGGATGATTTTATTAAATTAATAATATTTTAGTTTTTTGTATTTTTGTCATTATTTGCTATGGGGACATTGAGCCAACCCGGTACACAAAAGAATGTCAAATTTTAATTTGACAACAATATAATTCGTTACCAAAGCATTGAACAAGTTTTAATATAGCAACAATTTTTTATACATTTAGCAACAAAATTTTGTTGCTAATGGCATTAAAAATATAATATTTGACAACGAAAAATTAACCTAATAACAACGGAGAGGATATTGTTGCTAATACTAAAATAAAAGGTAACATTTTGTTATCGTTGCAAATCATATCAATTTTCGTTGCACATAAAAAGAAACGGCAACATATAATGTCGTTGCTAATCGATGACTTTAGTTATTGAAAAATAACCAGCAACAAATATTTTTGTTGCTGATTGAGCATAATGTCGTTGCCAAATAATATAATCAGCAACGAAAATCGTTGCTAAAAAGTTTACATTCCGCAACGAAAGCAAGCTTAGGTAACAATTTTCATAATTTACTGCAACAAAAAATGTCGTTGCAAAATGATGTCAATTGCAACGAAAATGCATGGTCGTTGCAAAAAAAAAAGAGTTCATTTCGTTGCCAATTAGCATGCTTTTGCAACGAAATGGGGTTTATAGCAACGAAATTTTAATTATTTTGCAACAATACATTTTATTGCTAAATGATCGATGTATCTGTACTAAAGCCAAATATTGTTGCAAAATATATTACTTTTGGCAATTAGCAACGAAAAACGCTCGTTCTTGAACAATTAAGCAACGCATTTTTTGTATCACAAGAAAGCCCACAAACATATCTTTACAAGCTAATGATAGATCGATCACGTATCCACGAGGAATTGTCGAAGATGTGTTGGTTAAGGTAGACAAGTTTATTTTCCCAGCTGATTATATCATTCTAGACTACGAGGAGGACAAAAGCATACCAATAATATTGGGAAGGCCATTTTTGGCCACAGGCAAAACTCTGATAGATGTGCAGAAGGGGGAACTCACTATGCGTGTTCATGATCAAGAGATCACCTTTAATGTTTTCAAAGTTATGAAGTTTCCAGCAGATGAAGAGGAATGTTTTTTGGTTAAGTTGGTGGAACAGGTTATAAATGATGAAGTACAAAGGCGGGTGGCTGCTAAACCTTTGAGGAATATAATTGCTGAAAATTTAGATGTGGAGGACGAGGAACTAGATGAACTTGTGCAATATCTGGATACCACTCCACAAGTCAGGAAATTCAGGATACCTATTGAACCATTGATAAAAGCAGGAGAAACCTCCATAAAATTAAAACCATCTCTGGAGACACCTCCAGAACTTGAATTGAAACCACTTCCAGATCATCTCAGGTACGCTTTTTTAAATACAGATTCTAAGCTACCTGTGATTATTTCTTCTGCATTAACATCTTTTCAGGAAGAAAAACTGCTACGAGTACTTTGAGATTTCAAATCAGCGATTGGATGGACCATAGCGGATATAAAAGGGATCAGCCCTTCATTTTGTATGCATAAAATCCTGATGGAAGATGAAAGTAAACCATCGGTTGAGCAACAAAGGAGACTGAATCCGATAATGAAAGAAGTGGTTAAGAAAGAGGTACTAAAATGGTTGGATGCAGGAATAATCTATCATATCTCAGATAGCTCATGGGTGAGCCCAGTGCAGTGTGTACCCAAAAAAGGTGGCATGACAGTAGTGACTAATGAGAACAACGAGTTGATTCCAACACGAACAGTGATAGGGTGGAGAGTTTGCATGGACTACCGCAAGCTTAATAAAGCTACAAGGAAAGATCATTTTCCACTACCATTCATTGATCAGATGCTGGACAGATTAGCAGGTCATGAATACTATTGCCTACTGGACGGATATTCGGGCTATAATCAAATAATGATAGCTCCAGAAGACCAAGAGAAGACAACTTTCACATGTCCATACGGCACATTTACTTTTAGAAGGATGTCTTTTGGGTTGTGCAATGCTCCAGCCACTTTTCAGAGATGCATGATGGCTATATTTTCAAATATGGTACAGCAGAATGTGGAAGTATTTATGGATGACTTCTCAGTTTTCGGAGACTCGTTTGATCTATGTCTCGAGAATTTGGTGATGGTGTTGAAGCGATGTGTTGAAACAACTGGTACTAAAGCGGGAAAATGCCATTTTATAGTGCGGAAGGAATCATACTTGGACACAAAGTATCGAAGAAGGGACTCGAGGTAGATAGGGCAAAGTTGGAAACTATAGAAAATTGCCACCACCTACTTGAAGAAAAGGTGTTCGTAGCTTCCTCGGGCCACGCAGGTTTCTACCAAGTGATTTATCAAAGACTTCTCCAAGATAACTAAACCATTATGCGCTTTTATTGGAGAAGGATGTGCATTTATCTTCGATAAGGCTTGCGCGTTTCAAGATTCGAGCATCCGAAAGGAAAATTAATATCGGACGAATTATTACTTTGCTCCAGTTAGGAATTTCCATTTGAGCTGATGTGTGATGCCAGTGATTACGTTGTAGGGGCTACTTTGGGATAAAGGAAAGAGAAGATGTTCCATGTTATTTACTATGCTAGCAAGACCCTTACAGACGCACAGTTGAACTGCCATTAAATGCCATTAAATACAATCTTGGAAGTCAAAATTTTTGATGTATGGGGAATTGATTTCATGGGGCCGTTCGTTTCTTCTTGCGAAAATCTCTACATTCTGCTTGCTGTTGATTATGTCTCTAAATGGGTAGAAGTGGCAGCTCTTTCGACAAATGATGCTAAGGTTGTCCTCAAATTTTTACATAGAAGTATCTTCACGAGGTTTGGGACTCCAAGGGCTATCATCAGTGACGAAGGCAGACACTTTTGCAACAGGCAGTTTATAGCTTTGTTGGCAAAATATGGGGTGAAGCATCGCATCACTACATCATATCACCCACAAACGAATGGCCAAGCAGAAGTGTCAAATCGAGAAGTCAAGAGAATTCTGGAGAAAGTTGTAAATCCTACACGGAAAGACTGGTCTTTAAAGCTAGGTGATGCAGTATGGGCTTATAGGACAGCGTATAAAACACCGTTAGGAATGTCACCTTTTCAGCTCGTATATGGAAAAGCCTGCCACCTTCCCATGGAGTTAGAGCATAAAACATATTGGGCCATTCAAAAGCTAAATTTTGATTTGACAGCTGTTGGGGAAAAACGCCTATACCAACTCAATGAGTTGGATGAATCCAGACTGCAGGCATACGAGAATTCGAAACTTTATAAGGAGAAAGTGAAAAAATGGCATGATCGAAAAATCATTGAGAGAGAATTTGAACCAGGACAAAGGGTTCTGCTATACAATTCCAGACTTAAACTTTTTCCTGGAAAGCTGAAATCGAGGTGGTCAGGACCCTTCACAGTGAAAACTGTTTTTCCGCATGGGGAAATCGAAATATTCGATACGTCGCCCGATAAGCCTTTTAAGGTGAATGGTCAGCGTTTAAAACATTACTATGGTGGTGAGGTAGACAGACAAAAAGTCGCCTCAATTCTTTCTTCAACATGAGCTTCAGAGACAGTCAAGCTAATTGACTATAACTTAGCGCTGAATGGGAGGCAACCCATTATTTTTCTTATCTAAAATTTCTCTTTCACTCTTTGTTTATCTCGTTGATTTATTACTTCCTAAGTTGACACAATTACATAATAGCTGAGAGTATAGGGGAGTGTGTATCTGAATTACATACAATGATGTATGTGATAAAAATATGTTCTGATGCCGTTTGTTAATGAATTGCAGGTGAAATGGATAGCACACATTTCTCTCTTGATGCACCTACAAATTACATACAGCAATGAAAAACACAGGATCGCGTAGTCGCGCGATGCATAAAGCACACGACCACGCTACCACCAGCACTGCACGAATCATACCAAATGCATTCGGCGTCTGTGCACGAATTCCATAGTTAAGCCTACCGCAAAGCGTTATCGCAGACGTGGAAATTTTTTTAAGTCACAAATCTGAGTGGCGGTCTGAGTTGGGTTTATCTTCCACTATAAAAGCCGCGACTTATTATATCTCCTATATTCAGACGGCTACGTAACTCTTATCACAGATCATACCCAACCATCACGTTCCTGGCATAATTTTAGGGTTCTTTGTGGGGTGTGAAGCACTAAATCTGAGGGACATTCATCAACAATTCCTTCCCATTATCTCTATCATCACCACATGGGTTCAAAGCGAGCACGTACAATCTCACTCTCATCTTCATTCGAATTTTCTTCCGATCACCAGGATGAGGAGGTCTTGGACGAGAGCAGATTTGTCAGTTTGGAAGCACAACAAGACTATTATCGGAGTATGGCCAAATCTCTTGTGAAGGAATGGGGATTCCAACCGGCAAAACAGGATGGCCAACTTTGGCAGATGATACACGAACGAGATTGGGTTGGTTTAACTTCATCTCCTATGCCCAGTCCGGTGGGGATTGTTCAAGAATTTTATGCTAATGCCACGGAGTTGCTAACAAGAGGCATTACGATTGTTCGAGCAGAACAGGTGAATTATCGCCCTTCCGCGATCCGAGAAGTATTCAACATATATGATGCACCTCCTACCAGGTCTAACAATTGGTTAGAAGGCGAGTACTTGGAGACGGATCTCACAGTTGTGATTACTGATTTGTGTATCCCGGGCACCAAATGGAAGTATAAGACAGGAACAACGAAACCAAAATCGTTTCCGGTCTGTCGATTGAATCCAGTATGCCCAGAACTGGAACACTGCTTATTTGTGCTAAGCTCATTCAAACACTCATTATAATGCCATACCTACTGAGCGGGCGATTATTTTATGGGGAATCATCAAAGGGAAGTACATCGATATCGGCCTGTTAATCCACAGAAACATGCTGAATTATATGCGTGGGAATAGAAATGGGACTATTCCGCATGCGTCAGTAATAGCCATGCTCTGTACTCAACAAGGAATCCAATGGCATAATGAGCCGCTGCAGTACTCACACCATGTAATCACTCATGCTACTATTGCGAATTTCAAGGAGTGGACATGTGGTGTACCGCACCCACGCGGGCTAGGATTCATCCTTCATCCTATTTTTCCAGAAGAACAACAACCCCTGCAAACAGACGAAGCGGGCCCGTCCATGCACGCGTGTGCCACCAATGGCGATCGACAGCTCCGAAGGTTGGAGTGTAAGGTCGATCCCATGCACGACAATTTGGGCACATTTGCGACGGGACTCACAAGGGCTTTAGCCGAAGCGTTTGCGCAACAAGGAACAACATAAGAATGGCCTCAGTTTGGAACCGCAACACCATACCCACCACCAGACTCACCACCCGAAGAGGGTGGCACCACCGATAATTAGTGGAGTTTTCATACCTTTTACCTTCATTCAATTGGGACATTGAATATTTTAAGTTTGGGGGTATTAGGTAGTAGTTAGTATTTATTTTTTGTTTTATTATTAGTTTTGCATGATTAGTTTTACATGATGCATATAGTTTTGCATGATTAGTTTAATTTTTATGTGCATGTTTAGACTACATTTTAGCACATAGTTGCATGTTGCATATCTCACAGCTTCTTCTTAGTTTAGAAAAAAAATTTGTCTAGCTTGATGATGAGAGTGAAGTTTTTAAATGAATTCTGAATATTTTGGATAACATGAGCTGAGTTATAACGTTTTATACAACGAAATTCATAATGCTGTATACATGCTCTCGGTTTACACAAATGGGTTCACAAGTACTTGTAGGTATAAGAAACACGTGTGTTTTGCTCGACGAAAAAATGTAGTGTTAAAAAGAGAAATATGTGAAAAGTGGCTTGGAGACTGTATAAAACATCAATTTTTAAACTCTGGGAAAACATGGGTATCTGTGTATATAAAAAAAAGAAAAAGAAAAGTAGAAATAGCATGACTAGTCTTATTTAGGGACACAGCTACTTGAGTGAAATGCATGGGGGATTGTCTCTACACCTAGCGCCCTAAGGTCTTTCATGGTCTGGGAGTCGTTGGTCGAAAGCTCGCTAAGGGGTAGCAGTGTGCCTAATGGAGTAAGATAGTGTAAAGTCATGTAGAAAAAGAAAGAATAGAAAAATAGCAATAAACTCGCGACAAAGAGCGAAATTCGCCCTCGTGAGTAGAATAAAGCAGATAAACTCATTGTTGAACCTTAGTTTATTTTAAGATGTTGGAATAGTTTAAGTCGCATATATAAACATAAGTCTTGATTGATGCTATAATTTTTCTGGTTTGAGCAAGATAGCATGAGCATTCTAAATCTAAATCAAATCTTTGGCGAACACAACACACACACACAAAGATCAGATATAGCATTGGTGAATTATTTGAGTATATGACATTATGCCTACAGTTTGGGTTGAATTTGTATTCTCAAATCTAGAAAAACTTCGCTGAGGCAAATTGGACTGAATGTCTATAATGGTTGGGACAATGTGAGAATTAAGTGCATAGTAATGTAGTTGCATCATTCATTATTCATTAGTATGCATTGCTTGAGGGCAAGCAATGGTTCAAGTTTGGGGGTATTTGATAAGTAGGATTTAAACCTACTTATGGAGTACCAATTCATGCGAACTATGCCCATCTCAAGTACATTTTAGTCTGTTTTAGCTGTATTTCATGTTAATTTGCATTGCACGTTCTTAACACTCCTTTTAGTGAATAAGTGCAGGAATCGGCCTGTTTTGATGGTGTTATGGAGCATAAGGCAAATGGATGCTTGAAACGAGGTAAAAGGATAGGATATGCATGGCATGAAGGTGCATTGGTGCAAGGAGATAAAGTATGACTGAGCAATGAAGCGGCGAGGGAAAAGCAGAACCAGGATCTACAGATTTCAAGCCGCGCGGCAAACTAGCCTTAAGAACGCGTGCCCGCGCGATTACCCAGCCAGACCTTGAATGCTACTGCAAGTCTCGCAGCCGCGAGAAAGACAAGCCAATGGAGCACGCTACCACGGCGAGATCAAATGAACATATCTGAACCTCTTCGCAAGTCTCGCGGCCGCGAGACTATCATCTTCAAGAGAGCGCTTGCGTAGCTGCGATGTCCTGAATCTTCAGCGATGTGTTTTATTTTATTTCCAAATTTTAAAGGTTGTATTGGATTAAAAATGATTCCTGACTAGTGTCGGTATCATTCGACATTTTATTAGTTTTTCACGTATCTTTACTTCGTAATTAGGGTTTTTACTCTCTAGAGAGGATTCCAACGTAGAAGGAGGCTATAACTCTACTTTTCTACTCCTTCTTGGGATTTCTCTACGAGAGCGGATTATTAATATTAGTTTTTGATGGAATCTTATGAGGATTGAATATTGATGTGTATTCAGCAATTGGGTTTGATAGTTTCATCTTTCATCTTTCAATTGTTGCTTATTGATCATGTTTAACTTTGGTCCCATAATGGCTTTTGGTTCAGTCATGAACTAAACCCCATTATGGGATTCTAATAGATTTTATTATGTAGTTTTATTGCACACTTAAATGCGGGGTTGTTTTGCATATCATATGGGATGTCTGTCATGATTGTTTTGCATACATGAATGCTTGATCACCATTCGTTTCAGTATTTGTATGGAATTAACAATGAACATGCAAATATGGACTGTAATCATGATAGTATACGTATATAGGGCTGTGTTATATGGCTTATGTATTTTGTGAACCAGATAGATATATACTGTTTCACCGTATAAGTTAAGATAAGAGCTTGAATTTAAAATCAATATAGTTGCAATTTCACATAGACATATAGTGATGTTGGTTATATTGATGATTACATAGAGTCTATCATCTGTGGATGCTGTGTAAGTAGGTCTTAGTGCATTGAAAAATGGCTAATACTCTTTTAGTGCTCTTGGCTACTTTCCTATGATATGTGAACAAGTCAGGCATGATAATGGCGATGGAATGAAATATTGAATGAAGTTAGAATCCCATTAGTTCCAATATCATTTATTATATCGTTTATATTGTTTTAGTTGTTATTTGCAATTCAGGAACAAACCAAGTTTAATCCATAGTGTGAGCATATAAATATAGTGATTTAATTAATGAATATTAGTTTAAGTTAAACAACTTTCTCTGTGGGATCGATACTTTATTTGCTCTGTATTACTTGTTGACGCATGTATGCTTGCATGAGTTAGAGCTCTTTTGTTAGTCGTAAAAAAGAGGCAACACCTACCCCCGGAGCGTGAAATCGAGTTTGGTATCGACCTTGAACCCGGTACAAAACCTATTTCCAAAGCCCCATATCGAATGGCTCCTATTGAACTTCAGGAGTTAAAAACCCAACTACAGGAATTGTTAGACATCGGTTTCATTCGTCCTAGTACGTCTCCTTGGGGTGCTCCTGTTCTATTCGTGAAGAAGAAAGATGGAAATATGCGACTTTTTGTTGATTATCGGGAGTTGAATCATGTCACCATCAAAAATAGGTACCCGTTGCCTCACATTGATGACCTATTTGACAAGTTGCAAGGAGCCAAATTCTTTTCAAAGATTGATCTTCGTTCCAGATATCATCAGTTGAAGATTAAAACGGATGACATTCTAAAGACTGCTTTCAGAACTCGGTATTGGCATTATGAATTCCTAGTCATGTCTTTTGGATTGACTAATGCTCCTGTTGCCTTCATGGATATGATGAACCGAGTATTCAAGGAATATTTGGATCACTTTGTGGTCGTCTTTATTGATGACATCCTCATTACTCCAAAAGCCATGAAGATCATGAGCAACACTTGAGGCTGATACTCCAAAAGCTTCGTGAAAACAAGTTATATGAAAAGTTGAAGAAATGCGAGTTCTGGCTTGAGGAAGTAGCATTCCTTGGGCACGTGATATCAAATCATGGAATATCATTGACCAAGAAAGATTAAAGCAATTCAAAGCTGGGAGAAACCTAAGTCAGTGACTAAAGTACGTAGCTTTCTCGCTATATGGTTATTATCGGAGATTCAGTAGAAGGTTTTCTTGAATCACTACTCCATTAACTCAGCTGACTCGAAAAGATACAAAATTCGGTTGGAGCGAGGAATATGAGAAGAGTTTTCAAGAACTCAAGAGGAGGCTTATTGCAGCACCTGTTCTGACAATACCATCTGGCTCGAAGGGATTTGTCATCTACAGTGACGCTTCAGGCAAAGGGTTAGTGTGACGCCCCAAAATTCGAACACCCATATCACGAATTCGGTGCATCACGTACAACTACGAATATCTTACTAAATCATTAACAACGGAAATAATAGAATAATTTACATTGATATAATATAAATATTCGCGTCCCAAGGTACCGTAACCATTACTACGACAATTCAGTGATCAACTTAAACATAACTTAATCATTCTTGAATACATCATAACAAGCATAACAATAATAATAATACTTCTAGTCCTAAGGACTAAGTTATTCTGTCGCCTTGCCCTTTCCCTTGTCCTGTCTCTCGAAGTACGCTTTTCTGCTTTTTAAATCAGTAATGTTTTAGGAAGCAAGAATGAGCAACAAATTTGCCCAAAGAAGTAATATAGCCGTAAGGACAAGCGCTTATAGCATTTAAATCTTTCAAGGGTATAATAATAATTGGTAGTTCAAGGATATCAAGAAATATCAAGAGTATTCAATAGGTGTCGCTATAGATCAAGGATATCAACAAAATTTCGTGATTTATTCATTTCGAGGTTCAACATGAATGAGTAATCGAAAGCAATACTAAGGACTAAGAACTCTTACTAGAATTAGCAGTATTACACTGTAATCCAATATAAACGAGTACAACAGGTGATCAGCCTAAAGTACCCTACGTTATGCATAACATTTAATCATACTCGTGTACGCGCGTTGGTTTCCCGACAATATATAATTTCCCCTTCAATGATGGTTGTTCATCTCAGTAGATTTACGATAGTCTGCACCAAGTCAATTGGTTTGGATAGCTTTTAACACAAAATAATAGTCTAGTCGAATCAAAGGCTTAGACAAATTTTTATAATGCATTTAAGGATGATAAGTCCAATGCTTGCAATAACGTCAAGGTATATAAATGATTTTCGAATAAAAACAGATATTTGCTTGAGACAACAATTCGAAGGTATACAGTGTAAGAAGTAAGGAACTTGCCTCGTTCGTCGATTATGTTACCTTTGACACCTTGTCACGTATACTGCCTATAATAATATAATGTAGCCGTACAAATTAGTGATTGTCGAAAACCGACTCACTTAGCTATAAATCGCATGTCATCCTAGTTTAAGGTACAATTCCCTCATAAAATAAAATACTACATTTTCTTACTTGCTACACATTTATGCCCACAATTAAGAAACTATGCATATAACATTAATTATTAAATCATTGTTCTAATTAGTTATCTGAACTAATTTTATTAATTTGGAGTTTTAAATGACATTACACATATAAACATCCCATTTTATGAAAACACTCTTCTTAGTGTATTTAAATATTACTCTATTTATCTTCCATGACCATTTTGGAATAACAATTTATTTTATTTATTTATTTATTTTTTATTATTATGATTATATTTTTATTATTTTATTTATCAAGTCCTACGCTTGGTCTTCACTTGGAGGTACTAAAATATAAAATGTGTTTGATATAAAGTCTTCTAAATCTTCATATTGCCCACATATTACCATCCAAGAATACTTAATAGAAATACTAAAAAGGATCATTAATTCCTTGCATAACAACTCATTTAATAAGAACATGTAGCCACCAAAATTATTGTACAAAACAAGAATAATTTAACATGTAGTAACACTAGCAAATTTTAACCTAAGCAAAGACTTTTATTGCACATAAGAATTAACACCTAGCCTTAATGGCTTTACATGCAAAAATCTCAAATCATTCCAAAACAAAAGTGAAAGTGGAAAGTATATGTTTCATTATTTGATCAAGTAACTAATGCATTGATTGCTAGAGTTGGAATTTCTCATGCAAAGCAACTCATTTTATAAGAGCACGTACACCAAAATTCTTGGACATGTACAACAACCTGCTTTTTTTTATACAATTAGCGTACCACAAAGCATCATCTCTATATCACATAATAAAAGGTTACAAGATACACCAAAAAAAAAATCGCCCCACCATCACTACACATGCATGCTTGATGTCTCTTTTTTTTTCTACTTAAATTATGCATTCATGCAAATTTATTTATTTATTTTGAAACACATGGTAAATATTAATTTAGCATGCACACATCTAATTTAGCATACTAATTTACAAGCAATACAATATATCCACATTACTTCAAAATGAAAAATGTTTGCTAGAATTTAAATGGAAGGAATTTCATTCAACAATAAATCTCTATACCTTAGCTTGAAGAAAAGAAATGGGTTGCCAAGATAAAAGTTACTACTACTACTCCTTGCCACCAAATTAAACACACCTCTCTATTTGATTCTTGTGTGTTGTTTTTTTTTTGTAAGGAACACTAGAGCAAGGGGTTGTATATATATATATACCAAAAAAGAAAAGTATAGACATTAATTAAAGTTGTCTTGGCCATCCCTACTATACTCTATAAAGCACCCCTAAGGTCTAATACATCCCATCCCACACATGGCAAAGTACTACCAACCACCAACCATGACACACGCCACTCCCCTATTTCATAGATATCAAGGTTCTAAACATATGCCAAAAAAAGAAATAAAAAAAAAATCCCAAGGTTGCCATCATGCAACCCGCAATAAAATGAGTGGAAAAGAAGAAAATTTTTGATGTTGCTCAATAACATGGGATAAGACTTTACATGGCTTAAAAAATATATCAATGGGTAGGTAACATTCACGTGGGTCACCCAAAGTTAAAATGGTGGAGAATTTTCTCGGGTGGAGAATTTTCTAAATGAGGTAGACAAAATTTTACGAAAAATAAAATTTACTAAATGGGTAGACAAAATTTTATATACCGAAAATAATAAAAATAAATTATTATGGGTAACCAAATTTAATTATCAAATAATACTAAATTATACACCACCTTAATAATTTTAATAAGTTGGGTGAAATTTTCCATGGCTAGGTTCTATTATTTGGATTATAATCATGTAAATACTTAATTATTATGGCATTGACATTATTTAAATTTTAATTTAATTGAAGTTACTCACCTCATGCCATGTAAGTATTTTAAAAATAAAATCATGTGCTCTATTTATATAAATATTAATATTAAATCATAAAATTTATGTTATTACATCCTTCCCCTTATAAAAATTCCGTCCTCGAATTGATACAAGGTTACACAAAAAGATGGGGATAGTCTCTCTTATCCTATCTTCTAATTCCCATGTGGCCTCCTCGACATCGTGGTTTCGCCAAACAACCTTTACGTAAGATATAACTTTGTTTCTTAGCGTTTGTTCTTTTCTTATCTATTATCCTAATGTGAATTTCTTCATATGCCAGATTCTTCTCTACTTGAATGGGCTCATAGAAATCACGTGTTTATAGTCGACTTATGTACTTGTACGGACGTAGTAATGCGAAATGTGAAACACGCCAGGATGTGTTCCAGCCGGGTGGCAAAGCAACCTCAGTATGCCACTTCACCACTCGCTTCAATACCTCGAATGGTCCTATGAACCTCGACTCAATTTTCCTTTCTTTCCGAATCGATCTTTCCTTCCAAGGAGATACCTTCAAAACACAAAACTACCGACTTCAAAGTCTCTTGCCTCGCGCGATGCAAATCGGCATACTTCTTTTCATGATCTTGAGTCGCTACTAATCATTTCTTTATTGTTGTTACCACGTCCGACCATTTGTCGGACTAATTCTTGTCCCAACAATCGTCGTTCTCCAACTTCATCCCAACATAATGGTGTTCTGCATTTTCTCCCGTAAAGAGCTTCATATGGCGGCATACCGATACTCGCATGATAGCTATTATTGTAAGTGAACTCTACTAATGGTAAATGGTCATCCCAATTTCCCTTGAAGTCCATCACGCAAGTTCTCAGCATGTCCTCTAACGCTTGTATGGTCCGCTCACTCCCGCCTGCCGGCTTGAGGGGGGTGATAAGAAGTACTTAATCTAAATTGAGTTCCCATTCGTTCCTGCAAACTTTTCCAGAATTTTGACGTGAAACGCGGATCTCGATCGGAGACAATCGACACCGACACTCCATGTCGCGATACGATTTCCTTTACATACAAATTTGCTAATTGGTTCAAATTGAATCGAATCTTGATGGGTAGAAAGTGAGCTGTCTTTGTTAGTCGGTCTACAATAACCCAAATGGCATCATAACCCTTCTCAGTGTAACCTAAGTCCAACCACGAAGTCCATCGTAATGTGCTCCCATTTCCATTCTCGGTATTTCCAATGGTTGAAGTAGTCCACTTGGCCTCCGGGTGTTCTCACTTTGACTCTTTGACAAGTAAGACATCTCCTAACACACTCGCAACCTCTCTTTTTCAAATTAGGCCACCAAAATGGTGTCAAGATCCCAAAGACATTTTTGTGCCTCCCCGGATGAATGTAATACTTGTATTGTGTGCTTCAGATAGATTTCCTCTCAGTTCGATTCACAAATTGCACCCATACTCAATTCTCAAACCTCAATATACCGCCCTTATCTACTTTGAACCTTTCTTCCTTATCTTCTACTATTTTCTTCTTTATCTTCTCACATTCTTCATCTTTCTCAGGTGCTTCCTTTATTCTATCCAATAACGCTTCAGTGAGCTCTCATCATGAGTAATTTTCCTTCCGCTTCTTTTGGTTCCTCCACCTCTAATTCCAACTTTCCATTTCTCTTATTAATCCTCTCGAGTTGTCAATTTGAATAACTTCTCCTTCCTTTTCTACTCAAAGCGCTTGCCACAACGCTTGCTTTTCCCGGTGATAAAGAATTTCACAAATGTAATCCTTGATTAGTTCCAACCATCTTCTTTGTCGCATGTTCAACTCCTTCGTGTGAAGATATATTTCGCACTCTTGTGATCCGTATATATCTCACATTTTTCTCCATACAAATAGTGCCTCCAAATCTTCAATGCAAAGACTACCGCCGCTAACTCCAATTCATGGGTAGGTATCGTTTTTCGAAATCTTTTCAACCGTCGTGAGGCATATGCAATGACCTTGCCATGTTGCATTAGCACACAACCAAGTCCTCTATGCGATGCATCACTATACACCACAAATCCTCCCAGATCGTCTGGGTAATGATAATACAAAGCGCCTCACTCAACCTCCTCTTCAATTCTTTGAAACTCTCCTCGCATTTCTCCGTCACACGAACTTCTCTCGCTTTTCTTCCTTGTTAGATTGGTCACGGGGTTACTATTTTAGAAAAATCTTGGATAAATCTTCGATAGTACCCGCTAAACCTAAGAAACTCCTAACTTCTTTGGCATCTTGGCTTTGCTTCCCGAACCATTTACCGCTTCCACCTTTGCAGATCCACTGAAATTCCATTTCGATCTATCACGTGTCCTAGAAATTGAACCCTTTCCATCCAAAATTCACATTTTGAAAATTTTATGTACATCTTCTCCCTTCTCAATGCTTCCAATACCATCTTCAAGTGTTCTACAGGTTTTCCTTCATCTTTTTTGAATAAATCAAAATGTCATCGATAAATACTACTACGAAACTTATCTAAGTATGGTTTGAAAACCTTGCTCATCAAGTCCATGAATGTCACCGAGCATTGTTAACCCAAATGACATCACTAGAAATTGTGAATGTCCGTAGCGAGTTCAAACGCCGCCTTTGGTATGTCCTCCTCTCTCACTTTCAATTGATGATAACTCGCTCAGAATCTATCTTGAAAAACACTTCGCCCCCTTCAAATTGATCGAAAAGGTCATTTATCCTTGGCAATGGATATCTATTCTTAATTGTCACTCGGTTCAATTCCCGATAATCGATACAGAGACTCATCGATCCATCCTTTTTCTTTACAAACAACACTGGTGCTCCCCAAGGAGACACACTTGGCCGAATGTAACCCTTATCTAGTAACTCTTGCAATTGAATCATCAATTCCTTCATTTCTACTGGCGCCATACGATATGGGGCTTTCGAAATTGGTGCAGTCCCCGGTGCTAAGTCTATTATGAATTCAATTTCTCTGTCTGGCGGAAGGCCAGACAGTTCGTCTGGAAACACGTCTTGGAATTCTCTTACCACTGGTATATCTTTCATTTCTATTCCCTTTTGCTGAGTGTCCACTATATAGGCTAAATAACATACACATCCTTTCTTTAACAATTTCTTAGCATGCATCATCGTAAGGCAACACGATTACTTGAGCGATGAGCTACCGTAAAACACTACCTTTAGACCGATTTGAGGTCTGAAGGTTCACACTCTTCTCCTGACAATCGATTATTGCAGCGTAGCTGGATAACCAATCCATTCCTAATATCACATCAAACTCTCCCAATTTAATCGGAATTAAGTCTACGTTTAGTTCGTGACCTCTAATGTTTGCATAATAGTTTCGGTAAACAAACTCTATGGGAATTACTTCCTTATTCGCAATCTCTACGCTCAATGAGTTTTCTAAATGTTCAGAGGTATGTTTAGTCGATTAGAAAATTCTTCGTATAATAAAGGAATAGGTAGCACCCGAATCAAATAATACATAGGCATTTATATTATTGATTGGGAGAATACCGACACCACGCCCTTGCAGCCATCGTGATCTTGGATAGTCATGTTAAAGGTTCGGCAAATGGCTTCATTGATTGGCTTGGTCCGCCGATCATCACCTTTGCCGCCTCCTTGCTGGCCGCTTCCTCCGCTGTTCCTTTCTTTGGGCAATCCTTGATTTGATGCTCATTGAGCCACACGAGAAACATCCTCGATCTTTTTCGATTTTGGGCAAATTGGGTGAAATGTGCCCTTCTTGGCCATAGCAATTGTAGCAGACGCCGCGCCTTCCAAAGATTCCCTCGATGGTTTTTCCCCGCATTTCGAGCAAGCTTCACTTCTTTTCTTAAACCTCCTTGATAACTTCCTCGATTGGTTGATGTTTTGGTGGTGGTTGTTGTTGCATGTTTATCCCATTTCCTCTTTCCCGAGATAACTTCCACCACCGCTACTCCCTCCACGCAGTCTCTCCCCAAAGATTCTTGTTCTTCTTTTCTTTGTTGTATTGCCTCAATGCCTCGCTACCTCCTCAAAGAATTATCGCTTTTTCTAATAATGTGGCGAAACGAGTCGATTTGAAGGACCGACACCTTGTTGAATAACCAAGGTTTTAGTCCAAGTTCGAGCGCCGAGATTTCCTTTCTTCAAAGGTGTCTACTTGATGTGTTATGAATCGTATGCAAGTTCGTTGAACTTGGCCGCATCTCGTGCCACCGCTATCTCCCTTGTTTTAGTTCTAGAAACTTTACCTCCATCCTATTCTTCATGCTCTTCTTGAAGTAATTCTCAAGAACAAAGTCTTAAACCTTTCCTGTGTTATAGTCCCTTCTCCCCGCCTCTTTGTTGATTTGCTTCCCACCAAAGAGTTTGCTTCACCCTCATCATATATGTAGCGAACACGGCTCGGTCTTCACCACACGAGCAATGGCGAAGGCTTTCCATTTCCTCGATCCACGTTTATGCTTATGATAGGGCTCTTCAGTAGTACCCATGAATTCCTGAGGTCCTACACTCTTAAAGTCCTTGAAGTTCATGACCGAGCTACTTGGGGAACAGGTGGTACTTGTTCATTTCTTCCCCAAGAGCCTCCCTAACAAATCTACAAGCCTCCTGAATGGGATCTACTTGTCCTCTCTCATCATTAACCGACTCTTCCTAGGCAAGTAGTTAATCTACGTCTCCATGCATTTTTCTCGCATCACAAAACTTCCATTTTTATTATCTAATTATATTACTTAAACAATTCTCCATAAAAGGAATAAGATTTCGTATCACATTTCAGAATAAGATCATTTATATTCATATGCCAAATTGTTACATTACATGTTTATCTCTAGCATACTTCTATAAATGACACAACTTATCCCCTAATATCACAAAAGATGGGGACAACCATTAACATACTACCCTCTAATATAACTCAAAAGTTTGGGGCTTACAACTATCTCACATTCTACATAAAAGACCTAAAATTACAACAACAGGTAATACACCACATAACTAACTACAACTAATACTTTTAACGCCTAGACTTAATCCATCATCCCACGCCCCACAAATATTCTGGTACTCCTCCGAGTAATGTGCACCACCAAATCTCGCTTTATGGTGTGCCGAAGTCTGTCTCTCGCCTCGTCTTGTAGTGATTTACCCCATCAATCAGTCTCCCCATGGCCGTGCGCACTGCATAGCCCATCATGTTCATCTTCCTCCTTTTGCACCTCACTTCATATTCTAGATCATTAGCCCTATCATTGGCCCCTTCCCACTTCTCTTCGAAATGGATCCTATCCATTACCTCCATCTTTAATTGAGTACGGATAGCTTCCTTCTCCGTCCTCTCACTCAACTCCTCTCGCTTCCATTTCTTCCAATTTCCTTGCCAGCCTACATTCCTAGCCACCGCCTCCGGAAAACAGCCCCCATCTGATCCTCGCCTCCTTACGGTGAGCAATCTCCACCTCCATCTCCCGCATCACTAACTTTCTCTCGATGGTCTTCGCCCCTCACTTTTGAACTCGGACTCCCTATCCCTAGCCTCACCTCTCTACTCCTCAACTCTGCACCCTAACTCTAAAATCAGCCCTCATACTCCCCAACATCCTATCCTCAAAGTAGCCTCGTCGAGTCCCCCATGGGCTCGCCCACCATATGCTCCTCCATAGGCTCCTCCTCCGGATCGCACTCCTGCATTGGCTCCATCTCCTCTTCCTCATCCTCATCATCATCGATAGGGACTACAGCTTGATATAGGCTCCGCTTATCAATGGTGTCTCATATACCACGTGTATGTCACGCTGCTCCTCTTCTACTACTCAGGCTAGGTCCTCCCATGTCACCATCCCACAATCACCAACACAAGACAAAACAAGCAACACTCCATTAGAATGTTAAATAACATAAGTTCATCAGTATAGAATGAAATTATATTCTATAACATGCTAAGTCTCTCTCTAAAACTCTATATGAGTTTCATCCCTTTCTATCTTCTAAGTTCTCCTAAGTTATAATCTAAGGGCTCTCGCTCCTAAGGTTTATAACTATAGCTTTGATATTAACCTCGTGACGCCCAAAAATTCGAACACCCATATCACGAATTCTTGCATCACGCATAACCACGAAATATCTTACTAAATCATTAACAACGAAAATAATAGAATAATTTACATTGATATAATATAAATATTCGCTATCCCAAGGTACCAGTAACCATTACTACGATAATTCAAAGATCAACTTAAACATAACTTAATCATTCTTGAATACATCATAACAAGCATAACAATAATAATAATACTTCTAGTCCTAAGGACTAAGTTATTCTGTCGCTTTGCCTTTTCCCTTGTCCTCATCCTCAAGTACCGCTTGCTCGCTTTTTAATCGTAATGTTTTAGGAAGCAAGAATGAGCAACAAATTTGCCCAAAGAAGTAATATAGCCGTAAGGACAAGCGCTTATAGCATTTAAATCTTTCAAGGGTATAATAATAATTGGTAGTTCAAGGATATCAAGAAATATCAAGAGTATTCAATAGGTGTCGCTATAGTATCAAGGATATCAACAAAATTTCGTGATTTATTCATTTCGAGGTTCAACATGAATGAGTACCGAAAGCGAATACTAAGGACTAAGAACTCTTACTAGAATTAGCGATATTACACCGTAATCCAATATAAACGAAATACAACAGTGATCAACCTAAAAGTACCCTACGTTATGCTATAACATTTAATCATACTTTAGTATGCACGCGTTGGTTTCCCACATATATAATTTCCCTTCAATGAGGGTTGTTCATCTCAAGAGATTTACGATAGTCTGCACCAAGTCAATTGGTTTGGATAGCTTTTAACACAAAATAATAGTCTAGTCGAATCAAAGGCTTAGACAAATTTTTATAATGCATTTAAGGATGATAAGTCCAATACTTGCAACAACGTCAAGGTATATAAATGATTTTCTAATAAAAAAATATATTTGCTTGAGACAACAATTCAAGGTATACAATGTAAGAAGTAAGGAACTTGCCTCGTTCGGTCGATTATGTTACCTTTGACACCTTGTCACGTGATAACGCCTATAATAATATAATGTAGCCAGACAAATTAGTGATTGTTTAAAACCGACTCACTTAGCTATAAATCGCATGTCATCCTAGTTTAAGGTACAATTCCCTCATAAAATAAAATACTACATTTTCTTACTTGCTACACATTTATGCCCACAATTAAGAAACTATGCATATAACATTAATTATTAAACTGTTGCTCGAATTAGTTATCTGAACTAATTTTATTAATTTGGAGTTTTAAATGACATTACACATATAAACATCCCATTTTATGAAAACACTCTTCTTAGTGTATTTAAATATTACTCTATTTATCTTCCATGACCATTTTGGAATAACAATTTATTTTATTTATTTATTTATTTTTTATTATTATGATTATATTTTTATTATTTTATTTATCAAGTCCTACGCTTGGTCTTGCTGGAGGTACTAAAATATAAAATGTGTTTGATATAAAGTCTTCTAAATCTTCATATTGCCCACATAGTACCATCCAAGAATACTTAATAGGAAATACTAAAAGGATCATTAATTCCTTGCATAACAACTCATTTAATAAGAACATGTAGCCACCAAAATTATTGTACAAAACAAGAATAATTTAACATGTAGTAACACTAGCAGCCGAACCTAAGCAGCACTTTTATTGCACATAAGAATTAACACCTAGCCTTAATGGCTTTACATGCAAAAATCTACTCAAATCATTCCAAAACAAAAGTGAAAGTGGAAAGTATATGTTTCATTATTTGATCAAGTAACTAATGCATTGATTGCTAGAGTTAGAATTTCTCATGCAAAGCAACTCATTTTATAAGAGCACGTGGCCACCAAAATTCTTGGACATGTACAACAACTGTTTTTTTTATACAATTAGCAGCCACAAAGCATCATCTCTATATCACATAATAAAAGGTTACAAGATACACCAAAAAAAAATCGCCCCACCATCACTACATGCATGCTTGATGTCTCTTTTTTTTTCCTACAAAATTATGCATTCATGCAAATTTATTTATTTATTTTGAAACACATGGTAAATATTAATTTAGCATGCACACATCTAATTTAGCATACTAATTTACAAGCAATACAATATATCCACATTACTTCAAAATGAAAAATGTTTGCTAGAATTTAAATGGAAGGAATTTCATTCAACAATAAATCTCTATACCTTAGCTTGAAGAAAAAGAAAATGGGTTGCCAAGATAAAAGTTACTACTACTACCCTCGCCACTCACCGTGTAACACACCTCTCTATTTGATTCTTGTGTGTTGTTTTTTTTGTAAGGGAACACTAGAGCAAGGGGTTGTTATATATATATACCAAAAAGAAAAGTATAGACATTAATTAAAGTTGTCTTGGCCATCCCCTACTATACTCTATAGCACCCCTAAGGTCTAATACATCCCATCCCACACATGGCAAAGTACTACCAACCACCAACCATGACACACGCCCACTCCCCCTATTTCATAGATACAAGGTTCTAGTACATGCTGCCAAAAAGAAATAAAAAAAAATTCCCAAGGCTGCCATCATGCAACTGCCGAAAATGAGTGGAAAAGAAGAAAATTTTTGATGTTGCCGAATAACATGGGATAAGACTTTACATGGCTTAAAAAATATATCAATGGGTAGGTAACATTCACGTGGCTGCCCAAAAAGTTAAATGGGTGGAGAATTTTCTTGAGGCTTGCCGAAATTTACTAAATGGGTAGACAAAATTTTATGGCTACCGAAAATAAAATAACATGGGTAACCAAATGTCACATGGCTGTCGAATTTGCTGGGTGGAAAATTTTCCATGGCTAGGTTCTATTATTTGGATTATAATCATGTAAATACTTAATTATTATGGCAACAGATTAATTTAATTTAATTGAGTTACTCACCTCATGCCATGTAAGTATTTTAAAAATAAAATCACAGGCTCTATTTATATAAATATTAATATTAAATCATAAAATTTGCGGTTATTACAGTTAGGATGTGTTCTCATGCAACATGGGAAAGTCATAGCCTATGCCTCATGACAACTTAATGAATATGAGAGGAATTATCTTACTCATGATCTAGAGTTGGCAGCTGTCATTTTTGCGCTTAAGATTTGGAGGCATTACCTGTATGGAGAGAAGGTGGAGATCTATTCGGATTATAAAAGCCTCAAATATTTCTTCACTCAAAAGGAACTCAACATGCGGCAACGACAATGGCTTGAGCTATTGAAAGATTACGATCATACCATTGAATACCATCCTGGAAAAGCGAACGTAGTAGTTGATGCAGTGAGTAGAAGATCATATGCGGGTACGAGTGTATTATTGTCAACGCAACGGCCCATTTTATATGACTTACAAAGGATGGAGATAGAGTTAAAGACTACAGGGCCCCATATGATGATGGCGAATATACGAGTAGAACCGACTTTAATCGATAAAGTTAAAGCTGCTCAAGCTACAGACCTGGAGCTGACGCATATGAGGAAGAAAGTGCAAGAATGTGCTATTTCGGAAGCAAGAATCGATGAAGAAGGAATACTTTGAGTCAACTCTAGACTTTGTGTTCCTAACGATTCTGACTTAAAGTATAAAATCATGATGGAGGTGCACAACACACCATTTGCAATCCATCCTGGGAGTACCCAAATGTATGGTGATCTTCGACATACATTTTGGTGGAGCAATATGAAGAGAGAGATAACGGGGTTTATCTCAAGGTGTCTAACTTGTTAACGAGTCAAGGCGGAGCATCAAGTACCAAAAGGTCCATTGCAACCACTTGAAATTCTAGAATGGAAGTGGGAGCACATTACCATGGATTTCGTTACTGGTCTTCCCAAGGTTTCTCAAGACATAGATGCGATTTGGGTCATTGTTGATAGATTGACCAAGTCTCCGCCATTTCTTCACCGATACGAGAAACTTATACACTTGAACGTCTTGCTTCAGATGTACATAAACGAGATTGTAAGATTGCATGGTATGCCAGTATCCATAGTTTCTGATCGAGACCCAAGATTCACTTCAAGATTTTGGGTTAGTTTGCAACAAGCTATGGGCAATGATTTACGATTTAGTTCGGCATATCATCCTCAAACGGACGGGTAGTCAGAAAGGACTATTCAAACTCTTGAAGATTTATTAAGACTCTGTGTCCTTGACTTCAAGGGAAGTTGGGACAAGTTCTTACCATTGGTGGAGTTTTCCTACAACAATAGTTATCAAGCAAGTATTGGCATGGCTCCATTTGAGGCGTTAGATGGAAGAAAGTTTGCCTTCTCTAGTATCTTTGGGATGAGGTGGGTGAAGCAACGTTGTTGGGGACCGGATTTGGTACGTATGACTACACAAAAGATTCAAACGATTCGACAACGTATAAAAACCTCACAAGATCGACCAAAGAGTTATGCTGATCTTCAACGAAAGGATGTGGAATTCAATATTGGAGATCATGTGTTGTTACGTGTGTCGACGTTGGGATTTTTGGGTGTCCCTTTCCATTACTTGTTCTTTGGTGTTCTCATTTTAGGTGAGATTTGTTTGAAAAAACAAGTGAAAAGGTCCGACATGTATAATGTCGACGATGGACCATTAAGAGTCGCCATTGGTTTTTAAATGGTTGTACCAACACAACCTGTAAAAGGTTTGCACATTGACCTAGTGATGTGACACCGATATACTGGTCGTGCAAAACCAGATTCGCTTAGGGTCCGGGGGACTTGGTTATCACGGGGGGAAGGTGTTAGGCACCCCGACATCCGCTGCTACACTACTACTGGACCGCCTTTTTCAAGAAACTATTATCCGAGTGTGTGTGTGTGTGTGTGTGTGTGTGGATCAATGTGTTTGTTATATGAAAGTTGCTCGAGGCCTCGTTCAACATATATATACGTTTTGAATTTTTGTAAAAATTCGCTTTTAGCAAGATATGGTAATGATGTTTTATAAAAGTGGTTTTTCAAACCACGATGCTCAATAAAATTGAGACCTTTACACTCCCATTTTTTATTAAGTGTAGGGTGAATTGATTTTTTATTTGACGGATCTGAGGATCCGTATGAAAATAATATACAAAAATAATGCCGACTTCCTCGTGGATATGGAAACCATCTGAGGAAATTCAGACATCGCAGAATAATTAATAAGTCAACTACATTGAAAATGTCCATCACGGGAACCGAATCTAGATCCAATGGGATGAATCTGCGATCACATGATTTTTAAGCTATACGAATATTGCAATTTGTATAAAAGCAATAAGCATGTATATATATAAAAGCGGTAAATATATATATATATATATATATATATATACAGACATGATCACCAACCACGAAGCACCTCCATGGGGGATCAGAAATATAAATAAAGCTATTAAAAGCTATCAACCTCCACGGAGGAAACTCCAGGCGGGACAAAACGTAAATAAAGATGTAAAGCGATCAACTGCCACGAAGGGAACTCCAGGCAGGACGAATATATATATATATATATATATATGTATATATATATATAAATAAAAGTAGTAATTGCACCGGATGTAAAATCCAGGCTCATCGAACAGAGTTCGACCACAGTTCATATATATAAGTATATATATATAAAAGCGAGTAAATGCACCAGACCGAAGTCTAGGCTCATCGAACAAAGTCCGACACACAGTTGATATATATATATATATATATAAAAGCGAATAAACGCTCCAGACCGAAGTCTAGGCTCAATCGAGGCATAACTCGATAATGTTAGTCAATATATATATATATATATATATAATATGTATATACAGACTGGAATGAAACCACGGACCGAAGTCCGGGTAAAATCAAGCAACACGACTCTCAACGTGTAGAAGGGTGTGTGCAAAGATGAAGAGAAAGACTCTAAAGTGTGTGAGAAGGCTTATAGCTAACTGATAAAAAGGGCTTCTATATCTTTAGAGTGGATAAACACTGGGATTTTGTGGGTACAAAAGAGGCTATATGTGAGCTCATAGGTGTTTGAAAGTGGGAAAATACAATCAGATGGCAAGTCTGAGTAAAATTGTGCGGGGTTTCCCCATCTTTTTCTCTTAAAAATAAGCACCCCAAGCCCTCTATTTATAGGCAATATATGTGTGCAGGTGTACTTCTACTGGCCGGGCCCGTGTACCGTGAGGCGTCATGTCGGCCGGCTTTGTTTGGGTCATCTCATCTCACGTGCATTCGAGCACTCGTAATGTCCACTCAGATTTTGAGAAGTGCAACTGGGCATCCATTTTGAGGTATTCAGACCTATTTTGATTGCCGTTGTTTAGAGAGTTGTACGATGGCATGGGATTAGAGTTTGTCTGAAGTCTTTGAAGATGGGACGATGCCCTCCGGTCTTCAAGCTTCAACTTTCATTCGTTACCCCGCACAATAGTCACTCGGGATTGGTTAGCCTTGTGGGACATTGTTGCGTAGAGACGTGATGTGGCATCGTTTTGGATGAGATGACGATGTTGCCCCTCACCGGTGCTATCGCCGGATTGGGCCGATAAAGTAGGCGTTGCTCAGACTTCGCTGAGATTGGACTGCTGCAATTGTTGAAGGTCCTCGTTGTCATCTTTGAGGTGTGCCTGTCTTCTCGATAATATTGCCGGGTTGGCACAGTGTATCTTGTTGTGAGTGCCGAGATTGAAGCTGATGGCATTTGAAACAAGCATTTCCGGGGTTATCTCCAAAACTGCATTCCTTGGGGTTATCACCAAGGTTGGTGGCTATTCCAATGGTTGGGATTGAGATCGGATACCTCGGGGGTCATCTCCTAGATTAATCGGCCTTCTCCTGTGTGTTCTGTATTGTATCTCGCAGTGTCTCGGGGTTAGATCCGAGGTTGAAATTGTTACTTCTCTTCATTGCGATCCGGGGTTGATCTTTGCACTTCCTAGAGTATCCGGTATGGATTTGGATTGTCTTTCGTGGTTCTCTCTTAAAAGACGAATCTGTCTCCTCCAAATGTTAGTAATGATAGTACAAAAAATTTTTGTGTGTCTGAGATGCCCTCTTTATCATACTCATGTATGGCGATGCATGGGTAGGATAAAGAATCCTAGACACTTGAAACACAACAAGATAAACATGGTACTATGGATAGCAACATGATGCAAATGTATGATGCATGTGTACAGGGTTGTAGCCCAACATGTTTGGGATGATTCTTTGGCTCCATGTTGCTTCAACTGGGATTGGCAATCTCACCGATCTCGACGTGTAAGCCAATCATTAGGATGTTGATGTTGGAGTTATCACCAAATTCTGTGTTATTGATAACGACTCGATCTTGAAGGGCTACCTCTTATGTGTAAGAGGTCTGTGGGGATAAAGCTTGATCTGTTTGAGGATGTGTATAACATATTCCATCATTTATCCTCTTTGATAATGTTAACCTTTCCTGGTTAGTATCGCCAGAATATGTCACGATTCTGTTGGATTTATTGCCAACAGCAAATGCTGTCAGGGATGCCTGACCTTTGTTGACGTGTGAATCAACGTCTGAAGCATCCTGTGGGATATACTATCAAGGTTGCTTGACCTTCGCTGACGTGTGAATCAACGACTGAGATTCTGTGTGGAGATTGTCAAGGTTGCTTGACCTTCGTTGACGTGTAGATCAACAGAGCATTGCATTGTGACCCCCGCCGGGGATCCGCTGGGGAATATGAGTAGCTGGGTATGAGAACCAGAAACAACTCTATAGCTCTGATAGGTTTAAACGCTATCGGCTGAAATGACGTCAAGGTTGCTTGACCTTCGTTGATATGTGAGTCAACGGCTGAGCATGCGTTGCTACTCCCGCCGGAGATATACGTTGTAACCCCCGTCGGGGATCTACTGGGGACACATGAGTATGTACGCAACTATCGACCAGTTCTCAATGCTTTGATGGGTATACTTGCCATCGGCTGAAATAACGTTAAGGCTGCTTGACCTTCGTTGACGGACATGTCAACGGATGAACATGTTGTAACCCCCACTGGGGATCTACGTTGTAACCCCCGTCGGGAACTCACGTTGTAACCCCCATCGGGGATGCACGTTAAATCCCTGTCGGGATTCACGAGAGTAACGACCTTTTAAATCCACGCAGACGGACCAGATAAGGTATTGCCGTATGTGATTTGTGACAACTGAGGTTATCGGCAGAGTATACCTTGTGTTCAGGCGACTACCAATGAGTGATGTGCAGATTCAAAGTCTCATCCGAGAAGACCAGGATTGTATGCTGTTTTGCTCAATTGTGTGGCATTTTTATTCCCGATTTAACCTTTCTAGCCCGTAAAAAATCCATTTCAACTCGAACTGGACCAAGCCGGAGGGGTGGGACCCACATGGAGGAGCCAGCAGTGCACTGCTGCAGCTCTTGCAGTGAGCTTCTACTGACCAAAGCGTGGATGATAAATCCAAAGAGTCGCCTTTCACAGTTCATTTCTTACTACCTTCGCTTAGGAAAAATCGTGAGCCATCTTCGATCATCGAGTTCGGGTTAAGTCTGCAAATTTTGTCACCCTACAAGTGTTCTACACTATCCTGGTAACGTATGCATGTATTTTTTTCCAGTTTCTGTTCGTTAGATTGTGAGATATTGCACGAAATGCATCTAAACACATAGTAGTGATTATGTATTTACAAATGACTTGATAAAAAAATATTCAACATAGTAAATGTTAGTATTAAACCATGCCGAATATAATGATGTGAAAAATTTGACTTCGAGAGCAAATAAATTGGCACATTTTTTTGCTATTTTTTGTCCTATTTGAGGTCCAATGAGCAAAAGGTAGAAAGGCAAAATACTCCTAGCATTTAGGTTGGCCTTATGCATGATAATTTTGATTTTTAATGCATATATTAGGTATATGACTTTGGGACAGGTGTGCTACTGAATGGCCACCTAGATATGCCTGCGTGCATGGGGATAGTCTTATTTTTAAAGGGGACTATGGCGAAATTTTTCCAAATGTAGGCATTGGATAGTCATGCATTCTAACTCTATTATATGTTACAGTAAATGCATGCATGCATATAGTCATATAATGCATTTTAGAAAGCTTCAGGTAAGGAAATACCACACCCTTTCTGAGGTGATTTGGAGATTTGTTGTCCGGATATTATGGATCCGGATCACCGAAGCGGTTCTATAGGACCGCTTCAAGCGTCGGCGGAGGGCTTCAAGTGCCTCATCCCCGATTACTGTCGCATGGCCTTCGCTGGTTGGTGGAGGTCGTGATTCGTCTCTGCCCGTAGAGGTTCCGTATGTCGAGGACGAGGAGGTGGATATTGAGGATCCCGCCTCTGCCGTGATCTATCCCTCATAGGGAACTTCCGAGCATCCAGTGGTGAACCCAGAGTTCTTTGGGTGATTTGGGTGACACCCATCGATGTACTTGCATGCTAACGAGGTATGACGTTAGACTTTATCTTCCTTCTTTCCTATTGATGAGGATTTAAAGGGTTCGATGTTGATCGCTTTTCATGCAGGTTCCGTGTTTTACCCACCTTCGGGGAATCGGTTTAGCATCCACTCCATGTACCTGCACTTCATCCCGATTATGTAAGCGAGAGTGCATGAGTGGGGATTTGGGGCATTTTTCTCCATCCTTCCCCGTCGTTGTCCCTGGGGTTACCTCAGGGCATTGTCTGAGCGATGGTTTCATCAGACTCAGTCACTCCACCTACTGGATTGCGAGGTGATGATGACGCCTATGGATTAGCGATTTATCACAGGTATAGAGTTTGGAGGGAGCGATTGCCTCGCTCGCTAACATCACCCCTCATCGTCGTCCGATCCCTATTAAGAGTTCCGGTGGGGGCGCTCAAAGGCAGGACTATCCGTTCAGGTCCTTTGAGCATAGATGTTATGAGTGGGCTATTGAGTGAGCCCATGCCTGATGATGTCAGGATCAGGGATCGTGTTCTGAGGCGATTATTCCTGATGATCATTCGAGGTCGCTTCATAGCAAATAACTCTTCCGGTATCTTTTGCTTTGGTCGCCACACGCTGATGTGGACCTTATAGAGAGTATGACCGGGGCTCTTACACCTTGCCTATTTCCTCCAAATAGTATGCGTCTCAAGCTCCACGTGGTTTGGCCACCGAGGCTTGGCTAGGATTTTACCTGTTTACTGCGGTGAGTATTTCTCTTGTCTTTTCCCTTCACGGAGTTAAGAGTGTTTATCGATAGCGAGATGTTTTGCCATTGTCTTGGCAGTTTTGGGCCTATGAGAGGCTTCCATGTTTGCGTCATATGAGTGTGTTAGGCATAGATACCTATCCACGAGGACGACGATGGCACCATTCTATTTTGCCAGAGGTCCCAGATCCGAGGGCTTGGCCATTGCCAGTATGCAAATTGAGCTATCGACGCACCGACGCCATTACATGGCTTTAATACTCAGGGGATCATTTGATCATCAGTTTTGAGGATGGACACCCTACTGTAGTAGAGTATTTGATTTCCACCCGAGATTTCCTCTTTTTCACCGATGGAGGCCGGAGCTCTATTTAGGAGCGTGCTATTAGGAGAACCACATGGGAGATTCAGATATCGATCTTGCCTCCCGTCAAAGGCGTCATTGACCAGATTCACGATCACCCGCCATCGATATTCCATTGTTGGGAGTTGATGCTTTGATTTATTAGAGGGTCCATGTACTCGGAGATATTCCAGCGTTGGTGGCTCCTCAAGACTATTGAGGCCCGATCCTGCAAGCCACACGCTTTATGGGGACATTGTTCTGTGGATCTTTGATGATGACGGATTGGGTGGCTTGTGTCCGAGCTCTGACTCATCTGACCTAGATTGATAGCTTGACCCGACAGTTGGATTAGGCATACATATTTATTCGGCATTTGGGTAGAGATCCAGTAGAGGCGGAGACATTTGTTCCTTCCAGCTCAGGTGCTGGCCCCTTAGACAACCCATTTGGTTTTGCCGGCGCAGATCCTCCCCTTTATAGGCCTGATATCCCTATTGATAGAGATCCAGTGACTCAGGAGGAGTTACATCATGTGGACAGGATTGAGGACGTGGACATCGAGACCCTGGTCTTCTTTTGATGTATATATTCTCGTTATATCTTTTGATAGGCCTCTGTTAGATATTGGGTGGCTGTTCCCCATTCTCGCTATATCTTTTGATAGGCCTCTGTTAGTAGTAGGGCGTCTGTGCCCCATTTTTATGTACTTATAGCTGTATAGAGCTGATGTATTAGATGATGATATATTTAGGAATGTATGCACCGTTGTTTCATTCCCTATATCATATTGCCATCCATTATCTGTTATGCATGTATCATGTTATGCATATATATATATGTCCAGAGATATTCGACATTGACCCCTGGATGGTCTTATGACACAGCCCGCACATATGTCTTCTTCGACAGTTAGCCGTATAGATCATACCCCGCCGTCAGTGGTGGCATTGGGTATGAGATCATGGTATGATATCATGTCACCACCAGACAGGGTGACTGTAGATATGTTGCTGCAACATACCATGACCCTTTTGGTATTTCAGGTTCCTGCAGGATTCGTGGACGGGATGATAGAGCATTGGCACCACGATGGCGTGTATTCTGCTTTGGCACCCATGAGTCGACTCCTACTCTTTAGGAGTATGCCTGTTGATGACGTCGCCCTTGCAGACCGACCTTGCGTACACATGGCTTTGGGAGACATGAGTAGACGATGCATGACTCTCACAGGATTGAGGCGCAGAGTGGTACAGGATGAGCTAACATCTGGCCATGTGATCTCTCTGCATTTTTTGTATGATAGATTTGGTGCGGAGGATAGCTACTCACGACATTCAGGGGATTTTACCGCGACGGAGGATCATTGGTGTTTGGCCAGAGTTGATGTACTGATTCTATGTGTACTATTCTATGTGTATATGCCGTGATACATGGATGAGATAGACATAGGAGTTATCATGGCCGTGAGAGCTCTCAGGGAGGGTCATACCATTGTACCCATGATCGTGGCAGAGACCCTGCGATCAACATCCTACTGTAGTACTTACCCGTTAGGCGTGTTTACTGGAAGTTCGGTCATGCTGTATGTGTGGTTTATGTCACACTTGTGATCGGTTGGTACCTTTAGATGGCACGGGTATTGCTTCTCCCATGAGGTGGCTATGTCATATTCCTTTCAGCCGTCGGAGTGTACAGATGCTCAGTCCTGGTCTGCTTTTTTGGCAGATATCAGAGATCCATGTATAGGTTAGAGTGCGGGGAGAGAAAGTTTAATCCTAGGTTGAGGATAAACTGCATGTACGAGAAGTTTGATCCCATGTATGGGTAGCCAAACTGCAAACGCAAGAGGTTCAATCCGCGGTGGGATGACCTAAGTTGTATAAGTGCAAAGGAGAAAGCCAGGATGCTGGCTTGCAGAGTATGTTTCCCTGAGGGGCAAAGTGTAGATAAGCTGTAGGTGGTGAAGGGTTAAAGAACCGGAATGATTGGTGACCTGATGATGATGTACCAGGGTGTTTGCTGGTTACTTCAGACGTAATACCATTTCATGGTGTCCGAGTTTATGAGTTGTGGAAATTCATCGCCGTCCATTTCTTGCAATCTGAGAGTGCCTCCTGTCAATACTTCTTTGACAATAAACGAGCCTTCTCAGTTAGGAGCGAATTTTCCTTTGGCCTGATCTTGGTTGTCAAGAATCTTCTTCAGAACCAAGTCATGTTGTTTAAATTGCCGTAGCCAAACTTTTTTGTTGTAGGATCTGGCGATCCTTTGCCGATATAATCGACTATGGAAGATAGCCGCGGTTCCGCACTTTTTCGCTCATCGTAGACAATTGGTGATACCGCCTTGTACCCATTGGTTTTCATCCAAATTTCGAAAGGCCGATCAACACTCGAGAGATTCCATCTCAACTTCTATGGGGAGCACTGCCTCCATCCCATAGGTTAAAGCATAGGGGGTTGCCCCAGTTGAAGTACGCATTGTGGTCCTGTAGGCTAACAGAGTCAAAGGCAATAGGTCAGGCCAATCTTTGTGGTTGGCTGACATCTTTTGAATAATCTTCTTGATATTTTTGTTAGCCGCTTCAACAGCACCGTTCATCTTTGGACGATAGATGACAGAGTTAAGATGTTTGATGTGGAATTTACTGCATAATTCCTCCATCATTTTGTTATTGAGGTTTTTGTCATTGTCTGACACAATAACCTCTGGTTGTCCATATCGACAAACGACATTGTTTCTGATAAAAGCAATGATGACTTCTTTAGTGACCTTGGGGAAGGAGGTTGCTTCTACCCACTTGGTGAAGTAGTCGATCATGGTGAAGATAAATCGGTGACCATTACTGGCTTTAGGCTCAATGGGCCCGATAGCTTCCATTCCCCACATTGAGAAGGGCCAAGGCGAACTCATATTGTGGAGCTCCCGTGGAGGGGCGTGTATAGCATTCCCATGAATCTGGCACTGATAGCATCTTTTAACGTGGTCGTCAGAATCGCCTTTTAAGAGATAGCCAAGAATGTCCCGGCCCCGAGGACTTTCTTGACAAGGAGGGGCCACCGTGTGGGGCCATAGACTCCACCATGGATTTCATCCATAAGCCTTTGGGCTTGATCTTTGTCTAGACACCTGAGGAGACCCAGTCCTGCATCTCTTTTGTAGAGCGCATCTCCACTCAGGTAGAACTTCATAGCAATTCGATGGATCCGCTTTTTCTCGCTTAGGCTCACCTCATCGGGTGTAGATCCATCTCGCAAATATTCCTCGATATGTCGATACCAAGGAAGTTGGATGGGAGGTAGCTCATCCGATACTTCTCCAACGTAATTCCACATAGGTCAGGCCTTGTGCAGGGAAATTGTGACGCTTGGCAAGTGTTCCTTGTCTGATATGCGAATCAATGAGGCCAAAGTTGCTAATGCGTCCGCGAAATCATTCCTATTACGAGGAACATGTAGAAAGGAGATTTCTTCGAACTCCAAAGCTATCTTCAAAACTCTGCCATGGTAGGCGAAATGTAGTTCCTTGGTTTGATAGATTCCAATGGATTGTCCGATTACCAACTCCGAATCTCCAAGACGATTTACCTCCCGATGCCCATTGAACTGCAAGTCTTAGCCCCATGAGATGTACCTTCATACACCACCGTATTGTTGGTGCCGACAAACTATAATTTGATGGCGACGGATATCGCTTCCCCGTATCAAATATTAGAACCGCTTCTAGCTCCGTAACCTTCCATATTAATGTACTCCATCAAAATACATCCTCCATGATTGGCGCGATCGTACTACATGGTGTTGGTGCATCACATTACTCCTTCATCGGGAAATATGTCTCCAAGGGTTTGAAATCCCACAAGAAGGTGCTGACTTTGATTGATCTTGATTCCTTGACCTTTGATGGACTTTTGAGTCACATATACGATGTCAAATTGTTGTAGGATCAACTCGCCATCCGGATGTACCAAGAATTCAACATGGTTTTGTTGAACACGCACTTGAGAGGATCCATGCAGGATATGAGATGGGTTGTGTGACCATGTAGGTGATGTTGTAACCTCATGGAAGCCCATGCTAAAGCACAACACATCTTCTCGATCAGAGTGTACTTGTGTTCACTGCTGCTGAACCTTTTACTGAGGTAATAGATGGCTCGTTCTTGGCCCCTATCGCCTTTTCTCGTCTCCAAAGATGCAAATTTCATGGCATTGTCACTTACGGACAGATACATGAACAGGGGAACATCATCCCTGGGTGGTACCAAGACATGAGCTTTGACTAGTTGTTTCTTGATTGTAAGGAAGGCATTCTGGCACTCATCATTCCATTTCATGGAGGAGTTTTTCCTTACTAACTTGAAGATTGGCTCACAAAGTTGTCACGTGAGTCGAGATAAACCCAGCCGATGAAGTTGATTCTTCCCAAAAATCCCCGTGATTTCTTCTCCTCTCGAGGAATGGGCATTTCGTGATGGCTTGGATTTTGGCAGGATCCAGCTCTATCCCTTTGTGGCTGACTAGAAATCCTAGCAACTTGCCTGATTTAACGCCAAAGGTGCATTTAGCTGGATTCAACTTCAAGTTGTACTTACGCAACCTATTGAACAACTTTCTAAGATGGTCTATATGGTCATCCTCCTTCCGGGATTTGACAATGATTTCATCCATGTAGATTTCAATCTCTTTATGCATTAAGTCGTGGAAAAGAGCCATCATAGCTCATTGATAGGTAGGTCCTGTGATTGATGAGGTCGAATGACAACCGCCTATAACAAAAAGTTCCCCAAGGAGTGATGAAAGCGCCTTTCTCACGATCTTTCTCAAGAACCATGATCCGATGGTACCCCGTAAAGCAATCAATCAAAGAAGGAGTACATGTCGTCTTCGCAAATTATTGTCAATGAGAATGTGGATAAATGGCACGGAAAGCTATCTTTTAAGCAAGCTTTATTCAAGTCCCTAATCGACGCAAACTCGCACCTTCCTCCGTGTTTAGGTATTTAGTACGATGTTGGATATCCATTCGTGATATGTAGACACCATGATGATGCCACTTGAAATTGTTTCACAATTTCTTCTTTCACCTTTTAAACTCCATTCAGGTTTCAATCGCCTGAGCTTTTGCTTGACTGGCTTAAATCCCTCTTTAATGGGAAGGCGATGAAGGATAATGTTAGTGAACAAACCCACCATGTCTTCATGAGAGCATGCAAACACATCCTAGAATTGGGTTAATAGCGTAACCATGTCATTCCGTTGGTTTGGGGTAAGGTCTGAACCAATCTGGATTAACTTAGGGCTTTCTAAGGTTCTGAGATTGAAAGAAGTGGTTTGATTAAGGTTAGGTTTGGGTTTGTCTTTGACCCATTCTTGAATTTCTCGAGGCACCTCAATGTCATCCTCGAGATCCATCAAGGTCAATTCATCTCTACATCAAAGGTACAATCCTTGTGTAGAGAGGCATCGATCCGCAATACAGGCACATCTAAATTCAGAGTCCTAAAACAAAATATGCTTTCACTTAGTATATATGAAATGCGTTGATCATACATAGTGTTAGCATATACTGGCAAAATAAACCGCTAATACTATACGTAAAAGTAAGCGCTTATTAGATCTCACAGGCGAGAAAAAGAATTTCGCCTGCTTTACCCTCGTCGACCAAAGCAAGGAATGTTATCCCAATTGGTAAGGGTAAAGTCCGGGTGGACCGCAGTGATGGAGGGATTGTCATCATCCTCTCTATCCCGAATGATGGCCATTACGTCAGGGCAATCATCGTCTAGGGTATATCTGTTAGTATGTTCATCATGGACGATGATGCGTATACCGGACATCATCCATATGACGTCTTGCTTGATTCTTCGTTCCTCTTCTTCCATTGCGGGATTTGGAACAAAGATTTCTTTCTCCTTCACCGGTACCGGCTTTGGGAACAACATAGCCATTACATTGGCTGACACCTTTACTGGAGGTTGTGCGGACTCGGAGTTTGAAGGCGAAGCCGAACGCCACATGGTTGAAGCTAAAGGAATCTGTTGATGCTTATGAGGATTCCTATGACTAAAGCTGGAAGAATAGCCTAGTCCAGCTGTTCCAACTTGCTTGGTTAATCGAATGGGGTACTTGATACCCTGCCCATCTTTACCCAACCCTTGTCCTGGCTTATGACCCAACAATATCATTTCTTGAGTGGCTGACATCACCTCAGTAGAAATGTGGGGTTCGGGCAATGGTGCTCCAATAGCGTGGTATTGGGTGTTTCTTATTTCCAAAGCATGAAAACTGACTGGTTCTACGTCTGGATTGGCACTGATGAACGGAATGTCCCTGTCGAGGAGGAATCTACGGTTCGGCCGTTGACCGTGACCAGGCTATTGTTCATAATGTACTTCAATTGTTGGTGAAGGGTGGAGGGGACTGCCTCTGCCATGTGGATCCATGGTCGTCCCAAGAGCAGGTTGTATCCCGAATCTATCTTGAGCACATGGAAGGATACGAAAAATGTATGAGGGCCAATTTCGATTTGTAGCTCAATTACTCCAACCGAGTTACAGCGGGCTCCATCAAAAGCTTTGATGATAGTATGGCTACTCCGAACTCGGTTGAGATTGATATTCATCTTTACCAAGGTGGCATATGGGCGGATATTCGAGAGAGAACCTCCATCTATTAAGACTCCAATACCACCATATATCCCGAGGACAAGACCATGAATGTGCAACGGTTTGCAATGACCAGCCCTCCAAGCAGATATGTCATCATCGATGAAGGATATCACATTAGTGTTAAAAATGTGATCTACCATGTGTTGAAATTTTTCAGATCCATCGATGTCTCAAGATAGGCTTCTTCCAAAACCTTTAACAAGACCTTCCGGTGATTCTCTGAGTTAGGACCAAGTCCAAAATTGATATTTGTGGTGGAGCTTCCTTCAAGCTTAAAACCACCAAGGCTTCAAGTTATGACCCACAAATACGGAGGAATTTTTCAATCTTCTCCATGGGTATTTTCCCATTTGATTTGGTGGTGGGGTTCATCACCCGATGGGGAATATACAGTGGATTTTCCTTTGACACTGCAGCAGTGGTATGTGAGGTGGATCCTTCACCTTCTCCATAATTCCACGGAACCTTGCGCAAGCTAACAATAGGATATTGTGCTCTGCATGGCAAGTTGATTGGCTCGGGAGTGGCCACTTTCAAAGGATTGCTTCCTCCTTTAAGCTGAATTATCGGCGTTGTGAGCAAAGTATTAATCCCTTCAACTTCAGTGGATCTAACTGCTACCACACTTTTCCACTTAGTAGGGCCTGCATTCTCACTTGCACGTAACACAGTGTCGTTATCTGCCAAGCGCAGTACACCACTGTCGATTAGATTTTTAATAAGGTGGAGGAGTGCCCATCATTCTTCTCAGATCGTGATCCATGAGACCGGAGTGGTATTGACATACTCCATCTCGAGTTGTCTCTGTCCCGAACGGGGTTGATTGGAGGTGAGAGGAACCGATCCTTCCTTCATTGATTAACATGTGAAGGATTTCCTCCATGGGTTGGCCCAAATAGGTGAATTCTCGTTTGTTGCCGAAATCCCAACGGGCTTTGGCATTTGCTCTCTTCGTCACTTTGTCTTCCAGCATTTCATTTTCTAAAAGTGACGAGGGAATGTTCATGACGATAGGTAGGAGACTGGCATGCTCCTGGCTGATTAATTGTCGAGTCACTTGATGCTGATAAGTCACCAGTTCCGCCAATTGCTCATTTTTTTGCCAAGAGATTTGATCTTTCGTTCCATTATGAATTGGAACTTGGCATAATCCCATCTGTCATCATCGCCTTTGAGGGTCCGGAGGAATCACAATGAAGGGAATTCATCCACCACCGCCCAATTAATCATGTTGATCTCTTCTTCTTTGTGTTGAGGAAGAGGGTAGTCTTGTACATGAGGCTGATCGGGTTTGGTGACTACGATTTCCCCATTATCTATCAGGTCCTGGATCTTGTGTTTCAATGCCCAACAATCCTGAGTATCATGTCTAGGTGCCCCGGCATGATAAGTACATTTCCTAAGCAAGATTGAAACCCGTCCATTAGTTGTAATTGGCCGTGGAAAGAAGATGCGTAATTTTCTTCTATGTTGTCGAAGATTATGAATGTTCTCGAGGGTATCCCCTAAGGGTGTAAACACTCGATGGTGTTTGACTTCTCCACCTTTTGGTACTGGACGGTTTGCAGACTGGGCATATTTTGATTGCCTTTTTTCCCCTGTAGTATCAGGGAAACATCTTCCTCTTTCTTTTTATGGATTCCCTCCTCAAAATTTGTTCCCATAATTTCCAGATTAGATGTGATCGACAAGAATGACTTTGAGTGCGCTAGGTCTTGAATCTTTCCTGATTTCAACCCCATTTCAGCCATCTCCTCATGTTTAACCATTTTAGAAAACGGTTTGCCTATGCCGGCTAAAACTCTCTCATAGAAGGGAGCTTCTTGTATGTCTATGAATGTCATAACCATTTCTCGATTCTCACATGGCAGACTAACTTGGGCGTACCAAAGCGCTCCACCTTTGAGCATACTCTCTGAAAGACTCGTTGGACTATTTTTTGATCTTGGTAATTTGATACCGATCGGGAGCCATTTGAGTTTGAAAACTGTATTGAGTGAAGAAGGCATGTGCTAGCTCTTCCCAGCTGTGGATTTTGAAGTTGTCTAATTTTGTGTACCACGAACGGGCTTCTCCAGTTAGACTCTTTTGGAATAATTGCATTCTCGAAGTTTTCATCCTCTCAGCATAGATCCCAGTTCTCCAATAAAGACTTTTAAATGTGTATAGGATCCCCCAACCCGTCATATTTTTCAAAGTCGAGTTTTAAATTTTTCGGATAGTGAACACCGTGAAAATACATAGATCAAGATATAAAACACTCCTGTGTGTTCCAATTCCTTTGATAAGCTTGAAGGGTCTCTTCCATTTGAGGACTTTCTTTTGATGTCACCATTGTTCGGATCTCCAAGTGGAATGGGCAACATCATGAGTTTTGTTGGTCGTATCCAATCGCGTGGCTCGTATGGTAATGACCGTGATTCCTCCTCAGTGGAGGGCTCAAGATGTGTGGGGTATTTTCCGACCCTATGTAAACCGGTGTAATTCTTTTAATAGAAACAACCAAATCATGTAAATCTGTTTGCTTAACCTGCTGAATTCTTTGCTGAAAACTGGATTAAGTTCACCGTGGGATGACGACATGATTATTCATGAGCTGTTGCCTTTTTGGACTTTGAACGAGTAGTAGGTCCGATTGATTCCCTGCGAAAGACTGGCATAGTTTAGTCTTTAGGGAAGGTGTATAATAACATGCTATGTGATGTGTCCATTTTAGGAATTTTATCCTGTAAAAACGGGGATCAGCTGTTTGTAGCATGTATGTGGACACATTGCTTCATATTTCTCATTACATGGAGATAGATATGGAATGAAATTACAAGTAATTGTGTTTACAAGTAATTGAAATGAGAGTATGAAGAGACTTTCCTTCATTTTGGGTTTATCAGAGGCTAACCTATCTTAGGTTACTCTCGCGGCTTTTTGGCATGAAGGTTCCCAAATCATCGCAATCTACTAGACGCGAAGTTAATCCGGTCTTTCAACTGGAGCAAATTTGGGTGGTGCCTTTCCTGAGCCTCAGAGAATTAGTCTTCTCACGAGTCCAGTAATCAAACACCGACGGGATAGCCTCCTGGTGGAGGGACCACACAACATACATTCACATACATCGCGTCTCACCGTATGAAATGATGACATGTGTGAAGCACTAATATCATAAGCGCTTAGAAAAGGAGCACTAACATCACACGCAGATATGATGCAAAGCACTAAGCTCAAATAAGACATGCATTCGTACACATTCATCCAATGTAAATGCAACATCCACACACAAGCAGATAACATTTTTGAAAAGATTGAAATAGAGGCTTAAGTCCTCTTACTGGAGTCCCCAGCAGAGTCGCCACCTGTCGACGTCGGGATTTTTGGGTGTCCCTTTCCATTACTTGTTCTTTGGTGTTCTCATTTTAGGTGAGATTTGTTTGAAAAATAAGTGAAAAAGGTCCCATATGTATAATGTCGATTTATGGAGACCGCTAAGAGTCGCCATTGGTTTTTTAAATGGTTGTACCAACACAACCGAGAAAAGGTTTTCACATTGACCAAGTGATGTGACACTGATATACGGGTCGGCGAAACCGAGATTTGTTTAGGGTCCGAGGACTTGGTTATGCGGGGGGAAGGTGTTAGGCACCCCCGACATCCGCTACTACGGTGGCCGACCGCTTTTCAAGAAACTATTATCTGAGTGTGTGTGTGTGTGTGTGTGTGGATCAATGTGTCATTATATGAAAGTTATATGAGGCCTCGTTCGAACCTATATACATAGGGTTTGAATTTATGTAAAAATTCAGTTTTTAGCAAGATATGGCAATGATGTTTTATAAAAGAGGTTTTTCAAACCCTGATGCTCAATAGGAATTGAGACCTTTTACACTCCCATTTTTTATTAAGTGAGCTATTTGAATTGATTTTATTTGATGGATACGAGGCATCCGTATGAAAATAATATACAAAAATAATGCCGACTTCCTCGTGGGTATGGAAACCATCTGAGGAAATTCAGACATCGCAGAATAATTTACAAGCTACTTACAGCTGAAAATGTCCATCACGGGAACCGAATCTAGATCCAATGGGATGAATTTGTGATCACATGATTCCTAGGCGCACAGAATATTGCAATTTGTATAAAAGCAATAAGCAGGTATATATATAAAAGCGATAAATATATATATATATAGACATGATCACCAACCACGAAGCACCTCCATGGGGGATCAGAAATATAAATAAAGCTATTAAAAGCTATCAACCTCCACGGAGGAAACTCCAAGCGGGACAAAACGTAAATAAAGATGTAAAGCGATCAACTGCCACGAAGGGAACTCCAGGCAGGACGAATATATATATATATATATATATATATAAATAAAAGCAGTAAATTCACCGATGTAAAATCCAGGCTCATCGAACAGAGTTCGACCACAATTCATATATATAAGTATATATATATATAAAAGCGAGTAAATGCACCAGACCGATGTCTAGGCTCATCGAATAAAGTCCGACACACGGTTGATATATATAAGTATATATATATATAAAAGCAAATAAACGCTCTGCATCAAGTTCAGGCTCATCGAACAAAGTCCTGATGCATACGCTTAATATATAAGTATATATATATTAAAGCAGTAAACGCTCCAGACTGAAGTCTAGGCTCAATCAAGGCATAACTCGATAATGTTAGTCAATATATATATATATATATATATATATATATATATATAATGTGTATACAGACTGGAATGACACCACGGACCGAAGTCCGGGCAAAAGCAAGCAACACGACTCTCAACGTGTAGAAGGGTGTGTGCAAAGATGAAGAGAAAGACTCTAAAGTGTGTGAGAAGGCTTACAGCTGATTGATAAAAAGGGCTTCTATATCTTTAGAGTGGGTAAACACTGGGATTTTGTGGGTACAAAAGAGGCTATATGTGAGCTCACAGGTGTTTGAAAGTGGGAAAATACACTGTATGGCAAGTGCAGAGCAAATTGTGCAGGGTTTCCCAGTCTTTTTTATCTTAAAAATCAGCACCCCAAGCCCTCTATTTATAGGCAATATGTGCCGCAGGTGTACTTGTGGCTGAGCCGCAGGTGTACCAGAGGCGGGTCGGGTCGGCCCGATTTTGTTGGGTCGGGTCGTCTCGAAGTACGTGCATTCGGGCACTGTAATGTCCACTCGAATTTTGAGAAGTGTAATCTAGGCATCCGTTTTGAGGTATTCAGGTCCTATTTCGGACTGCCGTTGTCGAGAGTTGTATGATGGCATGGGATTAGAGTTTGTACGAAGTCTTTGAAGATGGGACGATGCCCTCCTGGCCTTCAAGCTTCAACTTCGTCTGCTACCCGCATAATAGTCACTTTCGGTATTGATTAGCCTTGTGGGACATTGTTGCGTAGAGACGGACGTGGCATTGTTTTGGACGAGATGACGATGTTGCCCTCACCTGTCTATCGCTTGATTGGGCCGATAAAAGCGCGCGCTCGTGACTTCACCGAGATTGGATCGCTGCAATTGTTGAAGGTCCTCATTGTCATCTTTGAGGTGTACTGTCTTCCCGATGTTATTGCTTGGGTTGGCACAGTGTATCTTGTTGTGAGTCAAGATTGAAGGTGATGTTATTTGAAACAAGCATTTTAAGGTTATCTCAAAACCGCATTCCTTGGGGTTATCACCAAGGTTGGTGGCTATTCCTAATGGTTGGGATGAGGCCGGATACCTTGGGGTCATCTCCGAGATTAATTGGTTTTCTTCTGTGTGTGTTAAATTATATATATCAGTGTCTCGGGGTTAGATCCGAGGTTGAAATCGTTACTCCGGATTGCGATCCGGGGTTGATCTTCGCACTTCGGTAGTATCCGGATGGATTTGGATTGTCTTTCGTGGTTCTCTCTTAAAGATGAATTTGTCCTCCCCGCAATGTTAAGAAATGTGATGATGAGAAAATTTTGAGTGTCTACAACGTGTTGCTCCATGGAAAGGAGTTACGAGATTTGGAAAGAGAGGAAAGCTTAATCCTCGATTCATTGGTCCATTTATAATCCTCGCTTCGGTAGAATCAGGGCCTATAGACTCGCCTTACCGCCAAGTATGTCTCGTGTTCATAACGTTTTTCACATATCTATGTTACGTAAATATGTGAAAGACCCAAACCACATTATTGAATTAGAACCAGACGAGATAGAGGAAGATTTAACGTATGAAGAGTTACCTATTAAAATCTTGGATAAGAAGGATCATATTCTACGCTCTAAAGTTATACCTCAAGTCAAAATTTTGTGGAAAAACCACGATGTTGAGGAAATGGCCTGGGAGTTAAAATCTGAAATGAAATCAAGGTATCCTCACCTCTTCGACATACCAGGTACGCACCCTAATTTCGGGGATGAAATTTCATAAGAAGGGGAGGTTGTAAGACCCCAACTTTTATGAATAAAGAATAATTTTCTCGAAATATATTTTTGAATATTATGGTGTGGATTTGATATAATGTTATAGTTGTGGGTAATATTTTCAAATTTTGCAAAGTAAGAAAGTGGTTATATAATATTCGATTGGTCTGGGAATATTCGCTTTAACAGAAATATTCGTATTTACGATGACACAATCATTAAGCGGACCCTACAACTAAGTATTGTCAGAATTACAAAATGATGTAATTATCTTTTTATAAAAATAATGCAAAAGTTTTATTTGTAAACCGTTGAACTACCCTAGTAAAAGTAAAATAATACGCGCGGTGGTTGCATAGTAGCACACGGTATTGATTATTGATGCTTACGTGAGAAGTTACTCGCTTATACTCAATTATTGCTCTACAAAGAATTGCAGCATCATATCTGTCATATTATTGATTCAATTATTGTCACAGTATCATCTGCAATATTGACAATGTTTAGAAAGTTCTGTCAAGGCGAGGTTTGGTCACCTAATTATGCGCCAATAGGGATAAATCCTTATCAGAAAGCCCCCTCTTTCCTGGGAATGACCTGGTTGTTAAATATTGTGAGTTATAATATTAATGATGAATAAGTTGTGTTGATTAAAGATGAAATTGATAGTTCCATTGTGTTGGAATTATTAGTGTTAGTGGAAATCAACATTTATTTAGATAATAATTGATGTCTGAAGGTTATATTGACCAATCGAGTAATTAATCGGATAAATGATCAATTAATTGTTATTATTTCACATGCTTATAACTATTTATTCACATGTGTGAACTATTGATTCACATTCATGTACTATTAGGGGAGGTGGTGCAAGATTGATAATACTTGCATGACTAAATTAAAAATGGAGGTATAGATGAAGGTACTATACTATAATTAGTTTTTTCACATGATTATACTATTAAGTCACATGAATGAACTATTAATTCACATTATTTACTATTAGGGGAGGTGGTGCAAGTTTGATAATACGTGCAGGACTAAATTAAAAATGAAGAAAAAGAGGAAGGTATTATACTGTAATATTTTGACCCCCAAAATGTGCAATTATCGAAATTATATTTTCCTATAAATAGATCTCATTCTTCCTTCATTTCTCACCAATTCACTAAAGCTATAGAGCAATTATTATAGAGAGAAAGAAGAAGAGAAGTCTGCTACCTCACTATTCCAGTATCCAGTCTTCTTCTAAGGTAAGGGGTATTATTCTTTCGTATTCATGAAGAGGGTTATTTTCTTTCAATACTCATAAGGGTTGTTATTCCATTCTTTATTATTATATTGGAATATCCTGTATGTGCGAATTACGCATGACCTGGTTCCATTCTTTATTATTATGTTGGAATATCCTGTATGTGCGGATTACGCATGACCTGGTTCCATTCTTTATCATTCTGTTGGAATAACCTATCTGTGCGGATTATACACGCCTGGTGAATTCTTTTATTATTCCATTATTTATTATTCTGTTGGAATAACCTGTTTATGTGGATTACCGCATGCATGGTGAATGATCCTTCGTATTCATTCCTTATTAAATTGTGGAAATGATCTCTCAACGTGGATTACCGCATGGCGGACAAAAATCCATTTGCAGTTTCATATATTCTATTATACTCAGTTGGTTAAAGTTTTGGCTTCTATACTCCATGAAATTAGTAGAATATCCTGAATATTTGCGCTTCATTCAGTATCTTTTCATGGAAATATTCTTCTGAGCATTCTTGAATTTTACTCCACAAAACAGTATCATGTTGACAATTTGGACGTTATTGATTTCTGGATAAATTAAATTATAAATCTTTAAAAATTTATCCTTAAACTTGTTTTATTGAATTCTTATATCATTGTCATCATCCTCATGTTTATAATATGTTGAAAGTCATCTGTGGCATGTAGTGCATATATGGACTTGGTGTGATTATGACCAGAGATTATTCGGTATAATCATGACCGTAATATTACAAATGATGTGGTAAAAGTCCTCATTGGCCGTAGTGCATTGATGGACAGTTGTTGGCATGATCATGACCATTGATGAATACACGAATATCCTTGGCCCGTAGTGCATGGATAATTTGTGGTCGTGATACTAATGAATATCCTTGGTCGTAGTCAAGGGATGATGTGGTTTATTTATTAAGCTGAGTCTCAGCGATAAAAGTGATGAAAACCCTTTTAAATCATAGAAGATAGTAGATTTTATTCTCTACTTAACTCTTCTAATGGATTACTTGTTCCACAGTAGTTAAACTTGATGGTTGTTATATTTTATCAGTTTAACACTATTGAAGGCTAACGATAAATTATTCTGCATTATCTTAGTCATAATATTTCTAACTGGGCTAGTTGAGCTCACCCTTTCTTTCACTGTTCTCTTCAGGAAATGAGAATATAGCTGGGACGAGTAGGGGAACGGATTGACGATCTAGTGGTTGTTTTAGTAGTCCTCACTATTCTATAAAATAGTGTGACAATGAATGTAATGAGGACTCCATTGAGTGTGGATATTGTCTAGATGATAATATTCTTATTAAAACTCTTAGATTATGTTTTGTCGTATTTTACACGACTGTTGTATAATTAAGTTGTATTTGAATTTTGTACCATGTATTTGGCGACTCAAGATGGGTGATGTATACCTATTTTGGGGGCGTCACAATTCTAACTTGGGAAATCGATATTATTAATATTAGGTCTTCGGATAAAGCTAAGTAATGTTTCGTAATGGTAATCAACCGATCAGGCAAGTTTCTTATACTCACTTATTGTGAAAGTTTTTCTTGAACTGTTCTTTTAACTTGTGATTAATCATTGTTGATTACATCACGTCTATGAATTATTGAATCGCACTTTGTGCCAATTGCATGTGTTCATCAGGTATGAAAGGCTGCTCACCTTCATTACCATTTGATCCAGATATAATTGATATGTTCATGTTCAATGTTCGTTCAGTTATGAAAATTTGTCCATGCTAGTTCACAATTATATTGTTGAATGTTAGCCAGCTATTATTCAAAATCTTTCCATCATGATATATCCATATTTTTTTGAACTTAAACTTGCTGGTCAAACTTGTTGCTCACCCTTGATATATCATGATAAACATTGCAGATTAAGACGAATACGTCGGATAAAAAGAAAAGTCAAAGCCAAGTTCAGCTTGGGACTATGTGTGCAGCTAGATTTGTAACTGTATTGTATATTAATAACATTGTATGTTAGATAGGATATTGATTCAGGTTTTAAGTAAGGTTCTCGACCTTGGGGATAGTGTGTAATGTTTAATGTATAGACAATTTATATTTATATCTTCCGCAATAGTTAGAACTAGTGTACCAGATTCATTGTGATTTAGGACCCGAATTTGGGGGCGCTACAACACTCCTTGGGGTTATCTCCAAGGTTAGCACTGCTATTCCCGGTGTTGTTTCCGGGACTAGAACCGAGCATCTCGGGGTAATCTTAGAGACAGAACTGTCCTCTCCGGTGGAATTTTTAGTTTTTGAACTACATCATCTCCCAGCGTTATCTCTGAAAGACAAATCCGCCCGCCAGCAATGTTAGTGACAGGTGTGTAGAAAATTTCGAGTGTCTACACCACCCTCTCAAGCTCTTTCCTCTCGCACTCTCAACCTCACTCATGGTAGGATTTTTTTTACAAAAAGGAAGAAAAACTTGGATAGGGAGTATATGTAGAACATGATAACTAATTGATTTTCCAGCCCTTCCATCTCAAATATAAGTTATATGTAATAAGTATGTTGTATAAATTCAATTTAGTATGGGGTGGGGGTTAGAGAAAGGAAAGGTCTTGGATTGTAAAGGGTTGTAACTCCCTCCCCCCTCATTACCTTATAATACTAATGCTCTCTCTCTTGTCCCAATTTGGTTGCCATGTGGGCCCCACGGCTGCTGCACTTTTCAATTAAAATAATACTATAATCAATTTAATCGTTTAATACACTATTTTGACAACCGTAGCCAAACATTGCAAAACTTATATTGATTCTTACTAAACTCGACTTTCAGGACGTCATGGGACTATCCGTTTATTCAAATTCACCTTCAAAATTCGTAGTTGTCTTTTTCCTCGAAAAAGTCAACCAGTTGACTTTGACCAAAATGTCACATGTGACACTTTTTCGTGGCTACAGTCTAGCCTGACTAATTTTGACGCTCCGAACTCGAATACGCAGTCCGCGTCTCTAAATTCCGCCCTGAACTCCAGTTCATGATTTAATGCCAACCCACGTAATAAATAGAATTAATTCCCTACTTAATCAATTTAAATAGTTTAATAAAACTAAACCAACCATTTAAATACATCTCATCACATATCTTAAAATAACACATATATGTATAACACATATACATCTAATAAATGAATCACACAAGAGTTTCACATAAGTTCATTTATTGATAATTATTAAATTACATAGAAAATCTCGGATATTACAAATTTGATTTCTGCAGGATTGAGTTGGTTAACGAATATCATGTGCTAGATCAAGGAATAATATTACGTGTAATTGATATTGTTTCTAATCACAAGTAGTAATTAGTAATACCTAATTGTGGACAAGCTTTTGAGTATTGCTATGATTATCAGAAGACAAGTTAAACAATACGAGCTTATGTGTTTGTTGCTTGGAATAGTCTAATTCCCTAGTTCTTAATGCTGTTGTTATATTAAATCTAGAGAGCTTGTTGTAGGTTATATAATTGTTAGAATCTTGTGAAGAGCTTGTTTCATTGAGTGACAATCTAAGGGGAGTTTCAGGTAGTAGAGCTTGTTGTTACCTAGGGGGGCTATTAGTTTCATTGAAAGGTAAATAATGTTACACTTTATTAATCTATTGTTGTAAAAAGGTGATACTTGAATCAAGAAATCAAGAATCAAGCTTTTTTATTCATTGTTTATTCTTATTAGTTTATTCTTGTTAATTTAGTTAATTAATTAAAAATCCCCTTTTCATTAGAAATCATAGGATAAATATAAACAAATCACTCTCTATGGGATCGATCTTTACTTACTATTGTGCTAATTGTTTGAATTTGTAAAGTGAAAGTGAGGTTAATTTAGGAGTGTAAACGACAGCTCCCATCGGTACATGAAAAAATTTCACTTATTACACACATCTCTAAAAAAAGTTATCATTAAGTTGACTTATACTTATTCACATAACTGGTAATTAAAAAATCGACGTAAACATTTGCAATATATAATATTTTTTAAAAATTTATTTTCAATGTTTTATTTTTTTGGCAACATAAAAAACATGATATAATTTAAGGAAACTGATATTTACACATTAAAAATTGATATTTCTACATGATTCTTCTCACATAAATAGTGAGTGGATCCCACCTCTATGTGAGAGACGTTAAAATATCATTTTAACATGCGAAAATATCAGTTTCTTAGTTTAAAGGTGGTGTGAATAGTTAAGAGTGAGGGTGCTACCTATTTGACAATAGGGGTTCAAAACTCATCCACTCTCTCTTTCTTGTACGGTTAGGGTTGGATACTGGCAGGGCCGAAGCTATGCAATAACTGGAAAGGGCCACCCCCCCTCAATATTTAAAATTTTTGTAAGGTCCACTTGTTCAAAGCATACCCAACTTCTTTTCTTTCGACTGGAACTACCAAATTAAGCAAGGAATTAAAATGGATTGTTGTTTTGATTTAGCTGAGCAAGGAAGGGGCTGAAGATGATATAATATCATCCAATTCAAAGCAAGATTAAGGTTAGTACTCTATTTATAGTGTTACATATGAAGTTAGAAAGTAGTATTAGAAAGTTCATAATAAAGTTGTTGATATAATGCAAACTGCCACTGTAGAATCTATGTGACGCCCCCAAATCTGGGTATCTTCCAACCCGACAGATGGTACTCCATGATACTACAATTCATACAGTCATTCCATTGAGATAACAACAAAATGAATGTACTTACTATATTCTTATTACATTAGTAATAAATCCTTTCCCAGGTTCATAAACCGAATACATTCTTTGTTATTCATAAGTATATTACATACAAATACTCTAGTCTATTACAGGATAATCAAATATCCATCTTAGCCTTGCCCATATCTCTCTTAGAACTCTCAGTTCGTTCGGCTTTAGCTGCAATCATATAATTCAAGCAAGAAGTGAGCATAACTAGCTCAGCAAGTCTATCAAAGGATAACATAAATACCACATCAAGAATTATATGATTATCTTCCATAACTTGTGACGCCCCCAAAATAGGTATACATCACCCATCCTGAGTCGCCAAATACATGATACATAATTTAAATACAAACTTCTTTGATACAGTACGACAAAACGTAGCTAAGAGTTTCAACACGGATAATGTCTCGTAGAGAGTATACAAACTCAAATAAAGTCCTCATTATAATTATTATCATACTATTTCACATAATAGTGAGGACTACTATAGCCATCTATCTGGACCGTCACTCTGTTCCCCAACTAGTCCCAGCTATATTCTCATTTCCTGAAGAGAACAATGAAAGCAAATGGTGAGCTCAACTTTCCCAGCAAGAAATATTATGACTAAGATAATGCATAATAAATTATTGTTAGCCTTCAATAGTGTTAAACTGATAAAATATAATAAACATCAAGTTTAACTACAGCGGAACAAGCAATCCATTAGAAGAGTCAAGTAGAGCATGATATCTACTATCTTCTATGATTTAAAAAGTTTATCAACAGTTTTATCGCTGAGACTCAGCTTAATAAATAATTCACATCATCGAATCATCCCTGCACTACAGCCAAGGATATTCGTTAGTATCACCAATGGTCATGATCATACCAACAACTATCCATCAATGCACTACGGACCAATGATGATTTTTACCACATCATTTGTAACATTACGGGTCATGATTATACCGAATAATCTCTGGTCATAATCATACCAATCAATAGTCCATCTATGCACTATGGCCAAAGATGACTTTCATCACAATATAAGCATGAGGATGATGACAATGATATAAGAATTCAATTTAAATGAGAGCAAGGATAAATTTTAAAGATTTATAACTCAATTTATCCAGAATTCAATAATGTCCAAATTGTCAACATGATACTGCTTTGTGGAGTAAAATTCAAGAATAATATTGTATCAAAATAATTTGGATAGAAAAGAAATTAATCTTTGTCGTGAATAGTACTCTGTGAATAGTAACCGAGTGAATAGTACCCTGTGAATAGTACTTCGGGAATAGTAACCCGTGAATAATACCCCGACATGAAAAGATTAAAAATTATTAAGAATGCTCAGAATAATATTTCTATGAAAAGATACTGAATGAAACGCAAATATCAAGGATATTCTACTAATTTCATGGAGTTTAGAAGCAATACTTATCAACATAAGTGTAGAATTAGAAATATAAAACGAAATAATATTACTTAAATACTACAGAGTATGGAAGAAAATATGATTTCTTACGAATATTGAACAAGAATAATATCACTTACGAATACGAAAGAAATAATACCACTTACCTTAGTAGGTGTAACAATCCATATTTTTAATTAAATATTTAAATATTTATTGAACTATATAAATATTTAATGGATGTGTTTATCGTTGAATAAATATTTGTTTAATTGATTCGATTTGATTTGGTTAATTATTTGTTTAATAAATAATTAATGAGTTAAGGAAAGTAATTATTTTGAAATAGTAATCTAATTTAATTTAATAATTAAGTTAGAGGTTATAATGAATAAATAAATTATTATATTATGCAATGAATTGTTATTAGAATTAATTAATTAAGTATGAAAACTTAATTAAATAAAAGTGTGACAAATAACAATATTATAAGTGGTTATTAAAATAAATTAAAGTAGTTTTAATTTATTTTGCCAAACAAGGCTTAAATATATTAAGTCTTTAATTTTAAATAATTTTGCCAAACAAAGCCCTATGGCTTTTGGATTTTAAATTTGATTTATTAGTAATATAAATTAAATTAAACAAAATATAAATAAAATATATATTAAATTGATAATCATTGTTTTAATAAGGCCATTAGTGGCATCAGTTTTAAAACGTTTGAAAAAGACGTTCGTTAGTTTTATTTTATGTTATGTATATTGTATATGGCTTAAGTCTAAGAAAGAAAATAGGAATTTTTAGAAACAATTTTCAGAGAAAGGAAAGAAAGTTATAGAGTATTTGTGAGAGGATTAAGAGAGAATTCTTGCAGTTTCAAACGAATTACAGTGGAGTTAGCAAAGATTATCTTAGTAATTGAAGGTATGTGCTTTAAACTTAATATTATATAGATATATGTATATATATGAGTTTTATGGCATAAAATTTCTATGTTCTGAATTAGGAAATACAACTGAATTATGGTAATTGTAGGTGGTTGTATTGTTATAACTAGGATGAACATGAACATGAGCGAAATTGGTTTTACAGTAAAGATAAGCATGAACATGGCTTGGTAATAAATGAGTAATTGACTGTTAGCTAACCGTGGAATTTAACGTTGAGTATATTGATTTGTTATGAAGTTCAGAGAATCGTAGTCTCAAGGGATCAAAATTGGTTTATAAACTGTGATTACCGTGTTCACAGTGTCTAGAAGTATAAAAATGGACTTTTTGGGTTTAAAATATGGTTTTCAAGGAATTAAGTTTTCTATGATTATTGTTTAGTGGTTAAACTAGTATATGCATGTTGGGTGGTGTGTATATATGTAATTTATATAAGTTAGCATGTTAATTTAGATGTTAGCAGTGTTAAATAGATAGAAATTAGTTGTTCTGTTCTCCGGTGGTTGGGTTCTGCAAGTTTTGGCGCCCCATCGCCAAAGTTCGCACCTCGGCGCCACTGGCTAGCTTAGTCCTCGCGCCCCAGCGCCGGAATTGTAGTCTGAGTCGGATAGTTTTGACCTCTTGTAGTAAAACGACCATAACTTTCTCATACGAACTCCGATTGAGGTGATTCAAGATGATCCGGAACGAGGACGAGTAGACCTACAATTTGTGTTCTTTAAGTTTTTCAATTTGAGGTCTGTAACTGTAGTCAAAATGGTCATCTTTAGGACTGTTGTGTTTTCGAGGGCAATCGGAGGGCGTCGGGCATGCACATATGCATGTGTAGTGCTCCTGACGATAAAAGATGATGTCCTAAGTTATAAAACATGTATGTTAGTAAATATAATGATGTTTACCATTAATAAATAATGTATTAGATAAGTTATGGAATCATAGTAAGCATACACGAGAGAGGCAAATCGGGCGTATGACGATTGAACGTCGAAACGCCGTGCCAAGTGTTAATGAACTTAAAAAGTGTTTCAATTCAATTGAAATAAATATTATAGGATATTAAATGGGTTTAATATAAAACCAATAAGTAGTCCTAGCAAGACTTAAGCACTTGAATGAACTTCGAGTTTGACTAAGAAGAAATATAGTGAGTCATAAGTTGAAAAGTTAACACAATCTAATTGAACATTGTGTGTTAATTAATAGGAAAGATTATGAGATGTGGAGTAGAGTTTACATTACAATTACTATATGTTGTTATGAGACTAATAGTTGATGTGTATGATTATATAATTGTGTAGGGCACGTGAAGTGCAAATAACTGTAAGCTGTTAATCTATTATTGGTAAACAACGATCAAGGCAAGTCTTTCAGTTCCTATTTGTTACGTGGACTTGATGAACTGTTTTAAATTGCATGATATGTTATACATGTTGAAATCATGAAATGTTAAAGTCAATTTATAACTGCATTGTTTTGGTTAAATAAGGAGGATTGAGTAAGGAACTCAATCTTTATATTTGCTATGTGAACTAAAAGCATGTATGCCATGTTGTTTTAGTTATTATGATATGTATGTTTAGCATGTTATTATATGTTATGTGATACATGAAAACTATTAGATTTTGCTGGGCTGTCGAGCTCAACCATACAAATAACCATTTTTGCAGGTTAAAGATTTAAGGTAAGGATATGTTTTACGTGAATTATAGAGATCCATATGCACGAAGATTACTTATGTTTTATGGGAAATGTATTTAATATTTTAAACATAACATGTTGTTGAATTGTAAGTTGAGCTATCCAATGTATATGGATATTTAGTTATAATGTAAGACTTTGTATAGTCATTTTGTTGTAACGATTCATGATATAAGATTGAATCAAAGAGATGTATTGTAAATGTTGCGATTCAGGGCAAGAAAGAAGGAAATGTATAAACGTTTTAAATATTCCACAATTTTAATGTTTTTAATATCGAATAATGATGTAAAATTAGAGATTTAATGTATGGTTAACGACCGAAGTTGAGATTTAAATTGTATGGATTTTGGGGTCGTTACAGTAGGAGATTAGATACTGCAATAATGTAGTAACAGAATACTCTTCTTCTTTCTCTCTTATTCTCTCTATACTTTCTCTCTCTATAGCTTGAATGAATTGGTAAAAAATAATGAAGAAATGAGCTTCTATTTATAAGCTTGGCAGAGTAAGGGTAAAATAGTCTTTTTGTCATAATTTATGAAATCATCAATGACAACATCGATCATATTACATCATTGCTTACCTCATCGTCCGATGACATCATTGCTTACCTCATCGTCCGATGACATCATCGCTTACATCATAAGAATTCAAATTCAATTTGTTTTCTTTCACCTCCTTTTACTTTTATACCATGAATTTACTATAATAATGTTACCATTCAAATTATAAAAAAGCGTACTATTATATAATCACATCATACTACTATAATGTAATATTATAGTAATATATTTGAATTAATTATTTTATCAGAAATGATAAAATACCAATTTTCAACAAATGTGACATGCTAAAAATTCCTCAGTTTAAATCCACATTGAATAAATATTTTCTTATCATATATATCAATAATTAATTATTCACAAATAATATTACAAAATTACAATATCGACAACCAAAAGTCGTTCCTGTGAAAGAGGGGGATTTAGATAAGGATTTCTCCCTATCAAGCGCCTGATTAGGTGACGAAACCCTTTTCTCGACAGAACTTTCTAGACATTGTCAATAATGAAAATAATAATATTATTCAAATAATATGAATTATTGATTTGATAATTTGAAATACTGTGCAATGACAATTATTTAATCAATAATATAAAATATCAACGTAGCAATTATTGAATCAATAAAATAAAATATTGAACAGTAATTACTGTAACAATTATTGAGTAGTGACTTCTTACGTAAGCATAAATAATCCAAGATACTATACAATATCGTGTGCTACTATGCAATCACGCGTATTACTATACTTTTACCATCGGGTATTTCAACAGTTAATGGTAAAACATTCGCCGTTATTTTTATAAAAAGATAATTTTATCGTTTTCTAACTCCGACAATAATTCTATTGTGGGGTCCACCAATGATTGTGTCATCGTACGAATATTCCCAGACAAAAAGAATATTCCCCGACCAAACGAATATTTTATAACAACTTGCTTACTTTGCAAAATTTATAAATATTACCCACAACTATAACATTATAACAAATTCACACCTTAATATTCAAAAATATAATTCGAGAAAAATTAATTTTTATTTATGAAAGTTGGGGTCTTACAACCTCCCCTTCTTATGAAATTTCATCCTCGAAATTAGGGTACATACCTAGTATGTCGAAGAGGTGAGGATACCTTGACTTCATTTCAGATTCTAACTCCCAGGTCATTTCCTCAACATCGTGGTTTCTCCACAAAACTTTGACTTGAGGTATAACCTTGGAGCGTAGAATATGTTCCTTCTTATCCAAGATTTTATCAGGTACCTCTTCATACGTTAAATCTTCAGATATTTCGTCCGGTTTTAACTCAATAATGTGGTTCGGGTCTTCTACATATTTACGTAATATGGATATGTGAAAAACGTTATGAACACGAGACATACTTGGCGGTAAGGCGAGTCTATAAGCCACAGTTCCTACTCGATCAAGGATTTCAAATGGGCCAATGAATCGAGGATTGAGCTTTCCTCTCTTTCCAAATCTTGTAACTCCTTTCCATGGAGCAACACGTAACAACACATGTTCTCCAACATTGAATTCCACGTCCTTTAGATGAAAATCAGCATAACTCTTATGTCGATCTTGTGAGGTCTTTATACGTTGCCGGATCATTTGAATCTTTTCCGTAGTCATACGTACCAATTCCGGTCCCAACAACGTTACTTCACCCACCTCATCCCAGCATACTGGAGAACGACACTTCCTTCCATACAAGGCCTCGAACGGAGCCATTCTGATACTTGCTTGATAATTGTTGTTGTAGGAGAATTCTACCAATGGTAAGAACTTGTCCCAACTTCCTTTGAAGTCAAGGACACAAAGTCTTAATAGATCTTCCAGAGTTTGAATAGTCCTCTTCGACTGCCCATTCGTTTGAGGATGATATGCCGAACTAAATCGTAAATTCGTGCCCATAGCTTTTTGCAAACTAACCCAAAACCATGAAGTGAATCTTGGGTCTCTATTAGAAACAATAGATACTGGCATACCATTCAGTCTTACAATCTTATTTATATATATACGAGCAAGACGTTCAAGTGTATAAGTTTCTCGTATAGGTAAGAAATGAGTAGACTTGGTCAATCTATCGACAATAACCCAATTGCATCTATGCCTTGAGAAACCTTGGGAAGACCGGTAACAAAATCCATGGTAATGTGCTCCCACTTCCATTCTGGAATTTCAAGTAGTTGTAATGGACCTTTTGGCACTTGATGCTCCGCCTTGACACGTTGACATGTTAAACACCTTGAGATAAACTCTGCTATCTCTCTCTTCATATTGCTCCACCAAAACGTATGTTGAATATCATGATATATTTTGGTACTCCCAGGATGGATTGCAAATGGTGTGTTGTGCGCCTCCATCATGATCTTATACTTCAAATCAGAGTCGTTAGGAACACAAAGTCTGGAGTTGACTCTAAGTATTCCTTCTTCATCGATTCTTGCTTCCGGAATAGCACCTTCTTGCACTTTCTTCTTCATATGCATCAACTCCAGGTCTGTAGTTTGAGAAACTTTAACTTTATCGATTAAAGTCGGTTCTACTCGTATATTTGTCATCATCACGTGGGTCCCTGGAGTCTTTATCTCTATCTCATCCTTTGCAAGTCATACAAAATAGGTCTTTGCGTTGACAATATCGCACTTGTACCCGCATATGATCTTCTACTCAATGCGTCAGTTACCACTTTCACTTTTCCAGGATGGTATTGAATATTATGATCATAATCTTTCAGCAGTTCAAGCCAACGTCGTTGCTGCATGTTAAGTTCTTTTTGAGTGAAGAAATATTTGAGGCTTTTATGATCCGTAAAGATCTCCACTTTCTCCCCATACAGGTAATGCCTCCAGTTTTAAGTGCGAACCTGACGGTTTACTTAACTCTAGATCATGAGTAGGATAATTCCTCTCATATTCTTTGAGTTGTCACGAGGCATAGGCTATGACTTTCCCATGTTGCATTAGAACACATCCTAAACCCTTGCCTGAAGCGTCACTGTAGATGACATATCCCTCCGAACCAGATGGTATTGTCAGAATATGTGCTGAAATGAGTCTCCTCTTGAGTTCTTGAAAACTCTTCTCACATTCCTCGCTCCAACCGAATTTTGTATCTTTTCGAGTCAGCTGAGTTAATGGAGTAGCGATTCGAGAAAATCCTTCCACGAATGTTCGATAATAACCAGCTAAGCCCAGAAAGCTACGTACTTCGGTAACTGACTTAGGTTGCTCCTAACTTTGAATTGCTTCAATCTTTGCCGGGTCAACAGATATTCCATGATTTGATATCACGTGCCCAAGGAATGCTACTTCCTCAAGCCAGAACTTGCATTTCTTTAACTTGGCATATATCTTATTTTCACGAAGCTTTTGGAGTATTAGCCTCAAGTGTTGCTCATGATCTTCACGACTTTTGGAGTATATGAGGATGTCATCAATAAAGACAACAACAAAATGATCCAAATATTCCTTGAATACTCGGTTCATCATATCCATGAAGACCTCAGGAGCATTAGTCAATCCAAAAGACATGATTAGGAATTCGTAATGCCCGTACCGAGTTTTAAAAGCAGTCTTTGGAATGTCATCAGTTTTAACTTTTAACTGATGATATCCAGAACGAAGGTCGGTCTTTGAAAAGAATTTAGCACCTTGCAACTGGTCAAACAGGTCATCAATTCGAGGTAATGGGTACCTATTTTTTACGGTGACATGATTCAACTCCCGATAGTTAATACAAAGTTGCATACTTCCATCTTTATTCTTTGCGAATAGAACAGGAGCACCCCAAGGAGACGTACTAGGACGAATGAAACCGATGTCTAACAATTCTTATAGTTGGGTTTTTAACTCCTGAAGTTCAATAGGAGCCATTCGATATGGGGCTTTGGAAATGGGTTTTGTACCGAGTTCAAGGTCGATACAAAATTTAATTTCACGCTCTGGGGGTAGGCCAGGGAGTTCTTCAGGGAATACATCATGAAATTTATTAATAATAGAAATATCATTCAAAACTGACATATTTTTGTTTAAATTTGTGACATGAGCTAAAGAAAGCTTGACATCCATTTTCAATAAACGAATAGCTTTATGACTTGAGATGACAGTGATTGATTTTAATGATTTGGTTGCTTGAATTCGCATAATAGGTTGGTTAGTAATATGAAAGCTAACAACCTTACGAAAATAATTAATTTTTGCATGATGAGTAGTTAACCAATCAATCCTAAATTACGTAAAACGCAAGTATTTTTAAGGAAATAAGATCGATGGTAATGTGAAGTGTCTGGAGATTTGAACCAAACAAGACTTATAAGCGATTGGATGTAATGAAGGTTTCTCCCAACGGAGTTTCAACAGATAAGTCAAAGTCTAATTTCTCCTGAGTCAAATTTAAACGTTGAGCGCAAGTAGGAGAAATAAAAGAATGGGTAGAACCGGTATCAAATAAGGTATATACTTCGCTAGAGTTTATGATAAGCTTGCCCGTGATGACCTCGTTTGGGTTCCTTGCTTTCTGGGAGGTTACGACAAACGCTCTCCCTTGAACTACCAATTTTATCTTGTTTGGGACGGTCTTTGATGCCTCCATCCCAGCTAGACTTGACTTTGGTGCACGCGACAAAATCCTGGTGACCTTCTCTTCCACAATTGTAATATACTTTGAATTGCTGCGTACTGATTTGGTGATGTGTCCTCCCTCTCAGATTTGTAACATACGATCGATTGATTGTTCTCCTTCCTTAACAACAGGTGCTGGTGCTGACGTCTTTCCATCATTATTGAATTTCCTCTTTTTGAAATTTCCACTTCCATTATCTTGGGCATGATTACCACCGAAGTGGTTACCATTTCTGGCATGCTGATTCCCTCCTCGTTTGTTGTCACCGCTTCGATGACTGCTACCACTGGTATTATCGATTAATCGGCTGCTCTCTCTTGGTTGGGTTAACTTGTTATCGCGCTCCAATAACTGAGCCCTATTTACAACATCTGAATACAAACACAGTTTGTGAAAAATTAGGTATTGACGTATCTTAGTTTTCAAACCTCTTAGAAACATCCGCGTCATTCTCTTCTCATTATCAACCAAGTGGGACGTAAACCGGGACAACTCGGTAAACTTAGCTTCGTACTGTGACACGTTCATATTATTTTGCTCTAGTTTGATGAACTCCACTTCTTTTATCTGACGAATACTTTCGGGAGAGTACTTGTCGTTGAACAGTTCTTGGAACTTCTCGCAAGACATCTTTAGTTTGGCAGGTTGGGTACATTTTACGAATTTCCACCAGTAATCTGTCTCTCCTCGCAACATGAAAGCAGCAAAGGGAACCTTTTGCTCCTCGGAGCATCCCAAGACATCAAATATCTTGGTGATCTGCTTTATCCACACCTCCGCCTAAAGCGGTTTTGGCTCTCCCAAAAACTCCGGTGGTCCCAGTTCCTTTAACTGCTTAGCGGTGACCATCCGTGGGTTGCCAGTGTTTCCACCTGCATTATGGACAGGAGTCTCTCTCGTCTGATGTTGCATGAATTGCAGAAAGCCTCTGAACATTCCGTCGTTCATCATTTGGTCGGTGTTGTTGTTTACCTGAGGATTATTACCTTCCTGATGCACATTATCCTTGGTATTGATCTGTGGTGACTCAACGATCTCCTGTGCTCCATTGCTAATCTCAACATTCTCAGATGTCATTTTCAAACACTACCACAAAACAAGGGTTAATTGACATACCACGTATTATCCCTATATTCTGACCGACCAATAAAATAACAAATAAACTTAGGTAGGTCATATTAGCGAAGGAATTACCCGTCTCTCCCCTCCTAGTTCTAGTCTCACATCTCAGCCAGGGATCAAATCCCTAAGCTTTGATACCAACTGTGATGCCCCCAAAATAGGTATACATCACCCATCTTGAGTCGCCAAATACATGGTACAGAATTTAAATACAAACTTCTTTGATACAGTACGACAAAATATAGCTGAGAGTTTCAACACGGATAATGTCTCGTAGAGAGTATACAAACTCAAATAAAGTCCTCATTATATTTATTATCATACTATTTCACATAATAGTGAGGACTACTATAGCCACCTATCTGGACCGTCACTCTGTTCCCCAACTAGTCCCAACTATATTCTCATTTCCTGAAGAGAACAATGAAAGCAAAGGGTGAGCTCAACTTTCTCAGCAAGAAATATTATGACTAAGATAATGCAGAATAAATTATCGTTAGACTTCAATAGTGTTAAACTGATAAAATATAATAAACATCAAGTTTAACTGCAGCGGAACAAGCAATCCATTAGAAGAGTCAAGTAGAGCATGCTATCTACTATCTTTTATGATTTAAAAAGTTTATCAACAATTTTATCGCTGAGACTCAGCTTAATAAATAATTCATATCATCGAATCATCCCTGCACTACAGCCAAGGATATTCGTCAGTATCACTAATGGTTATGATCATACCAACAACTGTCCATCAATGCACCACGGGCCAATGATGACTTTTACCATATCATTTGTAACATTACGGGTCATGATTATACCGAATAATCCCTGGTCATAATCATACCAATCAACAGTCCATCTATACTACGGCTAAAAGATGACTTTCATCACAATATAAGCATGAAGATGATGACAATGATATAAAAATTCAATTTAAATGAGAGCAATGATAAATTTTAAAGATTTATAACTCAATTTATCCGAAATTCAATAATGTCCAAATTGTCAACATGATCTTGCTTTGTGGAGTAAAATTCAAGAATAATATTATATCAAAATAATTTGAATGAGAAAAGAAATTAATTTTTGTCGTGAATAGTACTTGAGAATAGTAACTTGAGTGAATAATGCGTGAATAGTACCCATGAATATGAAAAGATTAAAAATTATTAAGAATGCTCAGAATAATATTTCCATGAAAAGATACTGGATGAAGCGCAAATATCAAGGATATTCTACTAATTTCATGGAGTATAGAAGCAATACTTATCAACATAAGTGTAGAATTAGAAAAATGAAACGAAATAATATTACTTACATACTACAGAGTATGGAAGAAAATATCATTTCTTACGAATATTGAACAAGAATAATATCACTTACGATTACGAAAGAAATAATACCCCTTACCTTAGTAGGAGATTGGATACTGTAATAATGTAGTAACATAATACTCTTCTTCTTTCTCTCTTATTCTCTCTATACTTTCTCTCTCTATAGCTTGAATTTATTGGTGAAAAATAATGAAGAAATGAGCTTCTATTTATAGGCTTGGTAGAGTAAGGGTAAAATATTCTTTTTGCCATAATTTATGACACCATCGATCATATTACATCATTGCTTACCTCATCTTCCGATGACATCATTGCTTACCTCATCGTCCGATGACATCATCGCTTACATCATAGGAATTCAAATTCAATTTGTTCTCTTCCACCTCTTTTTATTTTTATACCATGAATTTACTATATTAATGTTACCATTCAAATTATAAAAAAGCGTACTATTATATAATCACATCATACTACTATAATGTAATATTATAATAATATATTTGAATGAATTATTTTATCGGAAAAGATAAAATACCAATTTTCAACAAATGTCACATGCTAAAAATTCCTCAGTTTAAATCCACATTGAATAAATATTTTCTTATCATATATATCAATAATTAATTATTCACAAATAATATTATAAAATTACAATATCGACAACCAGGTCGTTCCCAGGAAAGAGGGGGCTTTCCGATAAGGATTTCTCCCTATTGGCGCATGATTAGGTGACCAAACCCTTTCCTCGATGTAACTTTCTAGACATTATCAATAATGCAAATAATAATATTATTCAAATAATATGAATTATTGATTTGATAATTTGAAATACTGTGCAATGACAATTATTGAATCAATAATATAAAATATCAACATAGCAATTATTGAATCAATAAAATAAAATATTGAACAGTAATTACTGTAACAATTATTGAGTAGTGACTTCTTACATAAGCATCAATAATCCAAGATATTGTACAATATCGTGTGCTACTATGCAATCACGCATATTACTGTACTTTTACCACCGGATATTTCAACAGTTAACGGTAAAACTTCGCCGTTATTTTTATAAAAAGATAATTTTGTCATTTTCTAACTCAAATGAATAATTACATTATGGGGTCCACTAATGATTGTGTCATCGTATCGAATATTCCTGCATAAAAAGAATATTCTCCACCAAACGAATATTTTATAACAACTTGCTTACTTTTGCAAATTTATAAATATTACCCACAACTATAACATTATAACAAATTCACACCTTAATATTCAAAAATATAATTCGAGAAAAATTAATCTTTATTTATGAAAGTTGGGGTCTTACATAACTGAACAAGTAGTTATGAATCACCATGAAACATTGACTTATACTTCTCATTCCATAACATCGATTCCAAAGTATATATAATAGCTTAGGAATTCTGAACCGGTCAAAAGACCATGAACATACTCTTTTCGTTTTCATTCTTAAAAAGGACATCCGGCGCTAAGGCCATCCATCCGGCATTACTTACGAGTACATCTGGGTGATCAGCCTATAGTACCCTATGTTAATCAACACTCTTCCGTTAAACGTATTTACGTTTAACATTTGGCAACCTCGCGTGCCCATCAAATAATCGATGAAAATAGTGTTGTTTATGCATAGACAAACTTACCTTTACATCCATACCAAATACTTGGCATAGGATAGCGTTAACAGTTCTATATTGAAAGACTTGTAAAAAAATCAATCAATTCTTCAAGACTTGTCTAGCCGAGTTAAAACAGGCATCGACTCTTTCTTTAAAACCATTCATGCATTTCAGTACATGAATCATAGAAAACTTGGCTAACACGGAGGTTAGACAAGCGTTAAGAAAACTTTCCTTCAAGCGTCTTTGAATATAATATTTAGTCAATTCTCATTCTTTACAGAATCTATATGATATATTCACGTAACACACTATAATTAGTTTACAAACAACTAACTTTATTGTTCTAACCAACTTCTTTCTCTTGTATGTCTTACTTGAATTTATTTTGTCATTCTATGATTCGTTACAACTTGTTAACGTTTTTACGTTATTAACCGACATTGGATCATCATTGGTGAAATACCAACGTTGAATCCTCATTCATGGCTTACTTGCTTATACTTTTGCGTTCTTCATTTAATTCTTATTAAACCATACTAAATCTTCTAACATTATCACTTATAAGTGATTTAAGGTTAGCCTTATTATGTACATTAAGTACCTTCAGGTCTCACTATCGGCGTACATTCAATTTAGAATCTAAACTTAACTTGGTCAACTTTTTACACTTTGCCAGTGATTGCGGCTTCGGACTCTAGTATATCTTGGTACTGCAAGGCTTTCAATTAGCGAGGGAAAAGACCGGATCCGGGGCTGCGGTGCGGCCATTTTGTGATGGGTTTGGCGCCGCCCCTGTGCACCAGTTGGGCATGACAGTTGGTTTTTCCAACGAAACTCCCGGCTTCATAACTTATTCGTTTTACATCCGAATTGGCTCATTCAAAATCCCATAACTCACAAATTACATACTCTAGTTGTTCATATAAGAATTTTATATTTTCGAATCCGTTAACTCGGAATTCATCTTTTCGTTAATTTTGAGCGTTCGTTTATTGTTTTCGAGCGTTCAATACTCGTTTTCTTTGTTATAAGTCGGAATTCGACGATTCTCGATTCCACAACTCTTATTTATCTTATCTCATGTGGTGGCATTGAAAACCAACGTTTTCAAGTTAAACGCCAACTTTGGACCCTTAATCCGAGATTTCTACAATTTTGACGTTTAACGTCTATTTTCGCAAAATTCGCCATAACTTCGGTACTCGTGTTCTATAAGCCAAATCAAATGGAACACTCAATTGATTCATTATCTTCATCCTAACCAAACAATATGCACATACCCTAGCTATGATGGTTTTCAAATCGTCCAATCACAACTACATTCACGTTCAAAACCTTCTACGATTTTAACTTACGTAAACCTTACGATCTCTATTCAATCATGACTTATAAATGTTTTCATTATTAATAGTCATCTTTATTCCTCCTCACTAAACATGCTCCACCAATCTACGATTCTCTACGAGAAAGAAATCGAAAAAGATGAAGATTATTGTTTACGGGAATATTACCTTTGTCGTTCTTCGCATTTTTGATAAACGACTTATGGTTTGCTTGGAAGTTGTGACGCCCCCAAAATTAGGTATACATCACCTATCTTGGGTCGCCAGATACATAGTACAAAATTCAAATACAACTTACTAATACAAGCCGTAGGTATAATATCGACAAAACATAACTGTGAGTTTGAATACAATTATTGTCTACTAGAGATTATACAAACTCAAAAGGAGTCCTCATTACAATTATTAACACACTATTTCACGCAGAATAGTGAGGACTAATAATGCTATCCTCCTGCTGGACCGTCCTCCCATTCCTCGACTAGTCCTGCTTTATGTTCTCATTTCAAGAGAATGAAACGGTGAAAGGAAGGTGAGCTCAACTAGCCCGATGAAGAAATATTATGACTAAGATAATGCGAGAATAAATTATCATTAGTCTCCAACAATGTTAAATTGATAAAATATAATAGACATCAAGTTTAACTACAATGAACAAGCAATCCATTAAAAGAGTCAAGTAGAAAATAAAATCTACTATCTTTTATGATTTAAAAGTTTTTCATCAACATTATCATTTGAGACTCGACAATAAATATTCCACATCATCGAATCACCCTTTTCTACTACCAAGGATATTCTTTAGTATCACGACCACAATTATCCATGCACTATGACCAAGAATATTTGTGTATTCATTAATGGTCATGATCATGCCAACAACTGTCCATCATGCACTACACAGGGCCAATGAGGGACTTTTACCACATCATTTGTAACATTACTATTCATGATTACACCGAATAATCCATGGTCATAATCATACCAAGTCCATCTATGCACTACTGAAGCCACAGATGACTTTCAAAAATATAAATATGAGGATGATGACAATGATATAAGAATTCAATAAAACAAGTTTAAGAATTAATTTGTCCAAGAACGAATAACGTCCAAATTGTCAACATGACAACTTTGCTTTGTAGAGTAAAATTCAAGAATGCTCAAAAGAATATTTCCATGAAAAGATCTTTGGATGAAGCGCAATTATCAAGGATATTCAACTAATTTCATGGAGTATAAAAGTCAAAACTTTAACCAACCGAGTATAATAAAGAATGGAATAACAAAAGAAATCACCATGCATGCGGTGCTTAGCCAGACGAGTTATTCTACAGAGAATAATAATAACGGAACCGGTCGGCAAAATTTGCAAGCGGGATGTTCCAACAGAATAATAAAGAGCGGAATCAGTCCTGTAAAACACACGAGAATGATGTTCCAACGTAATAATAATAAAGATTTTAACTAGGTCCTGTAAAACACATGCGAGGTGATATTCTAGCGAGAATAATAGAAGAATGTCACCAAGTATAGGGTAAACCAAGCGATATCTGGATTATTCCAATGAGAATCATAAGCAATGGAATAACAACAGTTCTCTTCATGAATAAGAAAGAATAACACCCCTTACGAGTACAACAAATAATATCCCCTACCTTAAGAAGAAGAGTACTGGATATATAAGTAGTGAAGTAGTGAAGTAGCAGAATACTTTCTTATTTCTCTCTATAGTTTATCTCTCTAGAGTTTCAGTGAATTCGTAAGAAAATAATGAAGGAATGAGCTTATATTTATAGAAAAATGGACTGCATAGTAACTAACTCATGAACGGTCCGTATTTAATTTACTTTAATCGGACGGTCCATAATTAAAAGCAAAATCTTTTAAATAAAATATAATATATTCTATTTATAATCTAATAAAATGAATAACTTTATAAAAGATTTTACTATACAAACACTATCAGTGCACTATGCAAATACTATGCATAATAAAATATAATATATTCTAATTATTGTCTAATAAAATAGATAACTTTATAAAAGTATTACATTTTATATAAAAAGATTTTACTCTGCAAAACACTATCTTGAGACACTATGCATAATAAAATATAATATATTCTATTTATAGAATAACTTTATAAAAAGTATTACATTTTTATATAAAAGATTTTACAGATTATTACATTAATAATACCAACAAAACTAAGTGACTTATCATGTAAGCATCAATAATTAATCTGGTATTGCTACTATGCAACCACGGCAGACATTCTTTATTACTTTAACAAGGGTGTTTCAACAGATTAACGGTAAAACTTCCGCCGTTATTTTCATAAAGTATTTTTGTCGTTTTTCTCAATCCGAAATGATAATTCCGTTATGGGGTCCACCAATGATTGTGCTTGGTTATGCGAATATTCCACTGCTCAAACGAATATTTCCCGACCAATCGAATATTATATAACAACTTGTGTACTTTGTAAAATTTATAAATATTACCCACAACTATAACATTATATCAATTTCACTCCATAATATTTAAAAATAATATTTATAAAAAATTCATCTTTATTCAAAAAGTTGGGGTTTTACAGAAGTAGATTGATTATATGATTCTATCTCTTTCTCTCTCTCAATATGTATTGGACAATGTTTGTAAAACACTAAAAGTCCAACTTAAGCTTGGTATTTATAGGAAATCCAAATGGAGGGCAAAATGATCCAAATGGTCACCTCCTTACTATTCCACCTACTCTTCAACTTAGCCACCAAGTAATCACTTTACTTGGTGGCCAAGTGGCCGACCCACATGCCCATGGGTTTTACCCATCCCGTGAGCCGCCGGTTTGACCCGCCGTTTAATTTTTTGGATTGGGCTTGTCTTAAATTAATATTGGGCCTTGACTTGGGCTTGATTCCATACTTCATTGGGCTTGTTACTAATCCAAGTACCATTGGATTATACATAATCCTATAATACTTCTCGTATTCTACGCGTATAACTCACGTATTCTCTTCATTTAGTACTCATACGATATTCGTATTATACGCCGTACCATTATTCATACTATACTCGCACTCGAACTAGTATAATGCTCGTATCTCATACGTATAATAACCTAAATGTTGATACGCATTACATTTCCCTTTTCAGAAATCTATCTCACTAACCCTTAGGTTTTAAGTCCGCAAGCAAAAACTTCGTTTGCCATAACGGAATATTATCGGATATTCCATTATATCTTCATATTCTATCATTACGCATTTCTCAGAATTTCAAACCTAAGCTCCGAACGAAATCGGATGAATAGTGTTTTTACGGAAAAATTCTCAAAAACCATTCTTTTTTGTCTTGATAATTCAAAACAATTAATTCTAGCACATAGTCATAATACTAACCACTTTCACACATTCTAGGTCATAGAACGACCTTCAAATAGCTTACTCACATAATTAATCAATTAAATCCACATAATCAAATAAAAATTTAATTCCTTGAAAATCCGAGATTCTCGGGCGTTACATTCTCCCCTCCTTATAAGGATTCTGTCCCCAGAATCTCGCTATAATTACATAAATAAATGGGGAAACTTTTCCTTCATTTTATTTTCTAGCTCCTACGTTGCTTCTTCAACATCGTGGTTACTCCATATCACCTTTACTGAAGGTATTATTTTATTTCTCAAGACTTGATCCTTCCTATCAATAATCTGAATCGGAAGTTCTTCATACGTTAAGTCTTTTTCTACTTGAATAGACTCATATTCTAATACGTGCTTGTAGTCCAGTTTATAAGGACGCAACACTGACACGTGAAACACATTGTGTATTTTTTCCATTTTTGGAGGTAAGGCTACTTCATAAGCTACCTCTCCTACCCTTCTTAAAATTTCAAAAGGTCCTACAAACCTTGGACTTAACTTCCCCTTCTTTCCAAAATGTATCTTCCCTTTCCAAGGTGACACTTTTAGAAAGACATGTTGTAAGACTCCAACTTTTTAATGAATAAAATCGAATTTCCTCTATTTATTACTATGAATAATAAGGTGTTAATTTGATATAATGCTTTGGTTATGGTGAAATGTGCAAATTTTTCAAAATACACAAGTGGTTATAAAATATTCATTGTTGTTGGGGAATATTAGTTTTAGTCGTGGAATATTCTTTCCGCTGTGGAATATTAAATGCGGCCAGTATGACCATTTGTGGGCCCCATAACGGATAAGCTGTCGGATGAAGAAAACAACAAATTTGAGTTTTTACAAATAACGGCATAGTTATTCTGAAATTAACATTGTTGGAATACACAGTGGTTAAAATATAGTAATCTGGCGTAGTTATGCGATGTAGCACGGTATTGCACAATATTTTTTTTTTCAATTATTGATTCTTACGTGAGAAGGCACTACTCAATAATTGTTACGATAATTCTTGCTCAATATTTTATTTTATTAAATCAATAATTGTTGCGCGTGATATTTTATATTATTGTTGTTTTAATAATTATCAACAGCACGATATCTCCATTATCGGATCAATAATTCATATTATTTGAATAATATTATTAGATAGCATTATTGGCAATGTCTAGAAAGTTACATCAAGGAGAGGTTTGGTCACCTAATTGCGCGCCAAGATGGAGAGAAATCCTTATCGAAGCCCCTCTTTCTGGGAAGCGCCTTGTTGTCATTATTGTGATTTTGTAATATTATTTGTGAATAATTAATTATTGATTTATATGATAATGAAATATTTATTTGATGTGGATATAAATGATGGATTTATTTATGTGGTTATAAATGAAGGAATTAATGTTGAGGTATTTTATCAGTATTTTGTCGGATTGGAGGTATTAAAAGATCAAATCGTTGTTCTTACAAATTTATTGTGTGAGCTATAATTTTAATCGTAGTTGGATCGTTGTGATTTTTGGATATGTTATACATATATAAGTTGAGTATATATTCACAAATTTTGAACCGTTAAAAATGAACGAATGATTTGTTATGAATTTTAAGAGGTGACTGATTCGGAAATTAGGTTTATAAATGATTTTGGTGGAAAATTCTAGAAATGGGTGCGCCCCACTTTTGGTTGGTGAGAAATGTGCTGGAATTTTTATTCAAATGTGGTGGGTGGGAATAGTAGCAGGTAAAACCATCAGGTAGCAGGTCAAGTCTGCTTCGACGTGCTAACATTTTCCTATAAATAGAGGGCTAAGTTAGAATTAAAAATCACACCAGAATTCATAAGTTTTCTCTCTAGATTATCGAGTGTATTTTGTGAGTATTTAGATACTTGGTGAGTTGCTATTCATCAGTGCAAGTTTCCTTCAGCGTCATATCCGATATCCATCCAGTCTTCTTTGCTTTTTTGAGGTAAGGGATAGTAAGGGATTTTAAGGGATATTTTTTTTGTAATGATGTTATTCTTTCAATATCATTATACCGAAATATTGATATGGATTTTATTGTGGAAGTTCTACCTTTTTGTGTCGGGGTTACTATTCACGTATACGACACTATTCACGTATACGGTACTATTCATGTATACGACATTATTCATGTATATGACATTTTTACGTATACTACGGTATTATGTATTTAATACTTGAGTACTATTCATGAGTTACTATTCACGAGTTACTATTCATGAGTTACTATTCACGGGTACTATTCACGATAAAATTGGTTTCTTTTTCTGATCAAATTATAGTTGAGTTATGAATATTACTCTTGAGATTAAATCTATATGTTGATTATATTATTTTTATTATCATATATAACATTTTTATAACCCTAAGGATGATATTTCTCTTTGACTTGAGTGTAAAGATGGGTAGATTTTTGGTATGATCATGACTATGGGTTCTCTTTGGCCAGTAGTGCAAAGTTGAATTGTTGACTGGTATGATCATGACCATTGAATTTATAATTGAATATCTTTAGCTTAAGTGCAAAGGTGAATTGATCAACATAGTTATAATTATTGTTTATATAAATTCAGAAATGATTATATATTTCTTTGAGATATTAATATATTTGGCTTGTAGTGCAAATATGAATCGTTGAGGAATATCTTTGGCTGTAGTACAAAGATGAATGTTGATGAATATCTTTGGCCCGTGGTGCAAAGATGACATGTTGTTGAATATCTTTGGCACAGGTGCAAAGATGGTCTGTTGATGAATATCTTTGGTAGTAGTGCAAAGATGAAATTGTTAGTATGATTATAAGCAGGAACTATGATTTGGTATAACCATGATCTTTGATGTTTCGAGTAAAGACATGTGATGAAAATTATCTTAGTCCGGATGCGAAGAGAATTTAGAATTATAATTATGATTATGAGTTATTCATATAATTGTGGAAAGGAACTGTTGATTAATGTTACAGGGATAAAATATTGTTGGTGGACTTTTAATGTGGAGAAGATAATAGACTTTATGGTCTATTTGACTCTTCTAATGGATTGCTCGTTCCGCTGCAACTATGGTTGAAAAGTTTTATCATCTACCATATGTTCTAAATCTCTGATTTATTACTGATGAAGGCTATTGATAATTTAATTATCTTTAGTCATGATATTCTTTACTGGGCTAGTTGTGTTCACCTTTTTACTTCACAATTCCTTTCAGGTAATAAGAGTGTAGCTGGGTCGAGCAGGGGTAACAAAGTAATAGAACGATGGTCTCTAGCTGTGGAGTTCTCCCTAAACAGTATAGACAAATGTGTTGTATACATCTTTTAGTAGCTATATTTGGTGAATCATATAGGGTGAGGCGAACCCAACGTTGGAAGGGTGTTTTGCCACTATCATACAAGATGTCTAATGACATACAACCTTATGTCATCATAAGACAGGGTTGTGCTCATCCACTTGCTGAGTATATTTACGAGCACTACCTATATAATCTTGGTGTTTGTTTGAAGTATAATTCACGATTAGAGACAGTGGAGATAATGATATATCAAGAGAAGACTCACCATTGGAAAGAATATGATAGTAATCTTCTTGTTTTTCTTTGGGGTCTATTAGGTCCACCAAGGATAATTCTGTGGACATATGATATCTATCATAACCTGGAAGCATGGCCTCCCATGTACAAAGATTTCCTTGAGCACTTTCCAAAGATTCTAATTTCTAAAATAGTTTTTGACTGTACCTTTATGTAAGGTGTCATTGTGACGTGCTATCCAAGGTTGGGACATGAGTCACAGTTGGTATATATTTGTATCAAAACTCACAGCATTTATGTTGTTGTATTTTGCATGACAATTATTGTAATAAAGTTGTAGTTGTTTTCTGTACCATATATTTGGTGACTCAGAATGGGTTGGATGGAATGGACCTATTTTGGGGTTGTCACACATATGATCTTACTTCAAATTCTCTATCCTCTCGATGAGGATCTGCATAATTTCTTTGTCTATCTTGAGTTGCTACCAATCGAGTTTGTATTAGCTCAACCATATCTGCTGTTTGTTTCACCATCTCAGGTCCCAACATTCGACGTTCACCTACTTCATCCCAGCAAAGTGGTGTTTTGCACTTCCTCCCATACAACACTTCGTAAGGCGGCATGCCTATACTTGCGTGAAAACTATTATTGTACGCGAATTCCACCAAAGGTAGATGTTCGTCCTAACTCCCATTGAAATCCATAACGCAAGATCTTAACATATCTTCTAGCATTTGAATTGTCCGTTCACTTTGTCCATCCGTTTATGGATGATACACCGTACTCAATCTCAAATGCGTTCCCATTTGTTCTTGTAAACTCCTCCAAAAGTTCGACGTGAATCGTGGATCACGATCAGACACAATCGAAACAGGTACTCCATGTCTAGAAATAATTTCTTTGACATAAAGTTTAGCTAGTTGCTCTAGGTTATACCTAATTCCTATTGGTAGAAAATGAGCCGATTTGGTTAACTGATCAACTATCACCCAAATAGCATCGTATCCTTTTCTTGTTGTTGGAAATCCCACCACAAAATCCATGGTGATATGCTCCCATTTCCACTCCGGAATCTCTAGTGGATGCAATAACCCACTCGGTTGTTGGTGTTCAGCCTTAACTTTCTGACAAGTTAAGCACTTACTAACGTATTCTGCAATTTCTCTCTTCATGTTCGTCCACCAAAAATTCTGACGAAGGTCTTGATACATCTTAGTACTACCCGGATGTATCAAGTACCTCGAACTATGAGCCTTACACATAATCTCTTCTTTTAAATTGGAATTATTTGGAACCCAAATTCTTCCTTCAAAATAAAGTAAACCTTCTTTATCAAGGTTATACTTAGTCTTCACGTCGTCCCTCATTGTCTTTTTCATTCGCTCGCATTCTTTAGTACTTATTTGCACTTCCTTAACCCGTTCCACTATCGTTGGTCGAGTTCCCATTGAGAATAACATCTCCACCATTTCACTCGGTAACTTAACTTCTAACTCCATTCTCGTCATCTCCGTTATTAACTCATTCTGAGTCGATAACATTGACAGCTTTTCCCTACCCTTCTGACTTAACGCTTCGGCTACTACGTTTGCCTTCCCTGGATGATATAGGATATCACAGTCGTAATCTTTTATCAATTCTAACCACCTTCTCTGCCTCATATTCAACTCCTTCTGTGTGAAGATATATTTCAGACTTTTATGGTCCGTGTATATCTCACACTTTTCCCCATATAAATAATGTCTCCATATTTTTAAGGAAAAGACTACAGCTGCCAATTCTAGGTCATGAGTAGGATAGACCTTCTCATAATCCTTTAACTGGCGTGACGCATACGCAATGACCTTGCCATGCTGCATGAGCATGCAACTAAGTCCTTTATACGAAGCATCGCTATAAACTACAAAATTCCCTGTATCAACTGGTAAGGATAATACAGGTGCCTCACTTAGCCTCCTTTTTAGTTCTTGAAAACAATTTTCACAATTTTTTGTCCACTCATACTTCACCGACTTTCTTGTCAGATTCGTCAATGGAGTAGCTAATTTAGAAAAGTCCTGAATGAACCTTCTATAGTATCCCGTTAACCCTAGAAAACTCTGAACCTCGGTTGGCATTTTCGGTTGCTCCCACTCATTCACTGCTTCCACCTTCGCTGGATCTACGGATATGCCATCTTTATGTATAACATGTCCTAGAAACTGCACTCGTTCAAGCCAAAATTCACACTTAGTGAATTTCGCATATAACTTCTCTCTCCGTAGTGTTTCCAACACTATTCTCAAATGTTCAGCATGATCTTCTGGCGTCTTAGAATAGACTAGAATATCATCAATGAACACTACAACGAACTTGTCCAAATACTGCTTGAACATTATGTTCATCATATCTATAAATGCGGCTGGTGCATTCGTCAACCCAAATGACATAACCAGAAACTCGTAATGCCCATAACGAGTTCTGAACACTGTCTTAGGTACATCCTCCTTCCTTACTTTAAGTTGATGATACTCAGTACACAAATCTATTTTAGAAAAATACTTTTCCCCTTTCAACTGATCAAATAGATCATCGATCCTGGGCAACGGGTATTTATTCTTAATCATTAATTTGTTCAACTCTCGATAGTCGATAAAAAGTCGTAACAACCCATCCTTCTTCTTTACAAACAATACGGGCGCTCCCCATGGAGACACACTCGGTTGAATGTACTTTCTATCTAATAGTTCCTGTAGCTGAACCATTAAATCCTTCATCTCAATTGGCGCCATTTTATATGGTGCCCTTGAAATTGGTGTCGTACCCGGCAGCAAATCAATCACAAATTCTACATCCCTATCTGGCGGAATACCGAGTAACTCCTCAGGAAATACATCCGCAAACTCTTGAACTACCGCTATCTGTTCCAATGATGTTCCCACCCTTTGGGTATCCACAACATGGCACAGGTAACCCTTACACCCCTTCTTCAACATCCTCCTAGCTTGTGTCATGGTTAGACAATAAGAACATCCCGGTGATTTATTTCCATAAAACACCACCTCTGGTTTCTTAGAAAGCCTTAGGTTTACACTCTTTCTATGATAATCTATTATCGCTCTATGGTTAATTAACCAATCCATACCTAGAATTACATCGAATTCTCTTAACCTTATCGCTAAAAGATCTACCGATAATCTGTTACCCCTAATATCTACGAAACAATTCCTATAAATGTTTTCAATGGGAATTACCTCCTCGTTTGCTACCTTAACGTCTAAAGGTATTTCTAACTTTTTAGGATTTAATCCCAGTTGCTTAGCGAATCCACATGCTATAAAAGAACAAGTAGCACCCGAGTCAAATAACACATAAGCATTTATTTTGTTGACTGGAATGATACCTACTACTACATCCACCGATGCAACCGCATCTTGGACAGTCATATTAAACGTTCGGGCTGAGGGTCTACCCAATGATGGTGTTGGTCCAGTAATGGCTAAATTACCACAACCAGAACCCTTACTACCCTCCGCCCCCTTCTTCGGGCAATTTCTTGCCATGTGGTCCATCGACCCACAAATAAAATAGCCTCGGCTTTTCTTAGGATTAGGGTAATTGGGTTCTATATGACCCTCCTACCCGCAATTATAACAACCTATTTTCCCTTTTAGATAGACTCCCAGATGAGTCTTGCCACATGTCTTGCATGCCTCCATCCTACGTTTAGGATCCCCTTGTTTCACCCCAGTATTCCCAGGGTTAAAATTCTTCCATTTTGGCATATTGCCACTACCTTTGGCAACCTCTGCCTTGGTTCCTCCTTCTCCCTTATTCTTATTCTTTCGTTCCTTGTGGTATTGGGTCAATGCCTCACTACCACCCTCTTCTATTATCGCCTTTTCCAGAATGGTCCCATAGGAAGCACTCTGGAAAACCGAAATCCTACTATAGAGCCAGGGTTTTAGGCCCTGCTCAAACCTACGAGCCTTCCTCTCTTCCGTGTCCACTTGGTGTGGAGCAAACCTTGCCAATTCATTGAATTTGGCCATATATTGGGGAACCGTCATGTTCCCATGCCCCGCTTAAGTTCTAGGAACTTAATCTCCATTCTCCCTTGCATGCTAGTAGGGAAGTAGTTCTCGAAGAATACCTTCTTGAATTGTTCCCATGTAACAACATTCGTTCTAGCCCCACCCTGGTGAGCCTCCCACCAGTAGTTGGCTTCCACCTTTATCATGTAGGTCACAAAAGAAGTCTTTTGCGCCTAAGCTACGTTTGTAATAACAAACACCTTCTCTATTTCCTTGACCCATGTATGGGCCTCCATTGGGTCCGTCGTTCCCTTGAACTCAGGTGGACCTACACTTTTAAATTCCTTAAAGGTAGTTGTTCGGGATACCCTAGGTCCTGCGAGTGCTCTACCCCCGACTTAGTTAAATGCAGTCGTTCATAAATTAACGAACTCTTGCATAGGGTTATTTGGACCCCCTGGTTATTGTTATGTGATTTCGCCTCTTGATTACGTTGTCTTCTTCTTGGCGACATTTCTGATTAAATAAATATAGTCCCGTTATTACTTATTTGCTTACTTAGTTATTAGTCACTGAATCAACTTGAACATTAACTCATACACAACAAGGCACATTAAATAAAAACTTCTTTATATTAATATGTTTCTTCATAGTCCCAGACTATTTATAATTTGTTTTCCATATACATTTATATCCCGCGATTAACTTTCACAAAAATTGGGATTTACAAAAGACTACCCTTTAATTATACAAAAGAGGATTTTACGTCACTAAACAAAAGTATTTACCGTTCTAACTTCTAATACTGCCTAACAGCATTCTCATGCTTCTCGTTCGCTAGAATCGACACAATATCTTGACTTATAGTATGTCGAGACTATCCCGACTCAATAGAATAACAAGTTATTTTTAGCTTAAAATCCTCGTGCGCACTGTCATTTATATATAACATTCGTGCTATCTTCTGGTCTTTCTCAACCAGTTTCTTAAAAAGTTCTACGACCACATTCTTATAGTCTCTGGCCTTAACTGTCATGAGCACTTTCTCATCATGCTCTTGTTAGGTTTGTAATATTCACGAGCGCAATCAAATTGCACAAAATAAGCGAAAGCATGAAAATCAGAGTTTTAAAATTTTACAAACCATATACCCGGATCATCCTTTATGCACAATTAATAATTAAACGAAAAGATAAAGACCAAGAATCATACCATTGAAGATTCGAGCTTCCTCAGGTACGAGTTCACCTCCAAATCCTTTCGCGCTTGAATCCACCGGGTTTGGTTCCTTCCTTTGATCAACGTTAGCCACCCAAGTGTTTGGCCTCTAGAGGTGATCCACCAAGGAAGAAGAAAGATTCAAGAAGATGGGTATTTGGCAAAACCCTAGTTTTTCTATCTCTCATAGAAAAGGGTGTACTCTCCCAACTATTGGAATTATGTCTCTTGATATCTGATATAAGACGGTGGTAACCCTATTTAATTAAAAATAAGGTATTATTTATTTAATTAAACTCTTTTAATTAAATGGACTCCCTAATCTTATTAGGGATAATTAATTAAACTCTTTTAACTAATTTTTCCTCCTAATCCTATTAGGAATAAATGAGAGTACTTATATTAAATTAATTCCTAAACTCTTTTAGAAATTAAAATAATAATAATTGTAAAAACATTAATAAGACTCCTCTTATTAATTTATATTTAATATTTCTAAAATATTAACTAATAAATATTAAGCTATTTAATTTATTCTATCACCGTAGATTAAATTAAATATACTTAACATATTATTACGATTATGCCATTAACTTCTTAAATAATTATTCTTCCTTTTATGGTGTGACCTTTAGGTTCTTCATATTAAACCGGTTGTGAATAAATCAATTAGAACAATTCTAATCTTATTTAAATAAATAAATTAAACAATTAATTTATTTAAATAAATAATATTTATTTTACAATAGGGATAAGCCTCCCTAGAGATCAACGACTTTCCAGATAATATAGATTTCAACATTAATCATAAAAGAACCTTTGAGTAAATAGTTACCGTACAATTCAATCCTTCCACCATACAATGTCCCAATTAAATATAAGACATGAAATTACTGTCAAGTCTTATTTTATTTAATTATATGTATTTCGACTCTTAAATGCACAACTCCAAATAATGCAAATTAGAAACTCCTTTCTAATTTCATTCTGCCTTGGCCAAGGACTACTGGGTTGTCATTTATCGAATTAAATAGGACATTTCTCTTCTTTTACTAGAAGTGGTAGATTCTTTATTGATCATACATTATCTCCATGTAAAACTTATTATACCCAAGCATACCCTTTGATATACCCTAAGGGTCTTAAGGAATAAGTCAAAGTATAACTTATCATACACAAGATACTATGATGATCTCAAGTCCAAGGATCACTTGTACTACTATCACTACAGGAATTCTGTTGACATGCAAGTAAAACTCCATTAGGTATTCCTTAGCGAGCCACGGTTCAGTGAACTTATTCTCTAATAAGAACCTACATACTTGCTTTAGTGTCTCCACACAAATGATCATGAGATCAATCATCTTCATCCAATGAGCAAGCAACGTATGTACCAATATATCCGGATTCATTAATCCCCAATTTAGTAATCTAACGATTGGGAACTATTTTAGTTTTAAGCTTTCTAAGAATTTAGATCTCATTAGAACGATCATCATCAGTATTCTAAAAGCATTGCTTAAAACTATGGGTTTATCACATATTATAAAACAACATCATGTAGATAATTAAAAACCTTTAATAAATTAATACTTTTATTAATAAATGAATACGATTGTTACAAAGTATATGTTTTATCATCAAACATGATTGGCTTGTGTGCATACTACTTTCAATCTCCCACTTGCACTAAAGCCAATCGTCATGGCATCTCATACCATTCTTCTCTAAGTGACGATTATCCTGCTGTTGGATAAGCTTTAGTTAATGGATATGTAATATTGTTCTTGAGAGTCCACTATCTCTATAGTGATTTCCCATCTTTCAATGATTCTTATAATCAAATGAAAGTGCCACAACACATGTTTAGATCCAAGATGAGACTTAGGAACTATTCCTAGTTCTGTAATGAACTTTTCAACCAAACAATCAACTTGAAGCTTCATTTATAGCTATATACTTTGTCTTTATCACTAAACCAGCAACTCTTTGCTGTTTGAAACCTTTCCAATTCACTGCATCACAGTTCAAGGTAACGATGTACCTTAAAGTGGATTTTTTGTTGTCTTGGTCTGTCTAAAAAATTGAGTCTGTTAAGCCCTCTAGTTTTAATTTAGACCCACCATGAATATGATCACATTCTTAGTTCCAGTTAATTACTTTAAGATGTTTTTCACTAACTCGCAGTGAACTTCTCTAGAATCTGATTGATCAACATCAGGTCTCGTACAGTTCATTGCATACATGATAGTTCTCATCCGATCTCTCTTTTATGAGTCTATGGGGACCATTAAGAGAGATTCACTCCATGGCTCATCAATATGAGATATCTCTTGGAGTTTGCCATACTAAACAACTTTAGCATCAAATGAATATACGTTCCTTGGTTTAAGTTGAGTATCCTATTAAATCAATCTATATAGATTTGTATCCCCAATAACGATACTCTTCCCAAATCATTCGTGGAGGAGTGTTTAGACAACTTTATCTTTACTAATTGTAGCATTGGTATGTCATTCCTTATCCGTATTATATCAACATATAGTACTAGGAATGTCACGAGGCTCCCACTGACCCTTTTGTACACACTAGGTACATTCTTATTTTTGATAAAATCAAACTCTTTTGATTGTCTTATCAAAACGAATGTTCCATTTTTGAGAAGCTTGCTTCAATCCATTTCTCTCAGTGTCTATAACTCTTACCTCATCGTACGTAACCGGATCATCATCTTCTATAATATGTACCTCATCATCATCATCCATGATGAATCCATACCTCCCAGGTATCTTCAGTACTATTTCAGATTTACGATTCAGTTGTGGTACAATAGGTCTATCTACAGGTTCCTCTTATTTGACTTATAGTGTTTTGTGGTTCTTGAACTCTTCAAGATCTATTATCCTCCCACTAGCCCCTTCAATGATAAACACCTTTATCTTAGAAGGTAGCGTGTTTCGCAACAAACACCTTTTGCTAAGTAGGATTATAGAACATATACCCTAAATTTATTTTAGGATGTCCCACAAATATGTACTTGTCAAATCTTGTCCCAAGTTTATCCTTTGATTTTTTTTTCACATAAACAGGACAACCCCTTATCTTAACATACTTAAGATTAGGAATCCTTCATGTCCATAACTTTTATGGAGTCTTGTGGTCGGATTTTGAGGTTACCTTTTTCGTAGATATGCAGCCATTTCTAGGATATTATCCCAGAAGGAAACTGGAATGTCGGTAAAATCATTATGGACCGTACCAAGTCCAACAAGGTACGATTTTTCCTTTTAGATACATTAATCAATTATTGCGTATCAGGAGGCATCCATTATGAGAAAACCATTTGAAATGATCTAAAAACTTATTGCACAAGTATTTATTCCTTGATCTAATCAAAGAATCTTAATACTTTGCCAATTTGTTTCACTTCTAAATTCTTTGAACCTTTCAAATAATTCACACTTGTATTTCAGCAAATACATACATTCAACTATTTGAATGATCATCTCCTTTTCCTATACTAGTTTGTTCAATTTGCAAAATTATTTTCACATAAGTCAAGTATACAAAATCCATTAAGTAATATTCCAGTTCTATAGAAAACATTATTATTATAAATAGAACAACAATTGTTCTTAAATATAATACCAAATTTCATTGTCCAACAACAAAATGAAAATAATATTTCTAATGAGAACTAGAATACAATAACAACTTATTGATTTAATAGACTTGCCCGTAGGCAATGCTAAACAATAAGTTCCTATGACTAATGTAGCAGCCTTTGCTTCATTTCTCACACATAAGATTACTTATCTTTGTTTAACTTTCTACTTCTGCTTGGTCCCTTCATAAATGTATATTTATGATAACCAAAACCGGTATCCAATACCCAAGTATAACCTTGACTTAAAGAAAGTTTTATTTCAATCATGAACAAATTTGTATTTGTAACCGAAACTTCACTAAGCTTCTTTGGTTAGCCTATGCAAGATGCTTCTCGCTGTTTCTTTCCAGTGTCCAGGCTTATTGCAGTGGAAACAAACTCCTTTGCTATCCGTATCAGTTTTGTTCTTATTATCCTTTATTTTTACCTTTTTCTATTTACCTTCTTAGAATCGTTTTTCTTTTTAGAAGATCCTTTGGCCCCTACCAGTAAGACATGGTCTTTCTTGGTTGAAAATTGACTCTCAACATTTTTTAACATGTTAAGCAAATCAGCGAGGCTGATATCTAGCTTGTTCATATGAAAAATTCACAACAATTGTGAAAGGAGTCCGGGAGTGAGTGCAAGATCAAATCTTGGCTCAACTCTCCATCCATGACAAAACTCGTTGTCCTAATTGATCAATCAAATTGATTATGTAAAGGACTTTTGTCTGTACTATAGTACCATTGGCCATTCTAGATCGGAAGAGCTCCTTAGATATCTAATATCTATCAGTCCTACTTTCTTCACCATCAACTACTTGATGTGAAGAAATATAGTAAGATCATCCATAGTTTCATGCTAACGCTGAAGCTCGTTACTCATAGATGCGAGCATGATGCATTGAGCCAATTGTGCATCATCTTGCCACTTTCTAAAAGTAGTAATCTCTTCCTCAGAGGCATTGTCTGCAACCATTGCAGGGATAGGCGTATTAAAGACATAAGATAGCTTTTCAGCCGTGAGAACTTTTCTCAATTTCCTTACTCAATCCGTTTAATTCGGTTCGGTTAATTTAACATCTAATATGCTACGCAGTGATAGTAATTTTAGACATTGTAAAATTCTGTAAATGACTTTATTCTAAACAACATTTTAGCATACATTCTTTTATTAATTACCAAAATAAATTAGGTCTTGTTTTAAATTGGTATCTCCCACTTTCATCAAACTATATTACCCTCACTTATATAGTTCGGCAAAATCTAATTAAAGATTTGCTAGTGAGAATAAGGATCCCATTTCAAATGTATATAACCTTGTGGTGACACAACAAACTATATATAAATAAATAGGTAGACAACTCTTGTCAATTACATCAACTATGCAACTCCGTATATTTTGCCTCTTAAATTATTTTAATCAAGTGGTGGCACATCCGAATCAAAATTATCCAAGTTAAGTCCAACCTAGCACTCCATATATTCAAAAAAGAAAAATATTGTCCTTGTGGTGACACAACAAAACAATATTGTTCAATTTTTTTTATAAGCATCAAATGTGATAAAATTAACATCTCAAAGAATTAAGATAAGCCTTGTGGTGACACAACAAACTTATAATAATTAATTGATACTCTATTATTTTTATCATGCTAGAAGGCGACGTTCGATATTCCAAATATCTTTGAACGCTTAGGACTTAATATAAAAAATTTGAGGGGTTTGTTATTAATTTGTCTCATCTTGTTTAGCGCGCATGCACATATATATATATATATATATATATATATATAGTATAAGCATGCACATATAGAATACTATATTCTACCCGGATTGATTATGGACTTTTATTTTAGTTTGGTTCACTAGAGCCATCAAGTGAACCAAAAGGTCAAATCCTAGGGGTGCAAGAATTAATATTTAAATATAACTATTACATTTAAACCCAGGCTCCATAACAAACGAGTCTTCAAGCGCTCCTTGCTCCTTGATCTCCAATTCTTCAAAATAATTCTAACTATTCCTATTACAAAACTATTTAAAATAAATAGAAACCTTGATCGTTGATCGAGGGAAGTACATAGGAGGGAGTTAGAATTTACATTAAGAAAAAAATTAAAGAAGACGAGGTACGCAAACCCCATTTAATAAAACCCATACATTCATGCATCCAACTAAAATAAAATCCAATCACATTGGTCAATAGTCCATAATCAATCCCATTTATTATCATACACATCACCATATGCATCGATAAATAACATTCATCTCATAAATAACAAATATTCAATATATATATTGATATCATTTAATGGGCAAATTTAGTTAGTATAAAATATAATTTTTAATCAAAATAAACTCCTTTATTTTAATCCAAATTTAAATCAAAATAAACCTCTTTTATTTTAATTTATCCAATTTTGAATAAAATAAACTATTTTATTTTAATCAAAATCATTAATCAAAATAAACTCCTTTATTTTAATTAATTATGGAATCTAATTCCAAGTAAAAATAAAATAAAACTCCTTTATTTAAAGGAAACACGATTCTTTTCTATTCACAAATAAACTCTTTTATTTTGAATAATATGAAATCTTATTCCATATATAAATAAACTCTTTTATTTAAGGAAATACAGATTCTCTTTCCTATTCACAAATAAACTCCTTTATTTTGAATAATATGAAATCTTATTTCATATCTAAATAAATTCCTTTATTTAAGAAAACATGGAATCCAATTTCAACTCTAATTAGTTATCATGGAATTCAATTCCAACTCTAATTAGTTAGCATGAAATCCAATTTTAAAATTAAAATAAACCTTTTATTTTAAGATTAAAATAAAATTTTATTTTAATTATAAAATAATTACAAATATTATATATATATATATATATACACGAATTCCATGAATATCACATGTCCATGAATGTGGCTAATCTATCAGGATCACCAATTCCTTATGTAATCCTAAGAATCATACACTGCAGTGCTACAAGATCAACTTTTTGAAAAAGCATCAACGGACTCCGCGGAAAAAATTGGGATTACCGAAATCAATATTTTTTAAATAAATTTTATACAACAAAATTATGCCCAATTAAATTGTTTTAAACACATATCAACATATATATCAAATTAAAACAATTAATAATTCGCATAAAGGTTTGGCTCTGATGCCACTATTAGGTTTGTAATATTCATGAGTGCAATCAAATTGCACAAAATAAGCGGAAGCATGAAAATCAGAGTTTTAAAATTTTACAAACCATATACCCTCATCCTTTATGCACAATTATTAATTAAACGAAAAGATAAAGACCAAGAATCATACCATTGAAGATTCGAGCTTCCTCAGGTACGAGTTCACCTCCAAATCCTTTCGCGTTCAACTTGAATCCACCGGGTTTGGTTCCTTCCTTTGATCAACGTTAGCCACCCAAGTGTTTGGCCTCTAGAGGTGATCCACCAAGGAAGAAGAAAGATTCAAGAAGATGGGTGTTTGGCAAAACCCTAGTTTTTCTATCTCTCATAGAAAATGGTGTACTCTCCCAACAATTGAAATTATGTCTGTTGATATCTGATATAAGACTCACCTTATAAAGATATCAAGTAACCCTATTTAATTAAAAATAAGGTATTATTTATTTAATTAAATTCTTTTAATTAAATGGGCTCCTTAATCTTATTAGGGATAATTAATTAAACTCTTTTAACTAATTTTCCCTCCTAATTCTATTAGGAATAAATGAGAGTACTTATATTAAAGTAATTCCTAAACTCTTTTAGAAATTAAAATAATAATAATTGTAATAATATTAATAAGACTCCTCTTATTAATTTATATTTAATATTTCTAAAATATTAACTAATAAATATTAAGCTATTTAATTTATTCTATCACCATAGATTAAATTAAATATACTTAATATATTATTACGATTATACCATTAACTTCTTAAATAATTATTCTTCCTTTTATGGTGTGACCCTTTAAGTTCTCCATATTAAATCGATTGTGAATAAATCAATTAGAACAATTCTAATCTTATTTAAATAAATAAATTAAATAATTTATTTATTTAAATAAATAATATTTATTCTACAATAGGGATAAGCCTCCCTAGCGATCAACGACTTTCCAGATAATATAGATTTAACCTTTGAGTAAATAGTTACTATACAATTCAATCATTCCACCATACAATGTTCCAATTAAATATAAGACATGAAATTACTGTCAAGTCTTATTTTATTTAATTATATGTATTTCGACTCTTAAATGCACAACTCCAAATAATGCAAATTGGAAACTCCTTTCTAATTTCATTCTGCCTTGGCCAAGGACTACTGGGTTGTCATTTATCAAATCAAATAGGACATTTCTCTTCTTTTACTAGAAGTGGTAGATTCTTTATTGATCATACATTATCTCCATGTACAACTTATTATACCCAAGCATACCTTTGATATACCCTAAGGGTCTTAAGGAATAAGTCAAAGTATAACTCATCATACACTAGATACTATGATGATCTCAAGTCCAAGGATCACTTGTACTACTATCACTACAGGAATTCCTATTTACAAGCAAGTAAAACTCCATTAGGTATTCCTTAGCGAGCCACGTTCAGTGAACTTATTCTCTAATAAGCACCTACATACTTGCTTTAGTGTCTCCACACAAATGATCATGAGATCAATCATCTTCATCCAATGAGCAAGCAACGTATGTACCAATCTATCCGGATTCACTAATCCCCAATTTAGTAATCCAACGACTGGGAACTATTTTAGTTTTAAGCTTTCTAAGAATTTAGATCTCATTAGAACGATCATCATCATTATTCTAAAAGCATTGCTTAAAACTATGAGTTTATCATATATTATAAAAACAAAGATCATGTAGATAATTAAAAGCCTTTAATAAATTAATACTTTTATTAATAAATGAATAAGATTGTTACAAAGTATATGCTTTATCATCAAACATGATTGGCTTGTGTGCATACTACTTTCAGCTCTATCTCATAGTCTGATTCTGCAGACTCCTTAGCCCCATAGAGATCACTGATCTCCTCTTTTCCGTCTTTGCACCACTATATCAGGCGATTGCTGCGTTCTGGTCAAGCACTGAGAGATACATCGCTCTCATCGTATCTGTTGGTGTCGACTCTAATGCAGGAATCATTGTATTAATCGATGTTACCTCCATATCATCCTCCACATCTATCATCATATTCAAATATGATGCTAGTCCCATGGTCTCCTCAGAATAGTCCTCCTCTAAAAAATATTCCTCGCGCTCTGATTCTTCTAGAATCACTAAAGGTATTTTTGCTACAGGCATAGTTACTGGTTCTACTCTGTTCACGGACTCCTCGCTTACCACATGTATATCCCTATACATCAAGCTATCGATTGACATCTACAATAACACATAACAAATTGATTAATACATATTACACAATAATATAAGCACAAATCACATTTAATCCATTTAGGGTTACTTTCCATCCTTTAAATCTTTCGGTACTAAGTTTCCTCAATACCTTATTAACTCATTTGACTCGAGTTAACTTCCTTCGGACCTTTCCTTTCCTAACGAGGTTATTAGCCTAAGGTTCTTCCCCCCTTAAGTTTTATAACCTAATGCTTTGATACCAACTTGTGACGCCCTCAAATCCGGGTATCTTCCAACCCGACAGATGGTGCTCCACGATACTACAATTCATACAGTCATTCTATTGAGATAACAACAAAATGAGTATACTTACTATATTCTTATTACATTAGTAATAAATCCTTTCTCAGGTTCATAAATCGAATACATTCTTTGTTATTCATAAGTATATTACATACAAATACTCTAGTCTATTACAGGATAATCAACTATCCATCTTAGCCTTGCCCTTATCTCTCTTAAAACTCTCAGTTCGTTCGGCTTTTGCTGCAATCATATAATTCAAGCAAGAAGTGAGCATAACTAGCTCAGCAAGTCTATCAAAGGATAACATAAATACCACATCGAGAATTATATGATTATCTTCCATAACTGAACAAGTAGTTATGAATCACCATGAAACATTGACTCATACATCTCATTCCATAACAACGATTCAAAAGTATATATAATACTTAGGAATTCTAAACCGGTCAAAAGACCACGAACATACTCTTTTCGTTTTCATTCTTGAAAAGGATATTCGGCGCTAAAGCCATCCATCCGGCATTACTTACGAGTACATCTAGGTGATTAGCCTTTAGTATCCTATGTTGATCAACACTCTTCCATTAAACGTATTTACGTTTAACATTTGGCAACATCGCGTGCCCATCGAATAATCGATGAAAATACCTTTGTTTGTGCATAGACAAACTTACCTTTACATCCGTACCAAATACTTGGCATAGGATAGCGTTAACAGTTCTATATCGAAAAACTTGTAAACAAATCAATCAATTCTTCAAGACTTGTCTAGCCGAGTTAAAACAAGCATCGACTCTTTCTTTAAAACCATTCATGCATTTCAGAACATGAATCATAGAAAACTTGGCTAACACGGAGGTTAGACAAGCGTTAAGAAAACTTTCCTTCAAGCGTCTTCGAATATAATATTCAGTCAATTCTCAGTCTTTACAGAATCTAAATGATATATTCACATAACACACTGTAGTTAGTTTACAAACAACTAACTTTATTGTTCTAACCAACTTCTTTCTCTTCTATGTCTTACTTGAATTTATTTTGTTAATAAAGTCAATTTGTCTTTCTATGATTCTTTACGGCTTGTTAATGTTTTTACGTTATTAACCGACATTCGATCATCATTGGTAGAAAACCAACGTTGAATCCTCATTCATGGCTTACTTGCTTATACTTTTGCGTTCTTCGTTTAATTCTTATTAAACCATACTAAATCTTCTAACGTTATCACTTATAAGTGATTTAAGGTTAGCCTTATTATGTACATTAAGTACCTTCAGGTCTCACTATCGGTGTACATTCAATTTAGAATCCAAACCTAACTTGGTCAACTTTTTTTAATCATTGTATTGCCGCTACGCCGCACTCTAGTATATCTTCTAACGTTGCGGCAATTAATTAGCGAGGACAAGGGGGATTCGTATGTGCTATATGCGGCCATTTTGTCTTTGAGTTTGGCGTTCTTGGCTTTTGCTTCTGTAGTTGGTCGGGGCAGATTGGTTTTTCCAACGAAACTCCCGGTTTCATAACTTATTCGTTTTACATTCGAATTGACTCATTCCAAAGTCCACAACTCAAAAATTACATACTCTAGGTGTTCATATAAGAATTTTACATTTTCTAATCCGTTAACTCGGAATTCACCTTTTGGTTCATTTTGAGCGTTCGTTTATCATTTTCGAGCGTTCAATACTCGTTTTCTTCGTTATAAGTCGGAATTTGATGATTCTCTAGTCCACAACTCTTATTTACCTTATCTCACGTGTTGGCATTGAAACCAACGTTTTCAAGTCACATGACAACTTTTAACCCTTAATCCGAGATTTCTACGATTTCGACGTTTAACGTCTATTTTCGCAAAATTCGCCATAACTTCGTTACTCGTGTTCTATAAGCCAAATCAAATGGAACACTCCATTGATTCATTATCTTTATCCTAACCAAACAATATGCACATACCCTAGCTATGATGGTTTTCAAATCGTCCAATCACAACTACGTTCACGTTCATAACCTTCTACGGTTTTAACTTATGTAAACCTTACAATCTCTATTCAATCATGACTTATCAATGTTTTCATTATTAATAGTCATCCTTATTCCTCCTCACTAAACATGCTCCACCAATCTACAATTCTCTACGAGAAAGAAATCGAAAAAGATGAAGATTATTGTTTACGAGAATATTACCTTTGTCGTTCTTCGCATTTTTGATAAACGTCTTATGATTTGCTTGGAAGTAGATTGATTATATGATTCTAGCTCTTTCTCTCTCTCAAAATATATTGGACAATGTTTGTAAAACACTAAAGGTCCAACTTAAGCTTGGTATTTATAGGAAATCCAAATGGAGGGCAAAATGGTCCAAATGGTCACCTCCTTACTATTCCACCTCCTCTTCAACTTAGCCACCAAGTAATCACTTTACTTGGTGGCCAAGTGGCCGGCCCACATGCCCATGGGTCTTCCCATGGGTTGCCCCATGGGTTTTACCCATCCCGTGACTCGCCGGTTTGACCCGCGGTTTAACTTTTGGGATTGGGCTTATCTTAAATTAATATTGGGCATTGACTTGGGCTTGATTCCATACTTCATTGGGCTTGTTACTAATCCAAGTACCATTGGATTATACATAATCCTTAACTCATAATCCTATAATACTTCTCGTATTCTATGCGTATAACTCACGTATTCTCTTCGTTTAGTACTCATACGATATTCGTATTATACGTCGTACCATTATTCATACTATACTCGTACTCGAACTAGTATAATGCTTGTATCTCATACGTATAATAACCTAAATGTTGATACGCATTATATTTCCCTTTCGAAAATCTATTTCACTAACTCTTTAGGTTTTAAGTCTGCAAGCGAAAACTTCGTTTGCCATAACGGAAATATTATCGGATATTCCATTATATCTTCGTATTCTATAATTATGCGTTTCTCGGAATTTCAAACCTAAGCTCTGAACGAAATAGGATGAATAATGTTTTTACGGAAAAATTCTCGGAAAACATTCCTTTTCGTCTTGATAATTCAAAACAATTAATTCTAGCACATAGCCAGGATACTAACCACTTTCACACATTCTAGGTCATAGAACGACCTTCAAATAGCTTACTCACATTATTAATCAATTGAATCTATTAAATCCACATAATCAAATAAAAATTTAATTCCTTGAAAATCTGAGATTCTCGGGCGTTACAATCTAAGTATTAGTAAAGGAGCTTTGTTGTTGTTGTGCAGAGCAATAAGGGAGGAAATTATAGCATAAGAATAGGTGCAAACATCTCTGACCTCTGCTTTGGAAATGGACGCACATATGATGTTTGTTAAAAGTCCTAATAGGGACTGTTTTGTTCAAATGTTGAAATTGAGTGGAGATTGATGCTAAGAATAAATGTAAGGACACTATATATATCTAATTAAATGGCTTGTATGAATTAAGTTAAGTGGGAAAACTATTTTAAGAAAAACAACCTGTTAATATTAGTTTAAAAAACTATTTTGGCAGTACCTTTGTCATTCTATAAAACTCATTTATAATACTTGTATGGAGAATGATATATTTTCAAAAAATACTTTGTCATGTCCTTTATAGCATACCAAAGTTTTGTTTTAAACTAATGAGTGGATTGTGAGTTATAAATTAGTCAAACCTAGCACATCGATCATGGGTATGTATCGAGCCACAAAGAAGCAATTGTAGTGTCAAGGTTGTCTTTGCTACATTGTGTATATATTAAATTTGGCAGCTTTTAGTCTATATGTTAACCAGTTTAAATTCTCCAATTCAATTAAGTTTTATTTCAAAAAAAATGATACGTCGTGTGAAAGAAAATTGCTATATTTTGTTGTCTTTGTCAAAGCAAATTTTATTACTACATTATCTTTATTTTAGTAAAAATATGTTTTGTAATGGCGGAACTTTACTTTTTAGTGAAGAATATATATTACTAGTAATTGCCAATGCCTGAAGGCACGACGTCACGAAAAATTATATTAAAATTCAAAAAATACTACATTACCTAAAGACTATTTACAACATAAAATAGTTTACAATCAGACATAACAATTATCATAATTCACCACACCACCACAATAATTAATTTTTCTTTAAAAATAGATATCCAAAAAATTCTAAATCTGTCTACAAAACTTACAATCATCAATATAATAATTATTATTATTATAATAATAATAATTATTATTATTATAATAATTATTATTATTATTATTAGTAATAATAATAATAATAATAATAACAATAATAATTATTAATTATTATTATTATTACTATTATAATAATAATTACTATTGTTATTATTACTATTATTATTACTATCATTAGCGTTATTATTATTATTATTATTATTATTATTGTTGTTGTTGTTGTTGTTGTTGTTGTTGTTGTTGTTGTTGTTATTATTATATTATAATAATAATTATTATTATAATTATTATTAGTAATAATAACAATAATAATAATAACAATAATAATTATTAATTTTTATTATTATTACTATTATAATAATAATTACTATTATTATTATTACTATTATTATTATTACTATCATTAGCGTTATTATTGTTATTATAATTATAATAATTATTATTATTAATATTACTACTATTATTATTATTATCATTATTATTATAATTATTATAATAATAAAAATAATTTTTTTAATTATTATTATTGTTATTATTAGAATGAATCTGAATCATCCTTGTGCTTTTTCGCCCAAATCAATTAGAATGAATTTGAACCGTCTTTGTACTTTTCCGTCCAAATTCAAAATTGGTTCGTTTTATTATATAGACTAGTAATTGTCCGTGTCTGAAGACACGACGTAACGAAAAATTAGATTAAAATACAAAAAAAACTATATTACCTAAAGACTATTTGCAACCTAAAAATAACTTATACTCAGACATAACAATTATCATAATTCATCACACCACCACAATAATTAATTTTCCTTCAAAAATAGATATCTAGAAAAATTTAAACATTTCTACAAAACTTACAATCATCAATAACAATTATCATAATTCACCACACCACCATAATAATTTATTAATATTATTATTATTATTATTATTATTATTATTGTTCTTGTTGTTATTATAATTATAATTATAATTATAATTATAATTATAATTATAATTATAATTATAATTATAATTATAATTATAATTATAATTATAATTATTGTTATTATTATTGTTATTATTTGTGACACCCCCAAAATAGGTATACACAAAATATTCTGAGTCGCCAAATACATGGTACATAACTCAAATACAAACTTAATTTATACAACTGTCGTGCAAAATACGACAAAACATATGCTTAGAGTTTTAACACGAATATTGTATCATAGGAAATATTCAAACTCAAATAAAGTCCTCATTATAATTATTTTCACACTATTTTATAAAATAGTGAGGACTACTATAGCAACCATCTTGGACCGTCACTCCATTTCCCGACTAGTCCCAACTATATTCTCATTTCCTTAAGAGAATAATGAAAGAAAAGGGTGAGCTCAACTTGCCCAATAAAGAATATTATGACTAAGATACTGCAAAATAAAGTATCCTTAGCCTTCAACAGTGTAAAACTGATAGAATACAATAGAAAACAAGTTTAACTGCAGCGGAATAAGCAATCCATTAAAGAGTCAAGTAGAGCATGATATTTACTATTTTCTATGATTTAAAAGTTCATCATCAATATTTTATCTCTGTAACACATCTCAATAAATAATCAATATCACTGAATTATCAATGCACTACGGGCTAAGGATATTCGTTATTATCATCAGTGGTCATGATCATGCCAAACAACTGTCCATCAATGCACTACGGGCCAATGAGGACTTTTACCATATTATTTATAACATTGCAGGTCATGATTATACCGATACATAATTTCTGGTCATAATCATACCAATCAACAGTTCATCTATGCACTACAGGCCAAAGATGACTTTCATCACAATATAAGCATGAGGATGATGACAATGATATAAGAATTCAATTAAGTGAGATTAATGATAAATTTTAAATATTTATAATTCAATTTATCCAGAGTTCAAGAATGTCCAAATTGTCAACATGATAACTGCTTTGTGGAGTAAAATTCAAGAATAATATTCATGTATCAAAAATAATTTGGATAGAAAAGAAATCAATTTTTATCGTGAATAGTACCCCAAGTGAATAGTACCCGAGTGAATAGTACCCCGTGAATAGTACTTCGTGAATAATAATCCCGTGAATAGTACCCCGACATAATAAGATTATAACTTAACAAGAATGTTCAAAAAAATAATTCTGTGAAACGATACTAGATGAAGCGCAAATTTCAAGGATATTCTAGTAATTTCAAGGAGTATAAAAGCAATACTTATCAAAATAAGTGTAGAATTAGGAATATGAAATGAAATAATATTACTTACATACTACAGAGTATGGAAGAAAATATTATTTCTTACGAATATTGAATAAAAATAATATCCCTTACCTTAGTAGGAGATTGAATACTGCAATAGTGTAGTAACATAATACTCTTCTTCTTTCTCTCTATAGCTTTCTCTTGTGAGTCTTAGTGAATTGGTGAGAATGAAAGAAGAAATAAGCTTCTATTTATAGAAGATTTCTAGCTTAGCTCTTGCAATGTGAAGAGGCAAGTGACTTGACGACTGGTAATGTGAAAATAAAAGTGGTTTGACGCATGTAATGTGAAAATAAAAGTGGTTTGACGCATGTAATGTGAAACGGCAAGTGGTTTGACGTCTAGTAAAGGCAATACTATTGGCGAAAGTGACTCTTAGATGATAACATATGGGTCCCATAGAATAAACCAAACTTACAAATAGCGTCTCATAACAGACTTCATATTTATATCAAAGATTGAATAAATATTTACCATAAATCACTTTATCTTCAATTAACACATTTTTAATCTTTCAACAATTATTCATCATTAATATTATAACTCACAATATTGACAACCAGATCATTCCCAGAAAAGAGGGGACTTTCCGATAAGGACTTCTCCTTATTGGCGTGTAATTAGGTGACCAAACCCCTGTAAGAACCCTAATTTTCAGAAAATATTAAAATAAGAATTTAGTAAATCAAATTCTTAAGGCATGTGAAGAGTTCGAACAAGAATATAATTGTGTTACGAGGTATGTGGTATTGTGTTACATAGGATAATATGAGCTATGCAATAAGTGAGGTTGTGCTTAATAAATATATATTGTTACTATATATTTGTTATAAATTGTAGAGATGAATTAGTAATGAAGATGGATAATATTTATCTATTGATGTTAAATAATTTATGTGAAATTATTTTAATAGTAAGTTGGTGACATTATATATCTTTGATAAATCACCAATTTCTTGAGTATTTGTACGAGTACGTATCAAGTCTAAGGTAGTGCAACCGTACTCTTTAATGGTGGACGTATAGGAGTTGGGATAAACAATTCTTTCAGAGAGCGGAGGTATATACGAATTAGTAACCGATCTAACTCACTGTGAAACAGTGTAGATGAGACGGAAACTAACTTGTTGGTTGTTTGTGGGAAACCACTCAGTGTACTATATTGAGTACTATTAAAGACTCGAGGTATGCTAGGTTTAGACTTATATGAGTGTATGTTGTTGACGAGAGAAGGAAATCGATATACCTTTAAGGTGGTTAGAGAATTATTACGTAATTCGTTACACGGTAAGAAGTGAAGATGAAAGGAAGGTATGTATGTGTTATACATTCGAGTGTTGTGTTATTGGTGGTATGAAACCGTGAAGGAGATGTATAGTTGGTTAAACTAATTGGGGAGATAGAGTTTTAAAACTCGAAGTGTGATCCTTAAATTGTTAAGAAAAATAGTAACCGATGATGTGGAATCAAAGAGGGCCTTGATGTTAGACGAGTTAACACTTAAGGGGAATATGTAAAGTATTTAGAAGTGTAGGTTTCATTTCTACTAAAGCGAGAATCAGGTACGCTTTTGATTTTCAGTATGGCGCAATTGCGCCATTTCAAACTTGTGACCAGTAGCAATTACTTATACATCTATAGAAACCCTGAGTCAGTTTATGAAATGTGATTGCAAGCCATGCATACTAATAACTCTCATAAGGTCATGAATGGTGACTAAGTGTTCATGAAGAAATTTAGTTAGCAAAACATGATGTGAATAAGAGTTAATTAATTAACTTGGAATAAATTTTGGTTAATTAAGTAATAATGTAGAATATTATATTATAAAGCTTTGTGTGGCAGTGACGTGATAGTAAATGGAATGAGAAGGGTTAGTTCACTTGCACAAGATAGAAGAAGTTGTCTTGGTACAATCGAATAACTATACATATAGTGTATAATTTAAATAATTAATAGAGTAGATATTAATTATGTTAAATGTAAAGGTTATACATATTACAAGTGTAAGGTATGCTAAATAATTTAGCATTAAGGTAAAGTGTGTCACACAAACTTTATAAATAATAAAATAATGTGTAATGTGGGAAAAATGTGAGTACTAGTATCATATAATTACCCACTGCTTGAGATTAAATGTGGTGTGATATTTATTATAGAGTAAAAGTAATAAAATCATAAAGTTGATTTAAATAAGTTTGGTTATCTCATCCTATGTGATGAGACAATTATATGTGTACTCTAAAAGATGGGAATAAATAAATATGTGTTATTAAAATATTTATTTTTATTCCAATGGGTGATTAATAGTAAAAAGGAGATATTAAATATATTGTATATATGGAATACAACTGCATTGTATAGTGTAGTGCGACACTTATGTGACTATACTATATATGGTAACCATATATTAAGATTAATTGAAACTATGTGATATGAATACATCATGAAATGTGTATGTGACAATATGTATGTGGGCATATATTAAAATAATATACCATGAACATATTATAAACTATTATTTTAATAAAGTATACCAGTGTGATAAAATGTACATGGATTATATGTATGTTACATTTCCATACCACATCTACTACCTTGAAATATTAATTAGGTAAATCATATTGTGACATTATGTTAGTACCCATGTATGGATTATATGTGTATACAATATAACCTAAGAATAAGGTTTGTGTATAACCTATGTTTTGCAAGATTGCTGAGTTTTTCTGTCTTGTCCCAAATTAAGTGTCACAAAGGACATGAATAATGACTTGAAGCTAAATCGCGTATTTTCCAAAAAGGCTATTAAATAGGTGATCATTTGCTAAGTAGAGGGTTGGTAAAGGTGGTTTATCAACTCTTGATTAACCAATGTATTGTTCCATTACACCATGAATCCAACCTTAGTGTAATGCCAATGTCTAGTCCATGCTTCTTCTATAAATACAAGCTACAAATTCAGATTTTGTGTTGCTAAGGAGTGGTTTGATAGTCTAATGGGAGAGCATAAATTGCTGAGCTAATATAGAAGTATACTCATAGTGTAGGAGGTCCAATTCAAGCTCAAGAAGGTATAAATTCTAAGTACGTTCTTGAAATGGGTCTAGTTTAATTCTTAAAATTTCTTGAATTCATATGTTAATTGATATGAATTAACATGTTATAAGGTGTTTAGGAAGTTTACTTACATGTATGAACACTTTAGTAATGATTTGGAACATGTTGAATCAAGGGAAATGAAGTTGGGTAAACACTCTGCAAAACAGTAGTCCTGCTCACCGACTTCGACTTCGACGCAATGAGCCTAATTTATCTTTGGGATACTGTGATGCAAAGAAGTATAGTACCCTGCAGAACAAGTTAATGGATTCTGTTATGCTAGGTTGTTGCTAATATGGTATTATGACTTGTATATACATGAGAAATAGGTATGACATGTGTTATAAAGTTTCCTTATGTAGTATGAAATGTCCAACATGATTTAGTGGAAGATCTTTAAGAAAAACTTAAGGTTTTGGAGACAACCGTTGTGGAAACTTATGAGTTTAAGTTCTGAACTTAATGGTTCATATACATGATTTCTTTCAGAGAGGAATAAACAAGTTATGGTGTTATAGTGTCCTTGTCATGATCAAACTTGTTAGCTTTGTGTTAGAAAATGTGTTGGGAGAATGCATATTATGATTTGATGTTTTAATGTATATGCTCATGATTATTTATAAAGTCCTTCAAGTAAGATATGTATGAGGACTTAGTGATAGATCAAATCTGTTAGGTTGATATAAGCTCTTAACGTGTATCATTCTGTAATAGAATGTATAGATAGAAAGATCAAAGCTGTTAGGTTGATCTTGAGATGTAATAGATAGGCTTTGAAGAAATCGGAGTGTATAAATCTGATCAACATTGCAGAAGTCAAGGCAGAAACATAGAGCTTAGAAGTTCGTAGTGTGCCTGCCTTGAAGGGCCTCTTCGGGAATCGTAGAGTGGTCCCAAAGTTTGCCGAGCCAACTCAACGATCGTAGCATACTGAAGGAAACATAGAGTTTACAAGTTAACAATCGTAGTGTGCTCTCAGAAACGTAGAGTTAGAACCTAGCAAGCAAAGATCGTAGTGTGCAAAGGTTTAAGAGAAATCATAGTTCTCTCTGCTGATAGCATCAGATCAAGCACCAAGGTGACAAGTAACTACAATCTAAATCGTAGAGTATCACAATACAAATCGTAGAGCATCATCTGTCTTATGTCAGAAAACGTCGAGCCTCATGATATGTGTGAAGACAGATTCCAACATATGAGAAATGGATTCTAGAAGTTGCACTACTCATTAGTCCCAAAGTAATATGAAATATCCTTAGTATGCAACAAAGAAGCATATTGAAGAAGGTAAGGAAAGTACCATTGGTAAGGGGGCAAAACACCTTTTCAGGTGTTAGGTGAGAAAGCAGTCTGCTGTGTCAGTGGGCCAGAATGCAGTTTCAAAAGATGTGCAAAAATGTCTCCATCAAAGATCAGAAAAGTCAAATGCATTTAATGCCTCAACGGATGGATCCAACGGATAGTTTTCAAGATCACATATATGCAAATCAGACAGATGAGAGAGAATAAAGCAAGCATTGAACAAACAACGTGAACAGCTCTTAAGCTCAACTCAACTCTCAAGCTCTCAAGTTCAAAGTCTTTCAGATGGATGTTAAGAGTGCATTTCTAAATGGAGAACTCGAAGAAGAAGTCTATGTAGAGCAACCTCCAGGTTTCATCAATCCATCTCTTTCCAATTATGTCTATAGATTAGATAAAGCTTTATATGGTCTTAAACAAGCACCTAGAGCATGGTATAAAACACTGACTAACTTCTTAATTAAAAATGGGTTCACTAGAGGTAGAGTAGATACCACACTGTTTCTTAGAAAGCATAAAGATAAAGTCTTACTAGTTTAAATATATGTTGATGATATTATTTTTGGTTCTACTGACGAAAAGTTATGCAAGAGATTCTCTAAGCTAATGCTGAGCAAGTTTGAAATGAGCATGATGGGTGAGCTAAATTTCTTCCTTGGACTGCAAGTAAAGCAGACTGATGAAGGAATTTTCATAAACCAAGCCAAGTACATCAAAGACTTACTGAAAAAGTATGGCATGGAATCAACCTCTCCCATGAAAACACCAATTGCTCCTGCAACCAAGCTTGACAAGGATGAGAAAGGTAAAAGTATTGATATCACTCAATACAGAGGTATGCTAGGTTCTCTTTTATACCTAACTGCCAGTAGACCAGACATAATGTTTGCAACATGCATATGTGCTAGATTTCAGGCTAACCCTAAAGAGTCACATTTGTCTGATGTAAAGAGGATCTTCAGGTATCTCAAGGGTACACCTTACTTGGGGCTTTGGTACCCCAATGAATCCTCATTTGAACTAATAGGATACCAGATGCTGATTTTGCAGGATGCAAAATCGATAGAAAGAGTACCAAAGGCACTTGTCAACCTGTTAGAAGCAGACTTGTGTCTGGTTTAGCAAAAAGCAAAACTCGGTGTCCACTTCAACTACTGTGTGAATACATTCTTGATGGCAAATTTGCCGTGTCAGATTCTATGGATGAAAAATCAGCTAGCTAACTATCGGTTTGATTTTAAATCTATTCCCATTCACTGTGATAACACAAGTGCCATAGCAATAACTCATAATCCTGTTATGCATTCTAGGACTAAGCATATTGAAATAAGGTATCACTGCATTAGGGATCATGTGAAAAATGGAACTATATCTTTACAATATATCCCTACTGAAAATCAACTTGCTGATGTTTTTACAAAACCTCTAGATGAATCCAGATTTAACAAGTTAATAAGTGAGCTAGGCATGCTAAATCTACAACCATAAAATATATGCTCTAGATTGTGCTAACCATAACAGATACAAAGGTTGAACTCAAATAGTAGACATGATCAAGGAAAGTCCACGATCTTAGAGCTGGAAAGACAAAACCACCTCAACGACCGTAGCAAAAACTCAACCATCATAGAGCAGACTCAACGATGACAAAAGCCTCATCAACAAAGCAAGAGTACACCCTGTGATGATAAGCTTCAAAACAAAGCAATCCTTCTGATAAGCGTCTCAGGAACAAACCTAACCCTTGACTCACTCCAAGAGGTTGGCCCTTCCTGAGTTGCCTTAAAAGAATGCTTTATCAAAAACTCATCACAAGGTTCAGGACAGACTCGACGATCATAGATCAGACTCGACGAATGATGGATAGACTCGACGATCGTAGATCAGACACGACGGTTGATGAACAGACTCGACGATCGTAGCTCAGACTCGACAAAGGCAAAGCACTCAATGATCACTGAACTACCTCAATGATCGTAGTCCTCCCTAAGGACACCTTAGCTCTGAAAAAGGTTGTTCCACAGTCTCATAAACTCCATTGTTAACGTTCTCGGCAGCCATTCTTAAATACTGCCATAAAACAAGGGTTAATTAAACAAATTAACATATCACATAATATCTTATATTATGACCGATCAACAAATAAGCTTAGGTAGGACACACTAGTGAAGGATTTACTCGTCTCTCCCCTCCTAGTTCTATTCCCGATCTCCGCCCAGATCATATCCCTAAGCTCGATACCAACCGTGGCGCCCCCAAAAAAAGGTATACAACACCCATTCTGAGTCGCCAAAATACAAGGTATGAAAAGCAACTACAACTTTGATAATACTGGATGTCGTGTAGAATACGACAATACAATTTGTGAGTTTAAATACAAATATTGTCTTCTAGACAATATACACACCCAAATAAGTCCTCATTAATTATTCATACACTATTTTACGAAAATAGTGAGCACAAATAAAACATCTTCCTAGAACCATCACTCCATACCCAGGCTCGATCCTGCTATGTTCTCACCTCCCGAGAAGAAAAATGGAACAAAAAGGAAAAGGGGTGAGCTCAACTAGCCCATAAAAGAATATTATGACTAAGATAATATACAACAAATTATCGTTAGTCTTCAACAGGAAAAAATCTAATAGAATACAATAGACAACAAGTTTTAGATCAACAAATGCACGGAAAACAGCAATCCATTAGAAGAGTCACGTAGAGAAAGAATTCTACTGTCTTCTAAGGTTTAAAAGTCCATCATCAATATTTTATCCTTGTAACAACAATCAATATTCATCTTTGCACTAACAGCCAAAGATATTCATTTAAATCACCGATTGGTCATGTTCATCTCTAACACTGCTTCATCTTTTGCACTACAGGGCCAAAGATATTCATCGATTAATCGTTCATCTTTGCACTACTGTGCCAAAAGATATTCATTTATATCATCATTTAAGACCGAGGATGATGAAAATACTTTTAAAGAAACGAATCGATTGAAACAAAATGACAAGGATTAAGGATTAAGGATTAGTACTTTGTTTTACCCATGTCCAAAAATACCTCGAAAATAATCATATTGGTGCAAAATTCAAGAATGATCAAAACATGGATACAATCAAAGCTAGTATCTAGAATAGATATTTTGAACAAAAGAAAAAATTTTTATTTTTGATGAATAGTCTTAAGATTAAGTGAATAGTCAGATATCGTGAATAAGTCTTGTATCGTAAATAGTAACCCCCAACACAACAAGTTCCAAATTTGATAAAAAGTTCACCAATACTTGACATAATGATATTGAAGAAAAAATATCATTTAAGAAGAAAATAATATCCTTTACCTCAAAATAACCGTATTTACGATTGAATTTCAGATATAGTCTTGTGAAACCAAGATCAGTATAGCAACACTCAAAGTATACTCACAAGAATACGCTCGATAATTTAGAGAGAGAAGGAGAAAAACTTAGTTTCGGTGTGATTTTTAATTCTAACTTAGCCCTCTATTTATAGGAAAATGTTAGAGCATGAAAGGAGACTAAATAATAAAATAATATTATTATTAATCAAAATTTCCTCGCATGCTATATAGACCATGACCACCACCACCTTGGAAAAATTTCCATGACCCATGTGAATTACTCACCTACCAAAAAAGTGGGTCCCACCCATTAAATTAATAAAATCATTTTATTTTTCAAACTTCAACAATTAAGTAAAATAGCTCGGTTATCGAGAAAAATTCAAAACTTGCGACTTTCCATGGGAAATTCCATTCTCTACAACTTTGCGAAAGAAAGTTTTCCACATTCCAAATGAAATTGACCAAAATCCATAAGCGAGGCGATTTTATAATTATAATAAATTTTAATCAAGAATTGTGTCCACCTTACACACAAAACATGTAAGTTAAACATTTAATGTCACAAAATACTCTACCTCCTCATATACTCATATATCCCACATTCATTATAAAAATATCACCGTTAATATATTATTAAAATAATATATTTAAATGAATTATTTTATCGAGAAAAAGATAAAATATTAATTTTCAACAATTGTCACATTAAAATTTTCTCCATCTATATCCACATAAAATAAATATTTTCTTTATCATAATAATCAATAATTAATTATTTTAAAAATAATATTACGAGAATCACAAGATCTTGTGAACCCGTAGTTCTCCTCAGAAAGAGGGGGCTTTCAATAAGGATTTCTCCTTCTTGGCCGCGATTAGGTGACCAAACCTCTCCTTAGATGGAACTTTCTAGACATTGCCAATAATGTTATCGATAATATTATTCAAATAATATGAATTATTGATTTGATAATGGAAAATCTTTGTGTAATGACAATTATTGAAACAACAAATGATACAAAATATCAACGCAACAATTATTGAATCAATATAATATTGAGCGAGAATTCATCGTAACAATTATTGAGTAGTGCCTTCTTACGTAAGGATCAATAATTCAACAATACTGCGCAATACAGGTGTCTTCTTTGTGCAACCACGCATATTACTGTATTTTAACCACCAGGTAACCCAACAGTGTTAACGGTAACAATTTACGCCATTATTTATAAAACTCAATCTTTGTCGTTTTCTTTCATCCAACCGTTTTCCGTTATGGGGCCCACCAATATTTGCTTAAGGCAACGTGATTTGGAGATTCCCGAACAAAAAAGAATATTCCACGACCAAACGAATATTCCTCGACAATAATGAATATTTTATAACCACTTGCTTATTTTGTAAACTTTGCACATTTCACCCATAACCAAAGAATTATATCAAATTAACCCTTATTAATTTAGAATAATGAATAAAGGAAAATTCAATTTTATTTATAATAAGTTGGGGTCTTACAACCTCCCCTCCTTATGAAATTTCGTCCTCGAAATTAACGTACGTACCTAGTGTATCGAAAAGGTGAGGGTACCTCGCTTTCATCTCCGATTCCAACTCCCATGTCATTTCCTCACATAAAAACATTCCTCCTAGAGTAGTTGTTAATACGAATTAGAGAAACTCTGTTATAGCCATTTCTGTACATTCAATGTACTCTACGGATAGAGGAATACATAGAGTTGAACATAGTAAAATAAGATAGGATATCTAATTGGTTATTTTATTTATATATGTTGCCTATAGGGAATTCTCAGGAAATTTTCGTGCTTCAAACTTTCATAGAATAAAAAATCAAAATTGCATGGTTTCTCCACAAAACCTTAACTTGTGGTATAACCTTCGTGCGTAAGACATGGTCTTTCCTAGCCAAAATCTCAACAGGTATCTCCTCGTATGTTAAATCTTCAGCTATCTCGTCTGGTTCTAACGCAATAATGTGGTTCGGGTCTTTCACATATTTACGAAGCGTAGATATGTGGAATACATTGTGAACACGAGACATACTTGGAGGTAACGCGAGTCTATAGGCTACGTTTCCTATTCGGTCAAGAATCTCAAATGGACCAACAAACCTTGGATTGAGCTTTCCTCTTTTCCCAAATCTTGTAACTCTTTTCCATGGAACAATACGTAATAATACATGATCTCGATATTAAACTCCACGTCCTTTCTATGAAGATCGATAAGCTGTTTTGTCGATCTTGTGAAGTTTGAATCGTTGTCGAATCATTTGGATCTTTTCTATAGTCATACGTACTAATTACGGTCCCAACAATGTTGCTTCTCCCACCTCGTCCCAAAGATCTTTGAGAATGACATTTTCGGCCCATACAACGCCTCAAATGGAGCCATGCCTATACTTGCTTGATAACCTGTTGTTGTAAGAGAATTCCACCAAATGGCAAGTACTTATCCCAACTTCCTTTGAAATCTAGAACACGAGTCTTAATAGATCTTCAAGGTTTGAATAGTCCTCTCTCGATTGTCCGTCCGTTTGAGGATGGTATCTTTGGCCAGATCAATCGTAAATCTGTGCCCTTAGCTTTACGCAAGCTAACCCAAAATCTTGAAGTGAATCTCGGGTCACGATCCAAACTATGGATACCGGCATTCCATGCAATCGTACAATCTCATTCACGTACATACGAGCAAGACGTTCAAGGAATAAGTCTCGCGATCGGTAAGAAAAATGGGCGACTTGGTTAATCTATCAACAATAACCCAAATTGCATCTACGCCTTGAGAAATTTTGGGAAGACCTCAGAACAAAATCCATAGTAATGTTCCCATTTCCATTCCGGAATCTCAAGTGGTTGCAATGGACCTTTTGGCACTTGATGCTCGGGCTTTACACGCCGACAGTTAAACATCTTGAGATAAACTCATGCGATCTCTCTCTTCATATTGTTCCACCAAAATGTATGTCGAATATCATGATACATTTGGAACTCCCAGATGGATTACAAATCGGTGTGTTGTGTGCCTCCATCATGATTCTATGCTTCAAATCGAGTCGTCAGAACGCAAAAGTGCGGAGTTGAATCTAAGTATTCCTTCTTCATCAATTCTTGCTTCCTAATAGCTCCTTCTTGCACTTTTCTTCTTCATACGCATCGCCCTGTGTCCGTAGCTTGAAAGCGACTTTAACTTTATCGATTAAAGTCGGTTCTACTCGTACATTCGCCATCATTATGTGGGTCCCTCAGAGTCTTTAATTCTACCTCCATCCTTTGCAAGTCATACAAAATGGGCCTTTGCGTTGACAATATCGCTTTCAGATTGCATATGATCTTATCTTCTACTCAATGCGCCACCACCACGTTCGCTTTTCGAGATGATATTGAATAGTGTGATCGTAATCTTTCAATAGCTCAAGCCAACGCTCGTTGTCCGCATATTGAGTTCTTTTGGGTGAAGAAATATTTGAGGCTTTTATGGTCCGTATAAATCTCCACTTTCTCTCCATACAAGTAGTGTCTCCATATCTTCAACGCCTTAATATTTCGATTGTCGCTGACTCTAGATCATGAGTAGGATAATTCCTCTCATATTCTTTGAGAGTTATTTGTGAGGCATAAAGCTATGACTTTCCCATGTTGCATGAGAACACATCATAACCCCTTGCAAGAAGCATCATTTGAGATAACAAATCCATCCAAACCGGATGGTATTGTTAGAACAGGTGCCGAAATGAGTCTCCTCTTGAGCTCTTAGAAACTCTTCTCACATTCTCCGCTCCATATGAATTTTGTATCTTTCCGAGTCACCGAGTTAGCAGATGGCGATTGAGAGAATCCTTCCACGAATCTCCGATAATAACCAAATTAAGCCCGAGAAAAAGTCACGTGCTTGATCACATCGACTTCATTGCTCCCAACTTTGTATTGCTTCAATCTTAGCGGGTCCACAGATACTCCTTGTTTGACACCACGTGCCCAAGGAATGCTACTTCCTCAAGCGAACTCGCATTTCTTGACAGCATAAAGCTTGTGTTCACGAAGTCTTTGTAGTACCGACTTCAAATGGTGCTCATGATCTTCACGGCTTTTGGAATAGATGAGGATGTCATCAATAAAGACAACAACGAACTGATCCAAATATTCCTTGAATACACTACTCATCATATCCATGAAAGCGGCGAGGAGCATTAGTCGATACAAAAGACATGACCAAGAATTCATAATGCCCGATATCGAGTCTTGAATGCCGTCTTTGGAATATCCTCGGTTTAACCTTCACCGATGATATCCGAGCGAAGATCAATCTTTGAAAAGAATCACGCTCCTTGTAACTGGTCGAACAGGGTCATCAATGCGAGGTAGCGAAACCTATTCTTGATGGTGACATGGTTCAATTCTCGATAGTCAATACAAAGTCGCATACTCCGCTCTTTTCTTCTTTACGAATAAAACAGAGCACCCCAAGGAGACGTATTAGGACGAATGAAACCGATGTCTAATAATTCCTCAGTAGTTGGACTTTTAACTCCCGAAGTTCAATAGGAGCCATTCGATATGGGGTTTTAGAAATGGGTTTTATGCGGTTCAAGGTCAATAAAGAATTCAACATCGCATTCGAGGGGTAAACCAGAAGCTCTTCAGAAATACATCGAGGAATTCTCTAACCACGTAAATATTATTCAAATCGACTTGTCTTTATTCAAATCCATAACATGGGCTAAGAAAGCTTGACATCCGTTTTTCAATAAACGAATAGCTTTGTGGCTTGATATGACAGTGACTGATTTTAGTGGTTTAGTGGTTTGAATTCGTATGACAGGTTGGTTAGGAATATGAAAACTAACCACCTTATGAAAACAATCAATTTTGGCATGATGAGTGGTTAACCAATCAATTCCTAAAATCATATCAAAAGCAAGTATCTTTAAAGAGATAAGATCAACAGGTAATGTGATAGTGCCAACTTGGATCATGCAAGATTTATAAACTGTAGATGTAACAAAGGTTTCACCCAACGGAGTTTCAACAGATAAATCAAAATCTAATTTCTCCTGAGTCAAGTTTAAAACGTTGAGCACAAGCGGGAGAGATAAAAAGAATGGGTAGAACAGGATATCTAGTAAGGTATAAACTTACAAGAAATTCAAGATTAGCTTACCCGTGATCACCTCGTTTGGGTTCCTCACGTTTTGGCTACCACGACAAAAAGCTCTTCCAGAACCGGCCGATTTCGACTTATCCGGATGACCCTTGGAATCACCTCTCCCACTTAACTTGGTTTCATTATAGTACAATCTCGGCGATGTGGCCTTCCTTTCCACAAATTGTAACATACCTTGGATTGTTGTGGACGATTTGGGCATATGTCCCTCCTTCCCGCATTTGTAACATCTAATCAAGCGCCGTTCTCCTCCCCCAAGCATTTGTTGTTGGTCTTTGGTGTCATTTTGTTGATGTCTTCCGTCATTGTTGAATCTTCTCTTTCTACGAAATTTCCACTTGAGTCACCTTTCCTATTATCATGTCCACGATTACCACCGAGTGGTTACCGCTTTGTCCATATTCTTTCCTCCTCATTTGGTTATCATCGCTCACGATGACTACTACAGTTGTGGTCCCCTCGGTTGAGTATACTCACTATCTCGCTTCTAATAATCGAGCCCTGTTGACAACATCTGAATACAGAGAGAAAATTTATGAGAGATAAGGTATTGACGAATCTCCGGTTTTAGACCTCTCGAAACATACACGTCATTCGCTCCTCATTCTCCACCAAATGAGGTGCAAACACAGATAACTCTGCGAACTTTGCCTCGTCTTCGAGACACCGCCATGTTGTTCTCGCTTAAGTCTAATAAACTCTACCTCCTTCATATGATCGAATACTTTCGGAAAGTACTTGTCATTGAACAGCTTCAAATCTTTCCCAAGACATGTTAAGTGCATCTGGTCAGTACGCTTCACGATTCGCACTTGATGTCTGCTTCACCACGAAACATATAAGATGGCGAATGGAACCTTCGTTCTCTCGCACCCCAAGACATCGAATATCTTGGTAATTTGCTTGACCCACGTTTACGCCTTGATCGGATCCGGCTTTCCATGGAAATCGTGGTCCCAACTCCTCGAATCGCTTGGTCGTGATGGACCATGCAAGTTGCCATCATTTCCACCGTATTTTGTACACGAGTCTCCTCGTGCGATTTTGCATGAACCGCAAAAAGCTCCTAAACATTCCATCGTTCATCGTTTGCTCTCAGTAGTGTTGTTTACGGGAGGAATATTGCTTTCTGTTGCCGTTCTCCCTTGGTTTTTCGACTAAAGGTTGTTCCACAGGTCTCATAAACTCCATTGTTAACGCTTCTCGTGACCATTCTTAAATACATCGCCATAAAACAAGGGTTAATTAAACAAATTAACATATCACATAATATCTTATATTATGATCGATCAACAAATAAGCTTAGGTAGGACACACTAGTGAAGGATTTACTCGCTCTCCCCTCCTAGTTCTATTCCCCGATCTCCGCCAGTAGATCATATCCTAAGCTTCGATACCAACCGTGACGCCCCAAAAAAGGTATACAACACCCATTCGAGTCGCCAAAATACAAGGTATAGAAAGCAATTACAACTTTGATAATACAGATGTCGTGTAGAATACGACAATACAATCGTGAGTTTAAATACAAATATTGTCTTCTAGACAATATACACACCCAAATAAGTCCTCATTAATTATTCATACACTATTTTACGAAATAGTGAGCACAAATAAAACATCTTCCTAGAACCATCACTCCATACCCCGACTCGATCCTCGCTTATGTTCTCACCTCCCGAGAGAAGAAAATGGAACAAAAGGAAAAGGGTGAGCTCAACTAGCCCAAAGAAAGAATATTATGACTAAGATAATATACAACAAATTATCGTTAGTCTTCAACAGGAAAAAATCTAATAGAATACAATAGACAACAAGTTTTAGATCAACAAATGCGTGAGCTTGAAGAATCCATTAGAAGAGTCACGTAGAGAAAGAATTCTCTACCGCCTTCTAAGGTTTAAAAGTCCATCATCAATATTTTATCCTTGTAACAACAATCAATATTCATCTTTGCACTACAGCCAAAGATATTCATTTAAATCACCAACATCATTTCATCTCAACACTTGCTCATCTTTGCACTACGTGCCAAAGATATTCATCGATTAATCGCTCATCTTTTGCACTACAGGGCCAAAGATATTCATTTATATCATCATTTAAGACCGAGGATGATGAAAATACTTTTAAAGAAACGAATCCAGTGAAACAAAATGACAAGGATTAAGGATTAAGGATTCGTACTTTGTTTTACCCATGTCCAAAAATACCTCGAAAATAATCATATTGGTGTAAAATTCAAGAATGATCAAAACATGGATACAATCAAAGCTAGTATCCAGAATAGATATTTTGGGCAAAAAGAAAAAATTTTATTTTTCGGTGAATAATCTCAGATTCGTGAATAGTCAGATACGTGAATAAGTAACCCCACACAACAAGTTCCAAATTTGATAAAAAGTTCACCAATACTTGACATAATGATATTGAGGAAAAATATCATTTATTTAAGAAAATAATACCCTTTACCTCAAAATAACCGTATTTACGATCAATTTTAAGATAAGGTTGAATGAAACTCACATAGTATAGCAACACTCAAAGTATACTCACAAGAATACGCTCGATAATTTAGAGAGAGAAGGAGAAAAACTTAGTTTACGGTGTGATTTTCAATTCTAACTTAGCCCTCTATTTATAGGAAAATGTTAGAACGCCAAAGAGACTAAATAATAAAATAATATTATTATTAATCGAAATTTCCTCGCATGCTATATAGACCATGACCACCACCACCTTGGAAAAATTTCCAAAGAATTTCATGTGAATTACTCACTGACCAAAAAGTGGGTCCCACCCATTAATTTAATAAAATCATTTTATTTTCCAAACTTCAACAATTGTAGAAAATAGCTCAGGTTATCGAAAAATTCAAAATCTGGCGACTTTTCATGGGAAATTCCATTCTCTCTGACTTTACTGGAAGAACGGTTTTCCAAATTCCAAATGTAAATTGACCAAAATCCATAAACGGGCGATTTTATAGTCTATAATAAATTTTCGGTCAAGAATTGTGTCCACCGACACACAAAACATGTGTTAAACATTTAATGCCACAAAATACTCTACCTCCTCATATACTCATATATCCCACATTCATTATAAAAATATCACCGTTAATATATTATTAAAATAATATATTTAAATGAATTATTTTATCAGAAAAAGATAAAATATTAATTTTCAACAATTGTCACATTAAAAATTTTCTCCATCTATATCCACATAAAATAAATATTTTCTTTATCATAATAATCAATAATTAATTATTTTAAAATAATATTACGTAATCACAAGATCGACAACCAGCCGTTCCTGTGAAAGAGGGGCTTTCCAATAAGGATTTCTCCTTCTTTGCGCAAGAATTAGGTGACCAAACCTCTCCTTAGACAAACTTTCTAGACATTGCCAATAATGTTATCGATAATATTATTCAAATAATATGAATTATTGATTTGATAATGAAAAATACCGTAATGACAATTATTGAAACAACAAATGATACAAAATATCAACACAAAGAATTATTGAATCAATATAATATTGATAAGAACTCACCGTAACAATTATTGAGTAAAGGCCTTCTTACGTAAGGATCAATAATTCAACAATCTTCGTAATCTGAGTGTCACTCTTTGCAACCACGCATATTATCATATTTTTAACCACCGTAAACCCAACAAAGGTTAATTCGGTAATAATTTACGCCTACGTTATTTATAAAACTCAATCTTTGTCGCTTTCTTTCATCCAACCGCTTTTCCGTTATGGGGCCCCACTAATGATCTATGCCACGTGACGGAGATTCCCGACAAAAAGAATATTCCACGACCAAACGAATATTCCTCGAATAATAATGAATATTTTATAACCACTTGTTTATTTTGTAAACTTTGCACATTTCACCCATAACCAAAGAATTATATCAAATTAACCCTTATTAATTTAGAATAATGAATAAAGGAAAATTCAATTTTATTTATAATAAGTTGGGGTCTTACAGCTCAGGTCATGACTCAGGTCAACTTAAGCTCATGACTGCCATGTATTATGGTATACAACTCAACTATAGAGCTATATTGCTCGAGTGGATTGGCAAGTGGATCATCAACTCGAATAAATCAAAAAGCCCACAAAAGATGCTATATGGGCGTTTTTTAAGTATCATTCTGCAATCTGCACTGGGTGACAAAATTGGGGATGAAGAAGGAGAAGCCATCAACCCAAATCAAAGAATGACCCAGCAGTTGTTTGAAAACTGGAAAAGGAATCCAGCTGAGTATGTTCGAATGATGACAGAATCCAGTGGAAGAACTGGGGATCTGAAGAACTCAGGCTTTCTAAGAAACATGTATGTGGTCGAGAGATCAAGGAGAAGAAGAAATCAACAAAGAAGAACCTCTCATCCTTACCGTAAAAAGCAAGGGCAAGAGGAAGCTAAGGGCTAGACAGATGGAAGAGCCTCAAGGATCTACTAACGATATACCAATGAAGTGTCCTCCGATATAGAGACCGAGGATGCTAAGGAGAAAGCGGCTGACAAAATGAAGCGAGATGAGGATCGGGGCTACCATATCCCGGATCTCAAGAAGAACAAGGTTGGTCATAAGTCCAAAAGGCCATCACCACCTCAATCGAGAGTCTCTACTGTTCGTGGAGACCAGACCAAGCATAAGCGAACATAAGGAGGTAGGCTGCTTCAAGCATAGTGATCACTTGAAACAGACAAAGCCGAGATTCAAGAGAGTCCTGAAGTTGTGGCTAAACCAAAAAAGCAAGGAGAAAGCGAGTTAAGAAGTACATTCTTGAAAATGAAAAGGTGCTTGGAGAAGGAAGCAAAGAGCATGGCTGCTAAGAAGGAACTGTCCAGAAGCAAGTCAAGAGGACAATGCTCCAGCTAAGGGGGAGATCCCTGAAATTCTCATGATAGAGAATACACCAGCTGATGGGGAAATCCCTGAAACTCAAGCAGATGCTCTAATTGAGGAGGAGTTTATGAGCTTACCAGAAGATGATCAAATTGAGGGGGAGCCTCAAGATATCTCCATGGCACAAGAGGATGTCCTTGTCAGAAATGAAAAGGAACTAGTGCCAGATCATCAAGAGCCCATTGAGATAATGGAGTCCTCCAACGAAGACAGAGAAGAGGAAGATGATGATGATGACCTTCAGATCACTGGTGTGGGCAGAGATGGGCATAGAAGCTACCTATACAATCAGATGTTCTCATACCTACCCATGATGCCATATCATTAAACCCAAATCAACAACTCTTGGGATCACATGTTCTGGAGTTTCAAAGAATATCCGGCCATCTCAGTGCTGGCTCATGGATTCCTAGGGAGATTCCACTTTGCAAAGAAGTTGATTATCAACACCTCTTCCTCAAAGGATAAACTTGAGGTACTATCTATCCCTACTCACTTCAGATTTAATCACTTGCCATCATCATCATTTAGTCAATTCTATGAATTCCCTCGATGGTTGGAAGTGATTCTTAATCCAGTCAATCAATTTCCAGTTGCAGAATCCCAAAATTCTGTAACTGAGAAACCAAATGCAGCCAACTTTATTTTGCTCCCATAAACCACCATCTCTACGATCCATGACTCTAGCCCAGTCGTAGAGTCCCAAATAGAAATCGTAGAGCCCCATAGTCCAAACACTGAAACTCAGGCCCCTCCATCAGACATACCATCCTCCTCCTCAAACGACTATTTTAGTCTTGATCTTGCTCTCTACTCCATGCATGATCAGTCTCAGAAAGAATCCCCTCCATTCCACAATCCTCAAACCAATGATACTCTCCCAAATCTGCTCATAAAGGATGACTTGAAGGAAGCAACCAAGGACATGGTCAAGAACATAGAAAAAAGCCTGGAATCTCACTCCGGCCTCATTCATATCCGGCTGAATCAAATGATCACAGCTGCAAATAATTTTCCTGGCACTATGACTGATGAGCTTACAAAGAAGCTGAGGGAAATTATCCAAGAAATTCTTAAGAGCATGAAGGACAGAGATGAGATTCACTTCCAAATAGCCGCCAAGCAAAGAGAGGCTGTTCTTGAAATGTAGAAAAATCAAGAAGTTCAAAATAAACTTATGCTGGAGAACATCATCAACTTGAAAGCCTCAGTCCAAGAATTCCAGAAATCTTATGTCAATCAGGAACGACAGAATGATATTGTTCTCACTGCCCTCTGAAATAAAGAAGCTAGATCTGAAAAATAAATCAAGGAAAGTCGAGAGGACATTGCTCAAACACAAAGCCAACTGAACGAGCTTGTCCAAGGAGTGAATCGACTTTTTGCAGACATTCGAACCCTTGATCTTTGACATAAAGGGGGAAGAATAAAGGAAAGGAGTTCAAGGAGCACAGGAGAAGCAGGCGAGGTAGAGGAAACCAAGAAAGGGAAGAGGACAATTTTCACGAAGCCCTCTCCCCGCAAGATGTTCCACCAACAGATCAAGACGATAAAGCAATCGACTCAACGATCCGATCGTGAGAAGTCTTGATGGCTCAGCCTTTAAGAAATCAAGGGCCAACTATCAGCTCACCAAATGTGACCACCACCAATTGGAGATCCAGCATTCATGAATAGGCATGATCACAATCCGATAGTAAGTCCGAGTGAGCTGGAAGAGTTAGCCAGAAGAGATGAAGCTAACAAGAAAAGAAGGGCTGAGGAGTATGCCAATCCTCCTAGGAAAAGGTCAAAGAAATAGAGATAAGTTAAAACTTTAAATTCTTATTGATGTAAAGCTAAACTGCAATATTTCTTGAACATCAATAAATTCATGCTTATTCTCTAGAAATTTTAGCTACTCACTGAAATACTAAGTCATATTTAAATTTCCTGCAAATGCATCTAGACACTAATAATCATGACAATAAATCTCCTTGGTTATGTCAACATCAAATAGGGGGAGATTGTTGGGAGAATGCATATTATGATTTGATGTTTTAATGTATATGCTCATGATTATTTGTAAAGTCCTTCAAGTAAGATATGTACGAGGACTTAGTGATAGATCAAATCTGTTAGGTTGATCTAAGCTCTTAACGTGTATCATTCTGTAATAGAATGTATAGATAGAAAGATCAAAGCTGTTAGGTTGATCTTGAGATGTAATAGATAGGCTTCGAAGAAATGAGTGTATAAATTTGATCAACATTGCTGAAGTCAAGGCAGAAACGTAGAGCTTGGAAGATCGTAGTGTGCCTGCCTTGAAGGTCCTCTTCGGGAATCGTAGAGTGGTCCCAATGTTTTCTGAGCCAACTCAACGATCGTAGCATGCTGAAGGAAACGTAGAGTTTACAAGTCAACGATCGTAGTGTGCTCTCGAAAATGTAGAGTTAGAACCTATCAAGCAAAGATCGTAGTGTGCAAAGGTTTAAGAGAAATCTTAGTGCTATCTGCTGATAGCATCAGATCAAGCACCAAGGCGACAAGTAACTACGATCTGAATCGTAGAGTATCACGATACAAATCGTAGAGCATCATCTGTCTTATGTCAGAAAACGTCGAGCCTCGTGATATGTGTGAAGGCAGATTCCAACATATGAGGAATGGATTCTAGATGTTGCAGTACTCATCAGTCCCAAAATAATATGAAATATCCGTAGTATGCAACAAATTAGCTTATTGAAGAAGCTAAGGAAAGTACCATTGGTAAGGGGGCCAAACACCTTTTTAGGTGTTAGGTGAGAAAACATCTATTAATGTGTCGATTGGACCGTAATGCGCTTAGGAAGATATGCAGAAATGTCTCCTTCAAAGATCAGAAAAGTCAAATGCATTTAATTCCTCAACTGATGGATCCAACGGATAGTTTTCAAGATCACATATATGCAAATCAGACAGATGAGAAAGAGTAAAGCAAGCATTGAACAAACAATGCGAACAACTCTCAAGCTCAACTCTACGATCTGAGAATTTGCAAAGCTTGCTCAGCTACTCAGTTCTTTCGAACAAGTGCTTAAACAACAACTGAGTAACAAACATCAAGAACTCAACATCTATCAATCAACTGAAGAAGAGTACCAAGTCTACTGGACTTAAAGAGTTCTAAGTGAACTGTAAGAGAGCCAAGTTTGATGGACTTGAAGAGTTCAAGAGTGAACTAAGAAGTTCCTAGACTGCTGGTCTAGAAGGAATATGTGTGATTCAGAAGTTATAAAAGGCATCCTTAGTGGATATCCTACTCGTTGAGTAGAATAGTGGACTAGGAGCTTTAAGTTCTCTGAACCACTTAAAAATGACTGTGTCTTTTACATTCATACTATAAGCTCATATATATCGCCATAACATCAAGCTAATAATCGCCTCACTCTCATAACTCCACTGTGACTCCCCCAAATCCTAGTACTTCATTTCCTCAAGACTTGGTGTTCACTTAATCAAAACATTCATTTCTAACTACCCAATTATAATAAGTTGAATAATAAAACCTGCCCATATAGGATTAAATTTAAATAAAAATCTCCCAGGTTATCTAACCTTTAACAACAATCATTCAAATGCAGAATTTAAATAAACTTCATTACAATCTTAATACCAAAGTCTGATAATAAAACTATCGAATCTATTACAAGTCTTTAGTACTTGTTCATCTTTCCTTTTCCCTTACTGGTGCTAGGTACGTCACCAGTTTCAACTTAAGTTGTAAGAAATTTTACAGGCAAGAGTGAGCAAACAATGCCCACTTGAAATAACAATAAATAAATCTTTAAACTTTTATATTAATTGCCAATATTAGGCTCAATAGAACTGAACAATATATTCTATTAACTTTCTAAAATTTATAACATTCACTAAGGGTCTAATGACCACGAATTATGTCCACAATTATAAGTAATCTTTCAACTTTAACTTTAACAGTCATAAGACTATAAGGACTCCACGACTTGGGGGGATCAACCTTCAGTCAATGTATTGTGCACAACCATTTCAACGCTAAGCGTAAACCTCTATTAAAAGAGTTGTTCATCTCAAAGATTTAGAGTACAAGTCCGCACTGAAAGGAAGTTTGGTTTGGATAAGCTTTCAAATCTAAATTTGAATTTAACGAACATCAACTAAGGAGTAGTTGAATAAAACCAATAACACTATACTATAGAATAATCGTGATTGAATCAATCATAGTAACTAAAATCATGCATTAGGAATAATCTAATAGAATACAATTTGAATAACTATAGCATACCTTGCTTGAACAACACTAAGCCAAGGTTAATTAGATTTGAATAATAAGCATATATAGCATATATAGTTGTGCATGCTAAACAACAAATTAAATACAAGAATAACTTGCTCCAAATAACTTACATCATTATATTGTAATCGAATTAAAAATAGTAATTGAATTAACAAGATAATAGATTAGAGAACTTGTATCGTCATGAGTAACTAGATACAATGACTTACTCAATAATAGGCAATCTAGCTCTACAAAAGTGTAGAAGTAGCAACTTACAACAATTGTAATTGAATTTGAAAACAATAATATACCAAATGAAATTGAACTCGCACAATGAAGTTTTTGAGTTAGAGAACTTGCCATTAGCACAAGCTAAACCTTACAACTTGAATCAATACCCTATACATATGTCATCATGACATAATTAGTCATTACCAACATTTTTTATCTATATAACCAAACTATATACATCATGTAGGTTAAATTACCAATTCACATAATCAACTACGTTAATACTAATTAACTCTTGATAACATGCTCATTCATAGTTTAATACTACTGAAATCATCATTTAACATTCATATTATTAACACATAACATTTATTTTCAAGTTTTGTATGCATAAACAAAACTGCTGTAACCCATCTTCTTTGACTCGTTTTGCGGCGCCACGCTTTACATCATGGTTCGTATTTGTATGGAGTTAGTCAAGCCATACTCGGATCACAAAGTTATTAGTTGGTATTTGCATGATGAGAGAGTTATTACTTTAATGTCACGTGCCATGCCCTGAGTCCGTAATTCTACGACCAAACTCGCAACAACAAGATGAACAAAAGCAAATTCGCCTAAAAGCTCGAATCTAATAGACTGATTATCATGTAATTTACATATAAACTTCATATAAACATATTGTGAAGACTTCTAACATGTTTCTACTCATAAAATAACTTAAACATCAAATATACAACACCCAATTTCAATATTTTTGGCAAAAACTCCATTTTTGATATTTTCAATGAAAATCAACACTTGTGCTTTTGTTTTCAACCAAAATAAAGAATTCAAAACATCATGATTATGATTTTACATACTCTATCAATTCCAACAATCAATTTTTCAATTTAACAACTAATTAAACCTTAATTTTCTATTTTAAATTAAGCCATATTCATATATATTTTCATGTAAACACTGTTATATGGTTTTCTTCACAAAACACATACATACATGAACTAGTATATCTATAATCATATATAAACTCATGAAAACCTTTTACAAACAATCCTCATATAAAGTTGTATATATATCAACAATTCATCCTTTAAAAGAATTTTACAGAGAACTTTTTGGAAGAAGAAAAACTAAACTTTAAAAATAAAATACAAGGATTAATATCCTACCTTTGATTAAGAAGATGATACTCTAGAGTTTAGAAGAAAATAGTTATGATTACAATCTTCTTTTCCCCAATTCTTTTCTCAATTTCTCTAAGTTTCTCTCAACTTTTCTCTCTGTATTTTTCTTCTTCTTCTTTTTCTTCAACTGAGCCTTCTTCTCTTCCTAACTCTAACTTCGTAATAAAAATATAACATATATGATATAATATCTATTAATGAAATAATATAAATATAGATATAATTATATCAGTTATATTTTGTTTGAAAATCAAAAGCCATAAGGCTTGTTTGGCTAAGCTAATAAAATAACCCTTTAATCCTTACACCTTGTTTGGTAAACTGAATTAAAACAAATGGATTAATCCTTATACCTTGTTTGATAAAATACTATTAGATTAAAGACTTATTATGCAATAAGACATGTTTGGCAAAACTAAATTAAACTCTTTTAATTTATTTTAATAACTCCTTTATAGCAAGGTTATTAGTCACACTTCTATTAAATTAAATAATCAATTTAATCAATTAAAATTATTAATCTATTAAATTACTTTCACACCTAAATCATTATCAAAAACTATAATTTTTTATAATTGTAATTTTATTCAACCAACTAATACTTTATTTTAATCACAATTCTCAATTAAAATATTATAATTCATTTAATCATTATAAGCTCTCTAGCTTACTTATTAAATTAAATTATTATATAATCTCATAACAATTAATTTTCTTAGCTCCATAATTATTTATTCAACAAATAATTAACTATACCACATCAACTCAAATTGACATTAAATACTTATATAATTCAATAAATATTTAATATTGCAAATAAATATTTAATATTTAATATTTAATTATTTATTCAATAATAAACATATCCATTAAATATTTATATAAATCAATAAATATTTAATATTACACTTTAAAATTCTGGAATGTTACATCATTCTCTCCTTACAAAGATTCTGTCCTCAGAATCACAACTCAAACAAATCATTCGTTACATTTTTCCCTTCTTACAAAGATTCTGTCTCCAGAATCGAAGACACAGATTAAACAAATAACTCAGGGTACTCTTTCAACATTTTCTCTTCGAGTTCCCACGTAGCTTCTTCAGCGTTGTGGTTCCTCCATATCACCTTCATAGAAGGTATCACTTTATTCCTGAGCACTTGTTCTTTCCTCGTGACTATCTCGGATAGAACCTCTTCATAAGACAAATCTTTCTCGAATCAGAACGGTTCATACTCGATCACATGTTTGTAGTCGGGTTTATATGGTCGTAATATCAAAATGTGAAAAACATTATGAATGTTTTCCACTGGAGGTAGAGCTACCGTCGTAAGCCACTTCTCCCACTCTTTGCATAAAGACTTCAAAGGGTCCAATAAACCTCGGGATTAGCTTTCCTTTTTTCAAAACGAATTTTCTCTTTCCAGGAGAAACTTTTAGGAATACAAAGTTCCTACGTCGAATGCACGATCTTGTCTCGTGTTGATCAAGATACTTTTTCGTTCTCTTGGGGGTTGCTACTAATCTTGTCTGATGAGTTTAACAACGCCGCTAGCTTTGTTGTACCGATTCTGTCCTAATAGCTTGACGTTCATCGACTTCATCCCAAAGACAAAGGAGTTCTCGCACTTTCGCCATACAATGCCTCGTAAGGTGGCATGCCGATGTCATCGTGGTAATCGTTGTTGTAAAGAAATTCCACCAATCGGTAAATGTTCTTCCCACTTCCTTCAAAGTCCATGACGCATGCTCTTAGCATATCTTCCAATGTCCGAATTGTTCGTTCGCTTTGGCCATCTGTTTGTGGATGATAAGCCGTACTTATTCGTAACTGTGTCCCCATGCATTCTTGTAGTCTCTTCCAGAAATTTGATGTGAATTGCGGATCTCTATCGGACACAATTGATACTGGCACTCCATGCCTCAAAACGATCTCCTTAATGTATAATCTTGCCAACTGATCAAGATTGAATCTAATCTTTATTGGTAGGAAGTGTGCTTATTTCGTCAGTCTGTCCACTATCACCCAAATCGCATCACATCCTCTCTGAGTAGTTGGAAGACCCACCACAAAATCCATCGTGATGTGTTCCCACTTCCATTCCGGTATTTCCAACGGTTGGAGTAATCCGCTGGGTCTTTGATGTTCGGATTTTACTATCTGGCATGTCAAGCATTTCGCTACGCATTCAGCAACATCCCTTTTCATGTTTGGCCACCAAAAATGTCGGCGCAAATCTTGATACATTTTCGTGCTTTCTGGATGAATTGAATATTTTGAGCTATGAGCTTCGGTCAAAATTTCTTCTTTCGCTTCTAAAGACCGCCGGAACCTAAATTCTTCCCTCGAACCGTAGTAATCCTTCGGTATCGACCTTGTATTTTACATCACCGCCTTCAACTAGATTCTCTTTGATTTTCCCACACTCTTCATCTTCTAGTTGAGCATTCTTCACTTTGTCCACTAAAGTTGGACCAGCTTCTATCTGGAATAGTTGTTCGTCAGATTCTTATGGAAATTTGATTTCCAACTCCAGTTTTGTCATTACTGAAATGAGCCCCTCCTGAGTTGTTATCATCATCAGCTTCTCTCGACCTTTCCTGCTTAAAGCATCTGCAACCACATTCACTTTTCCCGGATGATAAAAGATCTCACGATCGTAATCTTTTATCAGTTCCATCCACCTTCTTTGTCGTATGTTCAAATCCTTCTGAGTGAAAATATACTTCAGACTTTTGTGGTCTGTGTAGATCTCACATTTCTCTCCATAAAGATAATGTCTCCATATCTTCAAAGAAAATACAACTGCAGCCAATTCCAAATCATGAGTCGAATACCCTTTCTCATAATCCTTCAGTTGTCTTGATACATAGGCAATAACTTTGCCGTTCTGCATAAGAACACAACCCAACCCTTTGTGTGAGGCATCACTATACACCACAAAATTTCTCAGATATCCGGTAATGTCAACACAGTGCCATACTTAACTTTTTCTTCAAATCTTGAAACTCTCTTCACACTTCTCCGTCCAAACAAATTTTACAAATTTCCTTGTCAAATTTGTTAATGAGTGGCTATCTTAGAAAAATCTTGGATGAATCTTCTATAATAACCAAATTACCCCAAGAAACTCCTCACTTCCGGCGGTTTGTTCTTGGTGGTTCCCAATTGATTACAACTTCCACTTTTGATGGATCCACTGAAATCCCATCTTTGTCAATCACATTACCCAAAAATTGTACACGATCGATCCAAAATTCGCACTTAGAGAATTTCGCGTACAACTTTTCATTCCTTAGTGTTTCCAATGTCAAACGTAAATGTTCCACGTGTTCTTCTTGAGTTTTGGAAAACACCAGAATTGTCATCAATAAATACCACTACAAACTTGTCTAAGAATGGTTTAAACACCCTGTTCATCAAATCCATGAACGCAGCAGGGGCATTGGGTAAACCAAAAGACATCACCAGAAACTCCTAATGTTCGTACCGAGTTTTGAATGTCGTTTTAGGTATATCCTCCTTTCTTACCTTCAATTGTTGATACCCACTTCTCAAATCTATTTTCGAGAAATATTTAGCACCCTTAAACTGATCGAACAAGTCATCTATTCTAGGCAACGGATACCTATTCTTAATAGTGACTTTGTTTAACTCTCTATAATCAATGCAAAGACGCATTGATCCATCCTTCTTCTTAACGAATAAAATTGGCGCTCCCCACGGCGATACACTTGGTTGAATATATTTCTTGTCCAGCAACTCTTGCAACTGTACCATCAGTTCCTTCATTTCTATCGGAGCCATTCTGTACGGGGACTTCGATATCGGTGTTGTTCCCGACGCTAAGTCGATCACGAACTCTATTTCTCTGTCAGGCGGAAGTCCTGGCAAATCTTCTGGAAACACGTCTTCGAATTCTATCACTACCGATATTTCTTCTAGTTTCACACCCTTCTTCTGAGTATCGACTATGTAAGCTAAATAGCCCACACAACCTTGACTCAAAAATTTCTTGGCCTGCATAGTCGTCAGACATTTCATTTGTCTAGGCGACTTACTACCATAAAATATTACCTTTGACGGAGTCATAAGGTTTACATACTTCTTGTGACAATCGACATCGCTCTATATTTGAACGTACCAATCCATCCCCAAAATTACATCAAATTCCAGTAGTCTAATCTAATCAAATCTACCAACAAGATATTCTCCTTAATGTTCATACTACAGTTCTTGTATACGAATCTAACAAGGATTACTTCCTTATTCACAATTTCTATGTTCAAAGGAAAATTTAGTTCTTCTCTAGGCAATTCTAACCTCTTAGCAAATTTATCGATATAAACGAACAAGTAGCACCCGATAATCAATAATACAAAGCATTTATATCATTGATTGGGATAATACCCGACACTACATCTTTTGATTGTACAAAGATCTCGCATGTACCATGTTGAAGGTTCCGTTGTGGGTTTGTTTGATGTCGCAAGTCCCGTGCAATGGCCCAAGTACCTCCATTGTTACCTCCATTGTTTCTGGTTGTCACTCCTTCCCTCTTCTTAGGGCATTCACGAGCAAAGTGATCGTTGGATCCGCACGTGAAGCATACATTCTTCTTCGGTTGAGTGCAATTTGGGGCGATGTGACCCTCCTGGCCACAATTGTAGCATACTCGCTTCCCCATCAAGCACGCACCCTTATGGAATTTCCCGTATATCGCACATGCTTCAAACTTTTTGTTTTGCTGGTTACCCTGCTGGTGTCCAGCACCCATGCTCCCATTCCACTTCCTCTTCAAGTTGTTGTTGTTGTTGTTGTTGTTTCCACTGCTACCACCTCCATTCTTAGTCTCATTCTCATTCATCTTCTTCTTTTGTTCCTGGTTGAACTTTGTCACCGCCTTCACCTCCACCTTCAACAGTAATCGCTTTCTCCATCACCAACAAAATGTCTTCAATCGAAACAGGAGACCCTCTTGTCTGTACCTGTGGCTTCATCCTGTTCAAATCTCTTCGCTTTACGCTCATCTCAGGCTTGACTTGATATGGCGCAAACCTCGCCAATTCATTGAATTTCGCGGCATATTCAGATACCGTCATCGTTCCTTGCTTTAGTTCCAGAAACTATACTTCCAGCTGACTCTTCGAACTCTCTGGGAAATAAGTCTCGAAGAACAACTCCTTGAACATATCCCGTGTCATCACTCCCCGGCCCTTCCAGTTTTATTGGCACCGCCACCAATAACTAGCTTCGCTTTCAACATGAATGTTGCGAAAGAAGTCTTCTGGTCATCCCCTACCCTAGCGACATCGAACACCTTTTCTATCTCCATAATCCAGTGCCAGACTTCCGATTGGATTCATAGACCTACTGAATTCGTGGTCCAACCGCCTTGAAATCCTTAAACGTTGTACCATGGTTTTGTGGTTGATTCTCGCAACGCCATCGTCGATAGTGTCACTAGTTGTTGAACAGGGTTACCGGCCAACATTGTCGTTATTGGTAGTTCTCTCATTGTTTCTCTGTCGGGGTGGTTCACGTCTGGGAGGCATTTTCTGTTAAAAACAAAACATCTATTAGACTATTACTCAGCTTCTTTAAGTATTTTCTAATTATCTTGCCTCCATAAAAGAAATAACCACATAACACATAACACTTTGAATAAAATAACAACTTTTATTTATTCAAAACCTTTTTGGAAAACATAAAACAATATCATCACTGCTATCTACAGTACTTTCCTGAACTACAAAAGTTTTAGGACAACATCATAGTCATATCCCATAGGTTACATAACACTTGGGATTTATAATTTATTTAACTTTTCACTCATCGTGCAACAACTACGATGTTCTATTAAGATACTTCTTAGCCATATCACGTTCTTCCTCCATGACTCAAAACATTGTCCTACGATCTAATACATATGATGGCAGCGTCTCGAACTGAATCGGATATCCCATGACCCGATCTTGAGCTCGATTAATTGCGGTGTCAAATACTTTATCCATCTCTTCCATCTTCATCCTTTTCGCCTGTGAGTTCCTTACTGCTCTTCCAGTTCGTTGATAAGCTTCCTCGTATGCATCTTCAGCTCTTGCCCTCCTAGTAGCTTCTTCTCTCAGCTTGTTCTTCAGTTCAGCAACCATCTCGATCAATTGTTCTTTCTCTCCTTCAGTCTATATTAGTTTCTCCTCGGTGTTTGTCAGTCGTTCCTCACGATCCTGGATCTCGCCGTCTTTTTGTGTCATTGCAGTTTGTTGTTCAGCTACTATCTCCTGCAACTCCTCAACTGTATCCTGAAGTTCCACGTTACGGTCACGCACCTCATCGATATACTACCAATATCTCGAGTTAAGTGGAATCCTTTCCTCCTCGTCCTCATCATCCTCATCCTCCCGTGGTAACTCAATGGGATCCTCCTCATCTGCTTCCCACGTCATCATCCTCATCTTCAACTCATCGCGGACCAACGGGTGACTCCGTGGGCGTGAGTTGTTCCCAAACTTCTGAATGTCGTGAGGCTCCTCCTCTATAGGCATTTGAGGTCCATCCTCCCTAACTTTGACTGGATTCTCCGGCATTAGTCATCCTGACAACAAATTTTAAAGTTTTAATTATTAATCATTACTACTCGACACTCACGAGTACATAAACTATAAACACATAAGCACATAAGTGTTTTATTACTTCTTTCTTAAAACTCGATAAGAGTTATCTCCACTATCTTTTCAAAGGTTACTTCCTAAGGCTTTTCCCCCCCACCTAAGGTTCATAATCTAAAGCTTTGATACCAACCTGTGACACCCCCAAATCCTGGTACTTCATTTCCTCAAGACTTGGTGTTCACTTAATCAAAACATTCATTTCTAACTACCCAATTATAATAAATTGAATAATAAAACATGCCCATACAGAATTAAATTTAACTAAAAATCTCCCAGGTTATCTAACCTTTAACAACAATCATTCAAATGCGTAATTTAAATAAACTTCATTACAATCTTAATACCAAAGTCCGATAATAAAACTATCGAATCTATTACAAGTCTTTGAGTACTTGTTCATCTTTCCTTTTCCTTCATCGGTGCTAGGTACGTCACCGCCAAACTTTAGTCATTAGAAATTTTACGTAATAGTGAGCAAACAAGGCCCACTTGAAATAACAATAAATAAATCTTTAAACTTTTACATTAATTGCCAATATTAGGCTCAATAGAACTGAACAATATATTCTATTAACTTTCTGAAATTTATAACATTCACTGAGGGTCTAATGACCACGAATCATGTCCACAATTATAAGTAATCTTTCAACTTTAACTTTAACAGTCATAAGACTATAAGGACTCCACGTACTTAGGGGGATCAACCTTTCGTACAATGTATTGTGCACAACCATTTCAACGCTAAGCGTAAACCTCTATTAAAAGAGTTGTTCATCTCAGTATTTAGAGTACAAGTCCTCACCAAAGGAAGTTTAGTTTGGATAAGCTTTCAAGGAAATTTGGAATTTAACGAACATCAACTAAGGAGTAGTTGAATAAAACCAATAACACTATACTATAGAATAATCGTGATTGAATCAATCATAGTAACTAAAATCATGCATTAGGAATAATCTAATAGCATACAATTTGAATAACTATAGCATACCTTGCTTGAACAACACTAAGCCAAGGTTAATTAGAATTGAATAATAAGCATACATAGCATATATAGTTGTGCATGCTAAACCACAAGTTAAATACAAGAATAACTTGCTCCAAATAACTTACATCATTATATTGTAATCGAATTGAAAATAGTAATTGAATTAACAAGATAATAGATTAGAGAACTTGTATCATCATGAGTAACTAGATACAATGACTTACTCAATAATAGGCAATCTAGCTCTACGACAGAATGATATTGTTCTCACTGCCCTCTGAAATAAAGAAGCTAGATCTGAAAAACAGATCAAGGAAAGTCGAGAGGACATTGCTCAAACACTAAGCCAACTGAACGAGCTTGTCCAAGGAGTGAATCGACTTTCTGTAGACATTCAAACCCTTGATGCTGACATAAAGGGGGAGAATAAAGGGAAAGGAGTTCAAGGAGCACAGGGAGAACAGGGCAGAGGCAGAGGAAACCAAGAAAGGGGAAGAGGACAATTTTCACGAAGCCCTCCTGCAAGACAGTTCCACCAACAGACTGCACGATAAAGCAATCAGACTCAACGATCTGATTAGCAGGAAGTCTTGATGGCTCAGCCTTAAAGAAATCAAGGGCCAACTATCAGCTCACCAAATGTGACCACCACCAATTGGAGATCCAGCATTCATGAATAGGCATGATCACAATCCGATAGTAAGTCCGAGTGAGCTGGAAGAGTTAGCCAGAAGAGATGAAGCTAACAAGAAAAGAAGGGCTGAGGAGTATGCCAATCCTCCTAGGAAAAGGTCAAAGAAATAGAGATAAGTTAAAACTTTAAATTCTTATTGATGTAAAGCTAAACTGCAATATTTCTTGAACATCAATAAATCCATGCATATTCTCTAGATATTTCAGCTGCTCACTGAAATACTAAGTCATATTTAAATTTCCTGCAAATGCATCTAGACACTAATAATCATGACAACAAATCTCCTTGGTTATGTCAACATCAAATAGGGGGAGATTGTTGGGAGAATGCATATTATGATTTGATGTTTTAATGTATATGCTCATGATTATTTGTAAAGTCCTTCAAGTAAGATATGTACGAGGACTTAGTGATAGATCAAATCATTAGGTTGATCTAAGCTTTTAACGTGTATCATTCCGTAATAGAATGTATAGATAGAAAGATCAAAGTCGTAGGTTGATCTTGAGATGTAATAGATAGGCTTCAAGAAATGAGTGTATAAATCGATCAACATTCTTTGAAGTCAAGGCGTAAACGTGAGCTTGGAAGATCGTGAGTGCCCGCCTTGAAGGTCCTCTTCGGGAATCGTAGAGTGGTCCCAATGTTTTCTCGAGCCAACTCAACGATCGTAGCATCTTCAAGGAAACGTGGAGTTTACAAGTCAACGATCGTAGTGTGCTCTCGAAAACGTAGAGTTAGAACCTATCAAGCAAAGATCGTAGTGTGCAAAGGTTTAAGAGAAATCGTAGTGCTATCTGCTGATAGCATTAGATCAAGCACCAAGGCGACAAGTAACTACGATCTGAATCGTAGAGTATCACGATACAAATCGTAGAGCATCATCTGTCTTATGTCAGAAAACGTCGAGCCTCGTGATATGTGTGAAGGCAGATTCCAACATATGAGGAATGGATTCTAGATGTTGCAGTACTCATCAGTCCCAAAATAATATGAAATATCCGTAGTATGCAACAAATAAATGTATTGAAGAAGCTAAGGAAAGTACCAATGGTAAGGGGACCAAACACCTTTTCAGGTGTTAGGTGAGAAAATAGTCTGCTGTGTCAGTGGACCAGAATGCAGTTTCAGAAGATGTGCAGAAACGTCTCCTTCAAAGATCAGAAAAGTCAAATGCATTTAATTCCTCAACGGATGGATCCAACGGATAGTTTTTAAGATCACATATATGCAAATCAGACAGATGAGAGAGAATAAAGCAAGCATTGAACAAACAATGTGAACAGCTCTCAAGCTCAACTCTACGATCTGAGAATTTGCAAAGCTTGCTCAGCTACTCAATTCTTTCGAACAAGTGCTTAAACAACAACTAAGTAGCAACCATCAAGAACTCAACATCTATCAATCAAATGAAGAAGAGTATCAAGTCTGCTGGACTTAAAGAGTTCTAAGTGAACTGTAAGAGAGCCAAGTCTGCTGGACTTCAAGAGTTCAAGAGTGAACTAAGAAGTTCCTAGACTGCTGGTCTAGAAGGAATCTGTGTGATTCGGAAGTTGTAAAGACATCCTTAGTGGATATCCTACTCGCTGAGTGAAGAGTGGACTAGGAGCTTTAAGTGCTCAACCACTTAAAATGACCTGTGTCTTTTACATTCTTACTATAACTGCTATATCTGCCATAACTGCTATAACTGCCTCACTCTCATAACTCCACTGTGACACCCCCAAATCCTGGTACTTCATTTCCTCAAGACTTGGTGTTCACTTAATCAAAACATTCAATTCTAACTACCCAATTATAATAAATTAAATAATAAAACATGCCCATACAGGATTAAATTTAAATAAAAATCTCCCAGGTTATCTAACCTTTAACAACAATCATTCAAATGAGGAATTTAAATAAACTTCATTACAATCTTAATACCAAAGTCTGATAATAAAACTATTGAATCTATTACAAGTCTTCAGTACTTGTTCATCTTTCCTTTTCCCTTACTGGTGCTAGGTACGTCACCAGCTTTCAACTTTAATCAGTAAGAAATTTTACGTGCAAGAGTGAGCAAACAAGGCCCACTTGAAATAACAATAAATAAATCTTTAAACTTTTATATTAATTGCCAATATTAGGCTCAATAGAATCGAACAATATATTCTATTAACTTTCTAAAATTTATAACATTCAATTGAGGGTCTAATGACCACGAATCATGTCCACAGATTATAAGTAATCTTTCAACTTTAACTTTAATATCATAAAGACTATAAGGACTCCACGCATTTAGGGGGATCAAACCTTCGTACAATGTATTGTGCACAACCATTTCAACGCTAAGCGTAAACCTCTATTAAAAGAGTTGTTCATCTCAAAGATTTAGAGTACAAAGTCCGCACCAAAGGAAGTTTGGTTTGGATAAGCTTTCAAGGAAATTTGGAATTTAATGAACATCAACTAAGGAGTAGTTGAATAAAACCAATAACACTATACTATAGAATAATCGTGATTGAATCAATCATAGTAACTAAAATCATGCATTAGGAATAATCTAATAGCATACAATTTGAATAACTATAGCATACCTTGCTTGAACAACACTAAGCCAAGGTTAATTAGAATTGAATAATAAGCATACATAGCATATATAGTTGTGCATGCTAAACCACAAGTTAAATACAAGAATAACTTGCTCCAAATAACTTACATCATTATATTGTAATCGAATTAAAAAAAAGTAATTGAATTAACAAGATAATAGATTAGAGAACTTGTATCGTCATGAGTAACTAGATACAATGACTTACTCAATAATAGGCAATCTAGCTCTACGAAAGTGTAGAAGTAGCAACTTACAACAATTGTAATTGAATTTGAAAACAATAATGTACCAAATGAAATTGAACTCGCACAATGAAGTTTTTGAGTTAGATAACTTGCATTTAGCACAAGCTAAGCCTTACAACTTGAATCAATACCCTATACATATGCCATCATGACATAATTAGTCATTACCAACATTTTATATCTATATAACCAAAATATATACATCATGTAGGTTAAATTACTAATTCACATAATCAACTACGTTAATACTAATTAACTCTTGATAACATGCTCATTCATAGTTTAATACTACAAAAATCATCATTTAACATTCATATTACTAACACATAACATTTATTTTCAAGTTTTGTATGCATAAACAAAACTGCCGTAACCTCTTCATCACTTCAAGATCATGACGCCACACGCTTTTTACATCAGGTTCGTATTGGCTACTGAGTTAAGCGATGTGGCTCGGGTCACAAAGGATTAGTTAGCTGACTGCGGCATAGATGGCTACATCACGAGAGTTATATCTTCAATGGTAGCATGGCCAGAGTCCGTAATCCGGCGACCAAACTCTAAGAATAAAGATGAACAAAAGCCAAATTGGCCTAAAAGCTCGAATCTAATAGACTGATTATCATGTAATTTACATATAAACTTCATATAAACATATTGTGAAGACTTCTAACATGTTTCTACTCCTAAAATAACTTAAACATCAAATATACAACACCCAATTTCAATATTTTTGGCAAAAACTCCAAAAATTATTAAATAACTATTTTAAAATTATTAAAACTCTTTTAATTTATTTTAATAACTCCTTTATAAGCAAGGTTATTTGTCACACTTCTATTAAATTAAATAATCAAATAAAATTATTAATCTATTAAATTACTTTCACACCTAAATCATTATCAAAAACTATAATTTCTTTATAATTATAATTTTATTCAACCAACTAATACTTTATTTTAATCACAATTCCCAATTAAAATATTATAATTCATTTAATCATTATAAGCTCTCTAGCTTACTTACTAAATTAAATTATTATATAATCTCATAACAATTAATTTTCTTAGGTCCTTAATTATTTATTCAACAAATAATTAACTATACCACATCAACTCAAATTGCCATTAAATACTTATATAATTCAATAAATATTTAATATTGCAAATAAATATTTAATATTTAATATATAATTATTTATACAATAATAAAATATCCATTAAATATTTATATAAATCAATAAATATTTAATATTACACTTTAAAATTCTGGAATGTTTCATCATTCCCTCCTTACAAGGATTCTGTCCTCAGAATCACAACTCAAACAAATCATTCGTTACATCCACTGCTTTGTAAAGAAGATTAAAACAAACATAAATTCCGCTAAGTTTTAATCATCATTAAAGAACAGTTTAAAAAGAAAAGAATTTTTAAATATCTATTCAACCCCCCCTACTAGATAACTATTGTGCCAACTAGGAACTAACAAAATGTTTTAAGGGAAAAAACTTGATATGGTTAAGGTAAATATGCATGAATGTTACATGTTATACATTCTGATCTTGAAAAGAAGATATCATGACTTATTTACTTATGATAAGAGTTTTAAAGTTGTCTTATATGTGCCATGTTGCATCATTCATGAAAAATGATTTCAAAGGCAACCTTGAACATATTTCCAAAATCTTGTTGCATCACTTGAGTATCTAGATTCTAAAGGGTTAGGATGTCATGTTATGACTATAATATTCCTAGACATGATTTGTATGTATTGAACATGTTGATAACTAAACTAAACATGAGTTTAAAGCATGATTTGAAGTGTGAACAATGATAGTTGTGAATAAACAATATGAGCATTATAAGCATATGTATTAACAGATCGTGAAACCTCTATATATATGGACATATAGCCAAGTTAGAAAACATGGTAGTTACATGGTCTTGTTATGCTATAATACCATGTAAGTTATAAGTTAAAGCTTCTAGAGAATGAACTCAAGAGTTGTCATGTGCTTCTGTGAGCACCTCTAACATGTATATATGATAGAGTATTAGTACATATGTATGTTAAAATTTGGAAAAAAACAGGAACTGCAAAGCTCAGCTCTAGTCTGGCCAGGGGACAGCGCAGCTGCGCCATCCCTAAGCCTAAATAGGGCGCAACTACGCCATTCTGAAGTCTAGAATAGGTTCTGTTTTTGATATGATGTTTAAAGCATGCTTATATGATTACTTTAACTTGTATTATATGACCAATATGCTATGTAATATGTTAAGAAGCATGTTATGTGATAGAGATGAATGTTAATTATGATTTTCAAAAGTTAAGTCCAAAGGTATACTCTCAAGATATTAAGCAATGATACGTTGTTTGGATTTGTAATGTCTCACAAACTGAATTGTGCTATGAATATATAGTATAGGTGATTTTGTATGAAGTTACGACTAAGTTAGACGTTTATGTGTACGTTTGAACTTACCTATACGAGTTTTAAATATGTCGATCACATAGCGAGTCAAGTGTGTGATAGATATAGACGGATGTTGATGTCATGTCAGAATGGTTTAAGGCATACCTATACGGACCTAGCTATTCCGAGAATGTGATGAGAAAGTGAAATGTAGGTTTTACGAACCTAGATAGGAAACAATGTAACATTGTTATTACATAGAGAATACATGAAATATGTTACTGATGGATATGAATCCATGATTATATAATTGTGTAGGAATACACGGTGCGTGCGTATAAGTTGTTAAGCGGTTAAGTCGTAGTTCATAAACTACTTAATCGTGCAAGTCCTTCGGCCCTATTTAATATATGAATTTGATAACTGTTAGTTGAGCTATATTATGTTATGCAAATGTTGATGTATATATATGAAATGCATATGAGATATGTATGAAGTGTGAAAGTTGATCTTTGATGATTATGTTAGTAAATCTCTATGCCTGTAATGTGTGAAGTAACATGTGTAGTAAATATTAATTGATTATGAATGCATGAACTGAATATGTTATTATATGTTATGTGTTGCATGAAAACTGTTAGAATTGCTGGGCTGTCGAGCTCACCCTTGCAAATAACCACTTTTGCAGGTTAAGGATAAATGGTAAAGGTTACGTGTTACTTGATTGATAAAGTTCAATAGTATCGAAAGAGATTGATTTATTATTTAACGAGATGCTCTTGAACCATGTTTAGGTTCTAGTAGATGTACATGACAGTAGTTTACAATGTGTAATACATGTTAAGTTGTACTATGTGATACATAGAGAAATTCGAATCGAGATGTAAAAATTTATATAGTAATTTGAATAGATTGAATCATAACATAATTGATTCAAGGATATGTAATTGATTCAAGTTAAGATATCAATAAAATAATTACTTTCAAAGGAGATTGAAAAAGTTTAAATTATTCTGCATATTTATATAACATCGAATGTGATGTAAAACATGAATAGTAAATGACCAAGTTGTGAAACTTATAAAAGTTTGGGGTCATTGTGCAGATCCTGGTAATGGAAATAATTTATATTCTAAATTGTAATAAGAAAGATTTTATTCATTAAGTTATGAATGAAAAATATTAATATTTTGACGATAGTCGTATCGTGGCGGACCGGATCCGAGGTTCGAAGGGACCCAGATTTGGGGGCGTCACAGGTTGGTATCAAAGCTGTAGGTTATAAACTTAGGTAAGTGTATCTTAGGCTATAACCTGAGAAGAGAGAGAAAGATAAAGATTATAATATATGTGAATATTCAAAGAAGAATCTTGAAGTATCTAAGAGAATGAGAATTCAGGAGTTTCCTAACTCCGGTAAAAAAAATGTTAAGATGGTGTCTATATGATAAAGATAATGAGAATGAACTCGAGTGGAGTTTTGTTTATAATAGGGAAAAAACCCTAAGGTAAATTGATGATCACGACGTGATCGGATTGAGCTATGAAGTGATAAATAGTCTGTAACGACTAAGTGTGTATAGCTTGATGCTATAAGAGATTGTACTATGAAATGGTACGATGTGAACTCGTGAGGAGTTGTATGTGATGAGATACGAAGAATTCGTCTCAAGCAAAGAGCAAGTTAAGAGTGAGAGAGAGTTAAGTTAGATTTCAGTTGAGGACTCATGTGAGAGCTGAGTTGTACAAACCTTTATGTGGGTGGAGGCTTTGTGCTCATGCTTGGTTCCTCACAATGATAATCAATGGAATGTCGGTGTCGCGCTATCGATATGCTTATGGTGAGGAGGTGATTCTTTTCTCATATCATATTTGATAGATAAAGACTATTAAGATATAGTTAGAGAATATAAGGTTAAGTTGCGAGTTCTTAAAACTCATACTTTTGGTAAGTTCGTGACTCGTAATCATATAAAATATTTTTGAACCCCTCAGCGAATGGACGCCTATGGTCTGACTAGGATAAGTTCTTAAACTCATATGATTGTAGCAAGTTCCTGAACTTCCAAAATGTGGTAAGTTTGATAAACTATATCGGGTATATATATGTTATGAAGTTAGAAATTTTGGTATAGTGAGCATTGATGGTGTTAGAGATTGATAGAATGAAGCAATGGAGTAAAGACTAAAGTTGATGTAGAAACGTGGATTTCATAAATCTTCTAGCTCTGCTAGATTTTCAAAATTTATTGACTTCGTGCTGATGTTTACACTTCTATTTTCTTGAAAAACATTGGATCTTGTGATTGAACCAATGATGTTTAAAAATAATACCTTTAATCTTATGTCTATGCTAATTGTTTCGGCTAAGACAAAAATAATTTGAAAATTTCAAAATGTATTTCTAACCATGTGCATCATTTGATATGGTGTATGGTAAACGATGGAGTCATCCATGCAGTTGAACCTAGTGTTGGTTGTGATCGAAAGATCGTCAGCCAATTTTGGTATGATGTAGTATGACAAAGTCACATAATGACGGAATCCTCAATGTACCACTAATATGGTACGGTATCATGATGTCATAAAAGAATTATTGGTTTTCTTTTAATTTATGAAGAAGTTCAATTAAGTTGGCCAAATTATTTTGATTGATGTCCGAATTGTTAATAAAAGTCTAAGCTATTTGATTCGGCTAGACGACTGTCGAAAAATAATTGTGAAATTCAAGCATTCTTGAATATATGTGCCAAACCAAATTGCTCTAGTGCGGATTCAGTTGTTGAAAAGCTGAGGTGAACAACCCTATAAGGGGACATGTTTCCGGGGACAATGGTTCCGAGCGTAACACATGTAGTCGTTACAAAACACTACGTTCCGGCCCAACGTAGTGGTATAATAGGTTGGCCACCTAGTGTACTTGTGGAGGGTGTTTCCAGTCTTTGTGATTGATAAACACTTTGGTTTGTACTGTGGATAATTGTGTTGAAACACTATTTGACGGTCTTGTGTGACCCCTTAGCATAATTTGGAATCTGGGTTATTCACACTACTTACCGATTATTAAAAAATCGTGGAAGATTCTTATTCTTCTGTGTGATGAAAGTGGTAAGTAGAATGTTCCTTAGAAAGGAGAATGTAGTAAAATGCAAGTGAGAAATTTATAATAAAACTTTCGAAAGGAGAATGGATAAAATTATTCAAAATAATATGTATTATTCGAAATAGCACCGAGTAGAGGAGGTTTCGGTGATTCCGAGGACGGAATCCTTATAAAGGGGAGAGGATGTAAGAACCCGAATTTTCAGAAAATATTAAAATAAGAATTTAGTAAATAAAATTCTTAAGGCATGTGAAGGGTTCAAACAAGAAAATAATTGTGCTACGAGATATGTGGTATTGTGTTACATAGGGTAATATGAGTTATGAAATAAGTGAGATTGTGTTTAATAAATATATATCGTTACTATATATTTGTTATAAATTGTAGAGATGAATTAGTAATGAAGATGGATAATATTTATCTATTGATGTTAAATAATTTATGTGAAATTATTTTAATAGTAAGTTGGTGACATTATATATCTTTGATAAATCACCAATTTCTTGAGTATTTGTACAAGTACGTATCAAGCCTAAGGTAGTGTAACCGTAATCTTTAATGGTGGACGTATAGGAGCTGGGCTAAACAATTCCTTCAGAGAGCAGAGGTATATACGAATTAGTAACCGATCTAACTCACTATGAAAATAGTGTAGACGAGACGGAAACTAACTTGTTGGTTGTTTGTGGGAAACCACTCAGTGTACTTTATTGAGTACTATTAAAGACTCGAGGTGTGCTAGGTTTAGACTTATATGCGTGTACGTTGTTTACGAGAGAAAAAAATCGATATACCTTTAAGGTGGTTAGAGAATTATTATGTAATTCGTTACACGACGAGAAGTGAAGATGAAAGGAGGTATGTATGTGTTATACATTCAAGTGTTGTGTTATTAGTGGTATGAAACCGTGAAGTAGATGTATAGTTGGTTAAACTAATAGGGGAGATAGAGTTTTAAAACTCGAAGTGTGATCCTTAAATTGTTAAGGAAAATAGTAACCGATGACGTGGAATCAAAGAGGGGTTTGATGTTAGACGAGTTAACACTTAAGGGGAATATGTAAAGTATTTAGAAGCGTAGGTTTCATTTTTGCTAAGGCAGAACTAGTCTGCCTCTGATTTTAGTATGGCGCAGTTGCGCCATTTCCAAGCCTGTGACCAGCGCAGCTGCGCCGGTCTATAGAAAACCTTGAGTCAGTTTATGAAATGTGATTGCAAGCCATGCATACTAATAACTCTCATAAGGTCATGAATGGTGACTAAGTGTTCGTGAAGAATTTTAGTTAGCAAAACATGATGTGAATAAGAGTTAATTAATTAACTTGGAATAAATATTGGTTAATTAAGTAATAATGTAGAATATTATATTATAAAGCTTTGTGTGGCAGTGACGTGATAGTAAATGGAATGAGAAGGGTTAGTTCACTTGCACAAGATAGAAGAAGTTGTCTTGGTACAATCGAATAACTATACATATAGTGTATAATTTAAATAATTAATAGAGTAGATATTAATTATGTTAAATGTAAAGGTTATACATATTACAAGTGTAAGGTATGCTAAATAATTTAGCATTAAGGTAAAGTGTGTCACACAAACTTTATAAATAATAAAATAATATGTAATGTGGGAAAAATGTGAGTAGTAGTATCATATAATTACCCACTGCTTGAGATTAAATGTGGTGTGATATTTAATATAGAGTAAAAGTAATAAAATCATAAAGTTGATTTAAATAAGTTTGGTTATCTCATCCTATATGATGAGACAATTATATGTGTACTCTAAAAGATGGGAGTAAATGTAAGATCCCAAATAATTAATAAATGAAATTTAATTTCCTCTAATTATTATTTTGAAATAAGTAAGGGTTGATGTGATTAATGTGGATAGTTATGGGTAAAATACGCAAATATTTCAAAATAAGCAAGTGGTTATAAAATATTCATTGTTGTTTGGGAATATTCGTTTGGTCGTGGAATATTCAGATGCTTTCGGGGAATATTAAATGCACTAGTAGCGACCATGCCCATGTGGGCCCCATAACGAAAAGCGATTGGAGGAAGAAAATGACAAATATAAGTTGTTTAAAAATAATCAGGCGTGTAGTTATTACTGCTTTACCTTCATTGGAATACTCTATGGTTAAAACACGATGTACGCGTTGTTGAATCGGTAGCACACGGTATTGCACCAATTATTGACTCTTACGTAAGAAGACACTACTCAATAATGGTTACACAATAATTATCGCTCGGTGTTTTATTTTATTGATTCAATAATTCTTTGCGTTGATATTTTATATTCTTTGTTGTTTTAATAATTGTCATTACACAGTATTTTTTCATTGTCGAAACAATAATTCATATTATCCTAATAATATTATTAGATAACATTATTGGCAATGTCTAGAAAGTTCGCATCTAAGGAGAGGTTTGGTCACCTAATTGCTTGGCCAATGAGGAGAAATTCTTATTGAAAGCCCCTCTTTCTGGAACCGCACGTTGTCAATATTGTGATTCTCAGAATATTATTTGTGAATAATTAATTATTGATTCATATGATGAGGAAAATATTGATTTTATGTGGATATAGATGGAGAAAATTTTTAATGTGACAATTGTTGAAAATTGAAATTTTATCTTTTTTTGATAAAATAATTCATTTAAATATATATAATATTATATTTTAATAATATAATAATGGTGATATTTTTACAACGAATGTGGAATATATGAGTATACGAGGAGGAAGAGTATTTTTGTTGCAATAAATGTTTAAAACATGTTAAACATGCTCAAATTGGACCCCATTTATTGACTAAAATTTGATTATAGCCTCTAAAATCACCCGCTTATGGATTTCGGTCAATTTCATTGGGAATTTAGAAAACTTTCTTCCGCAAAGTTGTAGAGAATTGGATTTCCTATAAAAACTCGCCAGATTCAATTTTCTCGATAAAAGGCTATTTATTGTGAATTATTGAAGTTCAAGCTCAAAATAATTAATTTTTGGAAGTTTAAATTATTTTAAATTAGAAAACGTTTTTTTTTATTTTCTTCTAGAAGGTTGGCATGTGAATTCTTTGAGATTCGATTTCAAAGAATACGATAATATTTTTATAAATATTAATATTTTATTAAATTTTCTGCTTTGGTGTTCTAAGCAATTTCCTATAAATAGGTGCTTAGGTTAGAATTGAAAATCACACCAGAAACTGAAGTTTTCTCTCTCTATATTATCGAGCGTATTCTTGTGAGTATTTTGAGTATACTTTGAGTATTGCTATACGGTGAAAGTTCAAGATATAGTCTATATCCAGTATTCCAGTTAGAAGTACTGATCTTTCGAGGTAAGGGATGTTATTTTATTCGAAAAATGATATTATTTCTTCAATATCATTATGCCGAAATATTGGTTGGAAGTTTTTATCAAATTTGGAACTTTTGGTGTCGAAGTTACTATTCACGAATACGGCACTATTCATCGAAAAATGAAAATTTTTCTTTTCGTCCAAAATATCTATTGTGGATACTAGCTTTGATTGTATCCATGTTTTGATCATTCTTGAATTTTACACCACTATGATTATTTTGAGGTATTTTTGACGTGGATAAAACGAAAATACTGAATCCTTAATCCTTAATCCTTGTCATTTTGTTTCAATCGGATTCGTTTTTTTAAAAATATTTTTCATCATCCTCGGTCCTAAATGATGATATTATTGAATATCTTTGGCACAGTAGCAAAGATGAATGATTTCGATGAATATCTTTGGCCCAGTAGTGCAAAAGATGAACATGTGTTTAGATGAACATGACCAATCAGTGAATGTCCTTGGCTCAGAGTGCAAGGATGAATATTTGATCCTGATATATATTGATTGATGTTACGAGGATAAAATAGACAATGAACTTTAAAATTCATACATAGAAGATAGTAGTTTGCATTCTCTACTTAACTCTTCTAATGAATTATTATTTCATCCATGAATATTGATTTAAAACTTGTTGTCTATTGTATTCTATTATATTTTTCCTGTTGAAGACTAACGATAATTTTGTTGTATATTATCTTAGTCATAATATTCTTCTTCAAGCTAGTCGAGCTCACCCTTTTTCTTTTTGTTCCATTTTTCTTCTCAGGAGGCGAGAATATAGCAAGTACGAGTCGGGGTATGGAATGAAAGTTCTAGGGAGAGTTGTTTAGTAGTCCTCACCATTGTTGTAAAATAATGTATCAATAATTAGGATGAGGATTTATTTGTATGTGGATATTGTCTAGATGGCAATATCTGTATTTAAACTCACAGTTTTACTATTGTAATAATAAAGTTGTAGTTGTTTCTGTACCGTGTATTGACAACTCAGAATGGGGGATGTAGACCTATTTTGGGGGTGTCACACAGTTGGTATCGAGCTTAGGGATATGATCTCTGGCGGAGATCGGGGAATAGAACTAGGAGGGAGAGAGAGTAAAATCCTTCGCTAGTGTGTCCTACCTAAGCTTATTTGATAGTTAATCAATATATAGGGATATTATGTGATATATTGATTTCCTTAATTAACCCTTGTTTTATGACGATGTTTGAGAATGTCGATGAGAATATTAACAATGGAAATGAGATCATGGAGGCGCTTTGTACTCACCAACGAGAGAGCGTGCAACAGTCAGCAATGTTCCTCCCGTGAACAACACCAATCGAGCAAATGACGAACGAGGGATATTTAGAAGCTTTTTTGCGGTTCATGCAAAATCGACGAGGAGACTCGTGTTCAAAACATAGGAGGAAATGATAGCAATTCACGGGTTGTCACGACCAAGCAGATTCAAAGAGTTGGGACCACCAGAATTTAAGGGAAAGCCGATCCGATCATGGCGTAAACATGGGTCAAGCAAATTACCAAGATATTCGATGTCTTGGGATGCACAGAGAACGAAGGTTCCATTCGCCACCTTATGTTCCGTGGCGAGACAGGACTCATTGGGTGGGAGTCTGTGAAGCGTACCATCCATCCATTGGCCAAAGCATGTCTTGGGAGCGTTTGAAACTATTTAATGACAAATACTTTCTTGAAAGTGTTCGTCATATGAAGGAAGTGGAGTTTATTAGACCGGAGCGAACAACATGGCGGTGTCTCGAAGACGAGGCGAAATTTGCAAGAGTTATCCAGTTTGCACCTCATTTGGTGGAGAATGAGGAACGATGGACGCGGATGTTTCTGAGAGGTTTGAAACCCTAAGCATACGCCAATCTCATCTCTCATAAATTTTCTCTCTATTCGGATGTTGTTAATGAGGGCTCAATTGTTAGAGCGAGATAACGAGTACTATCAGTCAACCGAGGTACCACAATCGAGGATCATCTGGGAGATAGCAGAATAACAAAACAACAATAATCGGTGGAGAAAGAAAAAGCGGACAAAAATGGTAACCACTCGGTGGTAATCATAGCCATGAAAATAGAAGAAGCGAGTCGAAATGAGGAGATTTTAAAAGAGGAGATTCAACAACGACCATGTGAAGACGACAAGATAAAGAAGAATCGGTTCCAAGGGAGGAGAACGACCACCGGTCATATATGCTATAAATGCGGAAAGAGGACATATCACCAAAAAACCGCCCACAACAACAGCCTGGTATGCTATAATTGTGGAAAGGAAGGACATATCGCCGAGATTGCATGCAGATAGCGAAACCTAGTTCAATGAGGACGGTGACTCAAAAGATCGTCCCAAAAAAGTCAAAGTCAACGATTCTCGAAGAAAGCGTTTGTTGTGATCGGTCAAAATGTGAGGAACCCAAACGAGGTGATCACGGGTAAGCTATTTATAAATTCTTGTGAAGTTTATACTTTACTAGATCTGCGGTCTTACCCATTCATTTATCTCTCCTGCTTGTGCTCAACGCTTAAACTTGACTCGGGAGAAATTAGACTTTGACCTATCTGTGGAAACTCCGTTAGGAGAAACTTTCATCACATCCATTGTTTATAAATCTTGTCTAATCCATGTTGGCACCCTTATCTTACACATTGACCTTATCTCTTTAAAGATACTTGCTTTTGATGTGATTTTAGGGATTGATTGGTTAACTACTCATCATGCCAAAATTGATTATTTTAAGTAAGGTTGTTAGCTTTCATATTCCTAAACAACTTTGTTGTTCAAATTCAAAGCAACTAAACCATTAAAATCAATCACCTCATATCTAATCATAAAAAGCTATTCGTTTATTAAAAAGCGGATGTCAAGCTTTCTTAGCCCATGTTATGGATTTGAATAAAGACACGTCAAAATTGAATAATATTCTGTTGTTATTAACTTTCCTGACGTATTTCAAGAACTTCCCTGGTCTACCCCGAGCGTGAAGTTGAATTCTTTATTGACCTTGAACTCGGTACAAAGCCCATTTCTAAAACCCCATATCGAATGGCTCTATTGAACTTCAGAGTTAAAGGTCCAACTCACGGGAGTTGTTGGACATTGGTTTCATTCGTCTAGTACATCTCCTTGGGGTGCTCTCTGCTTTATTTGTAAAGAAGAAAGAGGCGGGAGTATGCGACTTTGTATTGACTATCTGAATTGAACCATGTCACTATCAAGAATAGGTATCCTCTACCTCGTATTGATGACTTGTTTGACCACCGTAAGGAGCACAATTCTTTTCAAAAATCGATCTTAGCTCGGATATCATCAATTTGAAAGATTAGAACCGAGGATATTCAAAAGACGCGCTTTAGAACTCCTGGAGACGGGCATTATGAATTCTTAGTTATGTCTTTCGGATTGACTAATGCTCCTGCGGCTTTCATGGATATGATGAACCGAGTATTCAAAGAGTATTTGGATCGATTCGTTGTTGTCTTTATTGATGACATCCTCATATATTCCAAAAGTAGTGAAGATCATAAGCACCATTTGAAGTCGGTACTCCAAAGGCTTTGTGAAAACAAGCTTTATGCCAAGTTAAAGAAATGCGAGTTCGCTTTGAGAAGTAGCATTTCTTGGGCATGTGGTGTCAAAACATGGAGTATCTGCTGACCCTACGAAGATTGAAGCAATACAAAGTTGGGAGCAACCAAGTTCTGGTGGATCAAGTCGTAGCTTTTGGGCTTAGCTGGTTATTATAGGAGATTCGTGGAAGGGTTTTCTCGAATCGCTACTCAGATTAACTCATCTAACCCTAAGGATACAAAATTCGTTTGGAGCGAAGAGTGCGAGAAGAGTTTCCAAGAGCTTAAAAGGAGACTTATTTCTAAGACTGCTCTAACAATACCATCCGGTTCGGATGGATTTGTTATCTCAATGATGCTTCTGGCAAAGGGTTAGGATGTGTTCTCATGCAAGGTGGGAAAGTCATAGCCTATGCCTCATGACAACTTAAAGAATATGAGAGAATTATCCTACTCATGATCTAGAGTTAGCGTGCAGTCGTTTTATTTAAAGATCCGGAGGCACTATCTATATGGAGAGAAAGTGGAGATATATTCGCACCATAAAAGCCTTAAATATTTCTTCACTCAAAAAGAACTTAACATGCTGCAATGACGACGTTGGCTCGAGCTATTGAAAGACTACGACCACACTATTCAATACCATCCCGGAAAAGCGAACGTGGTAGGCCGACGTTGAGTAGAAAGATCATATGCGTGAACGAGTGCGATGATGTCAAATATACGACAGAGCCAACTTTAATAGAAAAAGTTAAGGTTGCTCAAGCCACCGAATCCGAAATGATGCATATGAAGAAGAAAGTACAAGAAGGAGCTATTCCTGAAGCGAGAATTGATGAAGAAGGAATACTTCGAGTCCACTCCAGACTTTGTGTTCCTAACGATTCTGATTTGAAGTACAAGATTATGATGGAGGCACACAATACACCATTTGCAATCCATCCGAAAAGTACTAAAATGTATCGTGATCTTCGACATACATTTTGGTGGAACAATATGAAGAGAGAGATTGCAAAGTTTATCTCAACATGTTTAACTTGTCAACGTGTAAAGGCGGAGCATCAAGTGCCTAAGGGACCATTGCAACCACTTGAGATTCCGAAATGGAACTGGGAACACATTACCATGGATTTTGTTACGGGACTTCCCACGGTTTCTCAAGACATAAATGCTATTTGGGTTATCGTTGATAGATTAACCAAGTCTGCTCATTTCTTGCCGATCTGAGAGACTTATTCCTTGAACGTCTTGCTCAAATGTAATGTAAATGAGATAGTGAGATTGCATGGCATGCCAATATCCATAGTTTCGGATCGTGACCCAAGATTCACTTCAAGATTTTGGGTTAGCTTGCAAAAAGCTATGGGTACGGATTTAAGATTCGATTCGCATACCATCCTCAAACCGGACGGACAATCGAGAGAGGACTATTCAAACTCTTGAAGATTTATTAAGACTCGTGTCCTAGACTTCAAGGGCGATTTGGGATAAGTATTTACCATTGGTGGAATTCTCCTACAACAACAGCTTATCGTGCAAGTATAGGTGTGGCCCCATTCAAGCATTATATGGACGAAAGTGTCGCTTCCAATATGTTGGGATGAGGTGGGTGAAGCAACATTGTTGGGACCCGAGTTAATACGTATGACTACCGAAAAAGATCCAAATGATTCGACAACGTATACAAACCAAGACAAGATCGACAAAAGAGTTATGCGGATCTTCATCGAAAGGATGTGGAATTTAGTATAGGGGATCATGTATTGTTGCGTGTTGCCCCATGGAAGGGAGTTACAAGATTCGGGAAGAGAGGAAAGCTCAATCCACGATTTATTGGTCCATTTCAAATTCTTGACCGAGTAGGAAATGTAGCCTATAGACTCGCGTTACCTCCAAGTATGTCTCGTGTTCATAATGTGTTTCACATATCTGTACTTCGTAAATATGTGAAAGACCCGAATCACGTTATTGAGTTAGAACCGGACGAGATAGCCGAAGACTTAACGTATGAGGAAGTACCTGTCAAGATCTTGGATAGGAAGGAGCATGTCCTACGCACGAAGGTCATACCACAAGTTAAAGTCTTGTGGAGAAACCATGCTATAGAGGAAATGACCTGGGAGTTAGAAACGGAAATGAAAGCGAGGTATCCTCATCTTTTCGAAACACCAGGTACGTACGTCAATTTCGAGGACGAAATTTCATAAGGAGGGGAGGTTGTAAGATCCCAAATAATTAATAAATGAAATTTAATTTCCTCTAATTATTATTTTGAAATAGTAAGGGTTGATATGATTAATGTGGATAGTTATGGGTAAAATACATAAATATTTCAAAATAAGCAAGTGGTTATAAAATATTCATTGTTGTTTTGGAATATTCGTTTGGTCGTGGAATATTAAATGTCGTGTCGGGGAATATTCGTAATGCACTCGGTAGCGACCATGTGTGGGCCCCATAACTAAAAAGCGATTGGAGGAAGAAATGACAAATATAAGTTGTTTAAAAATAATCACAGTAGTTATTTATTTACCTTTGTTGGAATACCCGTGGTTAAAACACGATGTCTACGCGTTGTTGAACTAAGTAGCACACTAGTATTGCACCAATTATTGACTCTTACGTAAGAAGGCACTACTCAATAATGGTTACAAAATTCTTGCTCGGTGTTTTATTTTATTGATTCAATAATTGTTTGCGTTGATATTTTATATTAACTTTGTTGTTTTAATAATTGTCATTATACGGTATTTTTCATTATCGAAACAATAATTCATATTATCCGAATAATATTATTAGATAACATTATTGGCAATGTCTAGAAAGTTCATCCTAAGGAGAGGTTTGGTCACCTAATTGCTTGCCAAAGAAGAGAGAAATTTTATTGGAAAGCCCCTGCTTCCTGAACCTGCTGTTGTCAATATTGTGATTACAGTAATATTATTTGTGAATAATTAATTATTGATTCATATGATGAGGAAAATATTGATTTTATGTGGATATAGATGGAGAAAATTTTTAATGTGACAATTGTTGAAAATTGAAATTTTATCTTTTTCGATAAAATAATTCATTTAAATATATATAATATTATATTTTAATAATATAATAATGGTGATATTTTTACAACGAATGTGGAATATATGAGTATACGAGGAGGAAGAGTATTTTTGTTGCAATAAATGTTTAAAACATGTTAAACATGCTCTGGGACCCCATTTATTGACTAAAATTTGATTATAGCCTCTAAAATCACCCGCTTATGGATTTCATTCAATTACATTGGGAATTTAGAAAAACTTTCTTCGCAAAGTTGTAGAGAATTGGATTTCCTATAAAAACTCGCTTGATTCGAATTTTTCCGATAAAAGGGCTATTTATTGTGAATTATTGAAGTTCAAGCTCAAATAATTAATTTTTGGAAGTTTAAATTATTTTAAATTAAAAAAACGTTTTTTTATTTTCTTCTAGAAGGTTGGCATGTGTGAATTACGAGATTCAGATTTCAAAGAATCATATAATATTTTTATAATATTAATATTTTATTAAATTTTACCTTTGGTGTTCTAAGCAATTTCCTATAAATAAAAGGTCTTAGGTTAGAATTGAAAATCACACCGTAAATCAAGTTTTCTCTCTCTATATTATCGAGCGTATTCTTATGAGTATTTTGAGTATACTTTGAGTATTGCTATACGGTGAAAGTTCAAGATATAGTCTATATCCAAAGATTCCAGCTTAAATTACCGATCTTTCGAGGTAAGGGGATGTTATTTTATTCAAAAAATGATATTATTTCTTCAATATCATTATGCCAAAATATTGGTTGGAAGTTTTTATCAAATTTGGAACTTTTGGTGTCGAAGTTACTATTCACGAATACGGCACTATTCATCGAAAAATGAAAATTTTTCTTTTCGTCCAAAATATCTATTGTGGATACTAGCTTTGATTGTATCCATGTTTTGATCATTCTTGAATTTTACACCACTATGATTATTTTTGAGGTATTTTTGGACGTGGATAAAACGAAATACGAATCCTTAATCCTTAATCCTTGTCATTTTGTTTCACTGGATTCGTTTCTTTAAAAAATATTTTTCATCATCCTCAGTCCTAAATGATGATATTATTGAATATCTTTGGCCTGTAGTGCAAAGATGAATGATTTCTGATGAATATCTTTGGCCCGTAGTGCAAAGATGAACATGTGTTTAGATGAACATGACCAACTGGTGAATGTCCTTGGCACAGTAGTGCAAGGATGAATATTTGATCCCGTATATATATTGATTGATGTTACGAGGATAAAATAGACAATGAACTTTAAAATTCATACATAGAAGATAGTAGTTTGCATTCTCTACTTAACTCTTCTAATGAATTATTATTTCACTGCGAATATTGATTTAAAACTTGTTGTCTATTGTATTCTATTATATTTTTCCTGTTGAAGACTAACGATAATTTTGTTGTATATTATCTTAGTCATAATATTCTTTCTTCGGGCTAGGTCGAGCTCACCCTTTTTTTCTTTTGTTCCATTTTTCTTCTCGTGGAGGCGAGAATATAGCAAAATGCGAGCCTGGGTATGGAATGAAAGTTCTAGGGAGAGTTGTTTAGTAGTCCTCACCATTGTTGTAAAATAATGTATCAATAATTAGGATGAGGATTTATTTGTATGTGGATATTGTCTAGATGGCAATATCTCGTATTTAAACTCACGCTTTACTATTGTAATAATAAAGTTGTAGTTGCTTCGCACTGCAGTGTATTGACAACTCAGAATGGGGGATGTAGACCTATTTTGGGGGTGTCACAGTAAATAAATATGTGTTATTAAAATATTTATTTCTATTCCAATGGGTGATTAATAGTAAAAAGGAGATATTAAATATATTATATATATGGAATACAACTGCATTATATAGTGTAGTACGACACTTATGTGACTATACTATATATGGTAACCATATATTAAGATTTATTAAAACTATATTAAGATTTATTTATGGGGTGCAGCGCAGCTGCGCCGTACCTCAGAACCAGTTGATGGATTCTGTCATGCTAGGTTGTTGCTAATATGGTATTATGACTTTTATATACATGAGAAATAGGGATGACATGTGTTATAAAGTTTCCTTATATAGTATGAAATGTCCAACATAATTTAGTGGAAGATCTTTAACAAAAACTAGTTTTGGAGACAAACCTTGTGAAAACTTATGAGTTTAAGTTCTGAACTTAATGGTTCATATACATGATTTCTTTCAGAGAGGAATAAGCAAGTTATGGTGTTATAGTGTCCTTGTCATGATCAAACTTGTTCGCTTTGTGTTAGAAAATGTTTTAAGGGAAAAAGCTTGATATGGTTAAGGTGAATATGCATGAATGTTACATGTTATACATTCGGATCTTGAAAAGAAGATATCATGACTTATTTACTTATGATAAGAGTTTTAAAGTTGTCTTATATGTGCCATGTTGCATCATTCATGAGAAATGATTTCAAAGGCAACCTTGAACATATTTCTAAAATCTAGTTGCATCACTTGAGTATCTAGATTCTAAAGGGTTAGGATGTCATGTTATGACTATAATATTCCTAGACATGATTTGTATGTATTGAACATGTTGATAACTAAACCAAACATGAGTTTAAAGCATGATTTGAAGTGTGAACAATGATAGTTGTGAATAAAAAATATGAGCATTATAAGCATATGTATTAACAGGCCGTGAAACCTCTATGTGGACATATAGCCAAGTTATAAAACATGGTAGTTACATGGTCTTGTTATGCTATAATACCATGTAAGTTGTAAGTTAAAGCTTCTAGAGAATGAACTCAAGAGTGGTCATGTGCTTATGTGAGCACCTCTAACATGTATATATTATAGAGTATTAGTACCTATGTATGTTAAAGTTTGGACAGAAATAGGAATCTGAAAGCTTAATAGCCCTGTCGGCTAGGGGACAAAGAAATAACAATTGCTGTCATTCCCTAAGCCTGAATAGGCCTTGCACTGCTCCATTCTGCAGTCTAGAATAGGTTCTGTTTTTGATCTGATGTTTGAAGCATGCTTATATGATTACTTTAACTTGTAATATATGACCAATATGTTATGTGTAACAACCCGATATTTTCTATATAATTAAATCAGAAATTTTGCGAATAATTTTTTTTATTTTAAAGATGAGGATTTGTACAAGATAAAGCGTAAGTATTTATGTGATAAATAAAATATATTTATTACATGAATAATTACAAATAATTTTATTTTATAATTATTGATTATTATAAAGTATATTCTTATAATAATTAATTTTATAGTAGAAATATTTTTTATTAATTATTTTCCATGAAATTATAATTATATATTATTTAAATAATATATGAAATGATTTTTAGAATTATTATAATAATTATTTATTTTATTATATGAATTTATTCTAGATTAATTAAGTTAATTATTTTATCTTAATTAATAATGTTAAATATGAAAGATAAATCAGATATGGAATCCAAATCCTAATTTTGGATTTTGATCAAGGAATGAGAATAATAATATAATATTAATTATATTTTGATTTTTTAGTGCTATAATTATGTACGGTATGTACGTATTAATAATGATTGGTCAATTATGGTGTATTATGACCAAAACCTAGCAATATTATTATAAACCCTAGTATTACTGTTAAACCCTAATTTCGAGGTCAAATGAGACTTTAAAAGTCTGTTAAGACACTGTGTTATCTGTTATACAATTTGTATTTTAGGTAAAGCCTTATTATTATGGAAAACCATAATTATAAATTAAAACCCTAATTTCTGAAATTAGAAACCCTAATTTGAAACTTAAACCGGAGTTAGTGATCAGTCAGAAATTGTGTTAATATGATTAATAGCATGTATAAAAGAGTTTATTGCTAATTATGGGAAACCCTAATTAGTAATCTAAAACCGTAATGACTAGAACCCTAATTTAGTAATTAGAAACCCTAATTGTGATTTGGTAACCTAATTACTAATTGTAAACCCTATTTGCTAAATTAGCAAGGTTAACTATAAATATTATTAAATAATTAATACCCTAATGTTCATGTATAATGTAATTAAAAAATCTAATCTAATTAAGGAAACCCAATTAAAAATTTTAGAAATTAAAATTTTACATTTTTCAAACCATAATTGCTAAATCCTATAAATGCTATATACTAAACCTTAGGGTTAAACCCTAAGGGTCAAACCCTAAGGGTTTACAAAGATTACATTAATGCCATTAAAATTCCAAGTAAAATGACCAAAATACCCCTCTTTGGATTTTCTTTATTATGTAAATTGCAAAGCTTGACAAGTGTGGGAGTGGGTGACCTAATCTAACAATCCCATGTGCTCAATAATTCACAGCAACAAGTCACATATATCAGCCAACACATTACACTTGGTTATATATATAGATCAAAGAGAGAGAAAGTCATTTGTTAGCTTATTTTTGCCCAAACACATATCATAGAGCCTCTCTCTCTCTAAAACCCACGAAATATAGTAGCATTTCAGTTCACAAATCAAGCTCCACGATCACCTTTAACCAAATCAGAAGCTAGAATCAGAAATCGTTCATAGAAGGTATAACCCTAATTTCAAAATCTGACCTTTGATGATGTGTTAAAAGTTATGATTAAGTGTTAAAATGTGTGGTTTGTAGTGTATTATGATAATCTGGGTTGATAGATGTTAGATCAATAACACCTATAGGCTCGGATTTGAAGATTTCAAAAATCTGGAAAAATTTTGCTTGGTGGTCTGACAATGAATGTCAGTGCCTTTAGATTCTTATCTGATCTTGGTTTTTGTTGTTTAAAGGTTTAAATATGTAGTCTGATAGTTGGTCTTTGATCTGGATCAAGAATCAGGCTTAGATCTGGTCTAGATTGCAAATTATTGTTGGTCAAAGTCGGTTGACCGACCATGACTGGGCCATTTCTAGGCAACCCAGAAACCGTAAACTAGCGTTTGACAAGATTTTTAAGCGTCTAGAGCTATCAGTGTGTTGTTTCTTTGTTGTTTTCGATGCATCTAAGTTGTAGTATGTTGTTTATACTACATGTGTATGCCTTAAAATCTCCTAATAATTAAACTGGGTGATTGTAGTGGACGGTCAAACCAGGCAAGTCGAGCATGTTCTCTGTTTTCTGGGTAACCTAGAAAACATATGAACATGTTGACTTACATGGTTTGACCAGATCATAACTGTTGATTCTGTTGATGTTAATTGTATTTTATGACATAGATATGTAGTATTACATGTGGTATACAACCTACAAGCTTTAGATCACGAAATCATTTCATAAAAAGCAAGTTGTGGAAGCCCAAATATAAGCAGTCGAATTGTTCTTCATTTCTGGGTAACCCAGAAATGAATAATAGCTCTGACAGCTTGTTCAAGGCTCCAGATCTCACTTACGTTATGCTTGTTGGCCATGTTTGTTGTTGGGTCTTGTATTGTTGCATTTGTACTACACTTACGACCCAAAAAATAAGTCCGAAACTACTTGATCAATGTTTAATCATCGGGTCAAAAGTAGCCAACTTCGATCAACGCCTATGAGTTTCTCGGATTAGCTAAGAACACCTATAATAAGTTGCTTACGCCGCTATAGGCGCCTTTAGTGACAAATATTTTGGAAATTAATTATTTTAATTAAATAAATAGAAAAAATAGTTTTAAATTATTAAAATACATAATAAATTATTAAAAATTATTTTAAAGTCTAAATATTAGTTTTTAATTATTTTAAGTATATTTCATAAATATTTAATATATTTGAAATATTAATGGTATTTAATTTATTTAATTATAATATTAAATAAATTAGTTAAAATGATTTTAATACTTGAAAATCATTTAAAATTATTTTATGATATAAGAAACTATTTTAAGTTATTTTTAATAACTTTTAATATTTTGTGATAAATTTCATTAATAAATTAATATTAATGATCATTAAGTTATTTAATAAATGAATTAATTAAATAAATAAAAAAAAAATGATTTTATGATATTAAAAATTATTTTAAATAATAATAACGTATTTAAAAATATTTTAAGTTATAAAATATAAATTTCAATATTTAAAGGTAAATTTCATTAATTAATAATTATTAATGATATTAAAGTTATTTAATAATTATATTAAATAATTTGGTTTAAAATGATTTTATTATCATAAAAATCAATTTAAATAAAAATATAGTATTTAAAGATATTTTAAGTTATAAAATATAACTTTTAATATTTAAAGGATAATTTCATTAATAATTTAATATTAATGATATTAATTTAACATTAATAATATAATAATTTATTTAATGATTATATTAAATAAATAGTTTTAAAATGGTTTTATTAATTTAAAAATCATTTAGAAAGTATATAAATGAATAAAAAATTTAAGTTATATTTAATGACTTTTAATATTTTGATAAATGATACATTAATATTTAAATATTAATGGTAATTATTTAAAATAATTTTAAATATTTTAAAAATCATTTAAGAATAATATTAATACTTTAAAAAGTATTTTGAGTTATTATAAATAACTTTAACATTTTAGAAATGGTTTCATTAATAGTTTAATATTAATTAAATATTAATGATAATAGAATTGTTTAATATTTAAATCATTTAATAATGATTCCGATGTTTGAAAATTCATGATAAATTATAATAAATATTTTAAAAATTATTATAAGTCATTTAAAAATAATATGACTGATAATTACAGTTATTGAACTACAGGATAGAGTCTTAGACTCAATAATTATCCGATAAAGTCATCGGTACACCAACATGTTTCATAAATTGATCTGGACTTATATATTTTGATTGTATTTATGTTTGTTTGTGATCCAGTGACTGCTAAACCTATGTGCCAATGTGGTTAGGTTATGTCTTGACCGCATAAGCGAGGCTATGTGTTATGATGATATGTTATTCTAATCAGTAAAATGATCTTATTACTGATAGGTTGTTATACAAAAGATAAAACTAAGTTGCGAATTGTAAGCAGCGTACTAGGCAAGTATCCTACCTTTGCATTTCTTTTATGAAATAGACAGAAGTAAGAAAGTTTCAAAATTATATTATTATTGCACCAGAATATTAACCCTATTGTTATATATGTTATATCCGATCATTGATTATCAACATGTTACTATACTGTAATTTAGATATATATATTTTGTTCGTTAATTTTAAATATGGTTATTCAAGTGTCCCCACTTTGATAATCATTTTATTTAATCACATGTTGATATATATATATATATATATATATATATATATATATATATATATATATATATATACACACCTATTGATCACCAAGATGTATCTGAATAAGAAAAACCGTCTAAGCTATTTGATCGACTTAGACAGATTTAGAAATAACGTTGAATATGATAAAATATTTTTTGTATCCAATAAAATTGTTTTGGTTGGATTCCCACTAAGTATGAACATCCCTAACAAGGAAAAATCTTTATGCGCCTAGGCGGACAGAGTGAACGATAATATCGTTCTTGCATGTAGTGTTGATCAATACTGAGGCATAACAAGTGATCACCCCCCTCCCCGTGTTCGTAAGTTATGACGGTTTTGCGGATGAAGTTCTGCTTTAAACCTATTCAAAATAGAAAACAATGTTCATAGCATGTCACTTTAACCCTATTTATAGTCAATACGTAGTTTCAAAAATTTGATAAAGAGTAGTTATGTTATTATTATCGGTTCAGATTACTTCACTACTATTGATTTGTTGTAGAAGGGTAGTACAAAGAAAACATTTAATCCTTTCAGCTAATATTTATAATTGTTATTACTTGTTGGGCACTCAAATGCTCATCCTTGCTTAATTTAAATGTTTTCAGCTAAGTGTGAACAACCAGAAGGTTCTGCCAAGAATAAAGGAAAAGGGAAAGTTGCTGAATGAGTGTTATGTTATGTAATAGTTTAACTTTATTAAGACAAGTATGATATATATTATCTATCATGTATTGTGAGGAATGTATTAAAGGTTACATACTTGGGAGCTAGACTCTGATGATTATGTAAATTAAGTTTAATATTTATATTATTGTTATTATTATTAGTATTATTCCGCTCATAGAAATAGTATCGTGAAGCACCGAGTTCGGGTTTCAAGTACCCGAATTTGGGAGCTTTACACTATATAATGTGTTAAGAAGCATGCTATGTGATAGAGATGAATGTTAATTATGATTTTCAAAAGTTAAGTCCAAAAGAATAGTTTCAAAATATTAAGCAATGATACGTTGTTTGGATTTGTAATGTCTTACAAACTGAATTGTGCTATGAATATATAGTATAGGTGATGTTGTATGAAGTTACGACTAAGTTAGATGTTTATGTGTACGTTTGAACTTACCTATACGAGTTTTAAATACGTCGATCACATAGCGAGTCAAGTGTGTGATAGATATATACGGATGTTGATGTCATGTTCGAATGGTTAAGGTATACCTATACTGACCTAGCTATTCCGAGAATGTGATGAGAAAGTGAAATGTTGGTTTTACGAACCTAGTTAGGAAACAATGTAACATTGTTATTACATTGAGAATACATGAAATATGTTACTGATGGATATGAATCCATGATTATATAACTGTGTAGGAATACACGAAGTGCAGATAAGCGTTAAGAAGTATAAGTCGTATTTCATAAACTACGAATCAGGCAAGTCTTTCAGTTCCTATTTGATATATGAATTTGATAACTGTTAGTTGAGCTATATTATGTTATGCAAATGTTGATGTATATATATGAAATGGATATGAGATATGTATGAAGTGTGAAAGTTGATCTTTGATGATATGCTTATGTTAATAAATCTATATGTTTGTTATGTGTGAAGTAACATGCGTAGTAAATATTAATTGATTATGAATGCATGAACTGAATATGCTATTATATGTTATATGTTGTATGAAAACTATTAGAATTGTTGGGCTGTCGAGCTCACCCTTGCAAATAATCACTTTTGCAGGTTAAGGATAAATGGTAAAGGTTATGTGCTCCTTAATTGATAAAGTTCAATAGTATCGAAGTAAATTGATTTATTATTTAACGAGATGCTCTTGAACCATGTTTAGGTTCTAGTAGATGTACATGAAAGTAGTTTACAATGTGTAATACATGTTAAGTTGTACTATGTGATACATAGAGAAATTAGAATCGAGATGTAAAAATTTATACAGTAATTCGAATAGATTGAATCATAATATAATTTGATTCAAGGATATGTAATCGATTCAAGTTAAGATATCAATAAAAGAATTATTTTCAAAGGAGATTGAAAAAGTTTAAATTATTCCGCATATTTATATAACATCAAATGTGATGTAAAACAGGAATAGTAAATGACCAAGTTGTGAAACTTATAAAAGTATTGGGTCAATGTGCAGATCCTGGTAATGGAAAGAATTTATATTCTAAATTGTAATAAGCAAGGTTTTATTCATTAAGTTATGAATGAAAAATATTAATAGTTTGACGATAGTAGTACCGTGGCGGACCGGATCCGAGGTTCGAAAGGACCCGAATTTAGAGGCGTCACAACCCCTTTCCTCGACTGAACTTTCTAGACATTGTCAATAATCAAAATAATATTATGAATAAATTTGTCATCTCAATTATTGATTTAATAATATAAAATATTGTGCAGATGATACTGTGATAATAATTGAATCAATAATATGAGATACTATACATCAACTACTGTGACGTCCCCAAAATAGGTATACATCACCCATTTTGAGTCGCCAAATACATGGTACAAAATTCCAAATACAACTTATTTATACAACTGTCGTGTAAAATACGACAAAACATAAGCTGAGAGTTTTAGTACGAATATTGTCTTCTAGACAGTATTCAAACTCAAATGGAGTCCTCAATACATTTATTATCACACTATTTCACTGAATAGTGAGGACTACTAATGCAAATATCTGGACCATCACTCCGTTTCCCGACTAGTCCCAGCTATATTCTCATTTCGAAGAGAACAATGAAAACAAAGGGTGAGCTCAACTAGCCAAGTAAAAAATATTATGACTAAGATAATGCAGAATAAATTATTGTTAGCCTTCAACAGTGTTAAACTGATAAAATATAATAAACATCAAGTTTAACTACAGCGGAACAAGCAATCCATTAAAGAGTCCAGTAGAGCATGATATCTACTATCTTCTATGATTTAGAATGTTTTTCATCAATTTTATCGCTGAGACTCAGCTTAATAAATAAACCACATCATCGAATCATCCCTGTACCACTGCCAAAGATATTAATGTAATCATCAATGTTCATGATTATACTTGTTGGGCCATAATACTTTAGACATGTTGGGTGGGTCTTGAAAGTAGTGGGCCGGTTCATTGGGCCGACCCAGTGGGCAGATAATATCTTTATTTGGGGCCTATGGATTATTGGGCTGGACAGTGGGTCGAACCATTTGGTGAGTATGGTTCCACTTGGGCTTTGACCGGTGATGATTATGGGATAAACTTTGACTGTCATCACTGCATTGTATTTAATGAGGATTGGACAGGGCTTAGTCGGCTGCAGGCTGTGGGCCAGGGGAGGTCAGTGGCATACAAAAGCAAGGAACTCACACAAAGAAAGGTAATTGATTCATTATCTCTCTCAAACACTAGATATTTTATCCTTCATTGTTAACCTTGTGATCGCCTGTACTTACTCTCTGCACCGGAAGTTATCCCGGCAACCCGGTCGGTCAGCCAAGCTTTTGGTGTTGTCGTGTTTACTGTGCAGGATATCGGACGCGTCTTACGTGATTGGGACATGAGGAAAGATCTTGGCGTTAATATTGGCGCTAAAATGAGGGTTGTGTTCTAGTGTCCTTGATATTTTCAATCACAACTCTTAACTGTTCTACGCCGGAAGTTATGGTGAAGAGTAGAACAGTTACCCTTGAAAGACAACCGTTAGCTGTTTCGGATGATTCTCTTTCGAGAGTCCATGGTGATGCCAGAAGAAGATTAACTTATGCTGCTAGCAAAAAACCTAATCAGGATCGGAAAAGGGTAGAAGGCACACTGCTTAGAACCCTACACTGAGATGGTCAAACTGACAGAGCGTCCAAGTTGGCCAAGATGGCCGAAGAAGATGATAAAGTATTAGAAGTTCTTTTGAAACAACGAAAAGAATCCTATGCACTCTAAAGATACATCTCGAGGCCAACCTCGGGATAGACGAAGACCCAACAGCCATTCTCCTGATTGATCGAAGAGGGTACTCTGCCCTATCGGTTCTCGAGATTATGGTCAAAGCAGATGGAGACGAAGACCCAATAGCCATTCTCCTGATTAGCCAAGGAGGGTACTCTGCCCTATTGGTTCTCGGGATTATGGTCAAAGCAGATAGAGACGAAGACCCAACAGCCATTCTCCTGATTGACCGAAGAGGGTACTCTGCCCTATCGGTTCTCGAGATTATGGTCAAAGCAGATGGAGACGAAGACCCAATAGCCATTCTCCTGATTAGCCAAGGAGGGTACTCTGCCCTATTGGTTCTCGGGATTATGGTCAAAGCAGATAGAGACGAAGACCCAACAGCTATTCTCCTGATTAGCCAAGGAGGGTACTCTGCCCTATTGCTTCTCGAGATCATGGTCGAAGCAGACGAAGAAGCAGATCCAGGGAGTACACACCTGAGCATACAAAGAAGGTACACTGCCTTGAGTTTTTCTCACCAAAGCGACAGAGAATCCACTGAGGGAACACCGCCCTGTGGATACTCATTTTCAGAGAAGCTCGTTTAAAGCTGCAAGTTAGGATGGAACAAACCAGACTAGTCAGAGGGAGCTTTAACGAAGGTTTATGTCCAAATCGGCATGAAGATGTTTGCCAATCTCTGATATGTGGAAAGGGCCGAAGAAAACTAAAATGTTCCAATGTACTTCAGAATGTGAAGACGCCTTCCAAGGAATCAAGACATATCTTTCTTTGGTACCTTTGATGGTGAAGCCTGCTCCTATTGAACCGTCGTACTTGTATTTGACACCGAGTTTGTCGGTAGCAGAAATAATTTTAGTGCGTGAAGTTGGGGGTAAGCAGCACCTGGTTTACTATGTAAGTCGTGTCCTTAGGAATGATAAAATAAGCTTATGAAGGTTAAGGAGAAGCTGAAGAGTCTGACAAAACCGTTGCATTACTTCGGCAGAAACAGAGTTGGTGGACGTTGTTTGTAGACGGGTTTTCTACTTTGGGCTCATCTCTGTTATTGAGGAGTTTTGGCCCTGTCCGAGGTTGGGGGTATTCTTTGGAAGGTTCATATGGGTATTTGTACCTGCTGAATAGTTCGATCCCACATCAGCCACCAAAAAGGCTATATTCAATTTTATCTCTTGTACCTTTTGTTGTCTGGGGGTAGTCATACTGGGTCCATTGCCTAGGGGTCCGGTTAACAGCTGCCAGTTCATGGGATCGAGGTTTAAAGCATTCATGAAGGACTTTGGCAGCTCATCCATAGTCTAACAGGCACGGACAGATTCCTCCTCGGTGTAAGGAGGTTCGGGTGGACTCTCTGGCCATTCGATGGTAGCCTTTTTGGTAGGTGGTCCTTATGAATTTGTCAAGCCCTTCACGGTAGGCAAACTTCATCGGTGTAAGGAGGTTCGGGTGAACTCACTGGCCATTCGATGGTAGCCTTTTCGGCAGGTGGTCCTTATGAATTTGCCAGGCCTTTCGTGGTAGACAAACTTCATCGGTGTAAGGAGGTTCGGGTGGACTCGCTGACCATTCGATTGTAGCCTCTTCGGCAGGTGGTCCTTATGAATTTGCCAGACCCTTCGTGGAAGACAAACTTCATCGGTGTAAGGAGGTTCGGGTGGACTCGCTGACCATTCGATGGTAGCCTCTTCGGTAGGTGGTCCTTATGAATTTGCCAGGCCCTTCGTGGTAAACAAATTCCCTATGATGCAGATCTACCTCACACTTCGGTAACGAATAAGTATTGCATTACTTTATTACCTGATTTTGTTTAAGTGTTGAGTTTGGGTTGCATTATTACTTGATCTTATCTGTTAAATGACTTGCTTAATTGTTCACTAACAGTTTAAGTTAAGTTTAAGAAAGATCTTGTACATTTTTCAAGTTGATTAATGGTGAATTATTGGCAAGAAATGGTCAAGGGTGTAATAAGGATAAAAACTTGTTTCCATTGATATTTAACTATTTACAAAGGAGATATAAGTCTTTATAGGGAGTCCTAAAGCTACAGATGGAACGGTATTTTTAAGTTTCCTTATCGTCTTCGCTGTCTGAAGAGTCGAGGAGAGCCGGATTTACTTCGGCCATTACAAGTTTGGCTTTGTATTTACTTCGGCAGACCTCGTACCCTTTGGAGTACATGTGGAAAATTTCATTGTTCAGTTCGGCAGACTTTCTATACTTTGCTTTAATCTCCTTGCAAAGTTGGTCAGTCAGTGGTGGGCCCAAATCCCTGAGAGTCCGGAGTTCTCGATGTTCTTCTTCAAGCTTTTGACGATATGCCAGACGCCTTGCTTCTTTAGCTTGGGTATCATTATTTTGCTTCACCAGGCTTGAGTTGGATTGGGATAGATCTTCAATCTTCTTCATCAAAATTTCATTTTTCTGAAGCAGATCAACATTATATCGGTGATAACTCGATGAGTGGTCTTGGACGTCTTCAAATCTTCTTTGGTTTGAGCAAGATCTTTCCGAAGGCACTCATTGGTGAAGAGAGCAATGTCAAGATTTCTTCTCTCTTTCGCTGAGGCAGACTTAAATATGGCATTCTCTCTTCGAGCAGTATCCTCTTTGACTTCGGTTTCTTTGTATTTGGGGCGGAGGCGCCCGAAGATAGTGTTTGCCTGCAGATGATCAATATTAATGAATCAGTTCAAATTGATATACTGAGGTGTAAATGGATAAGTCAAAAAGTAGTTTACTTTAGCTTGGTACTTCATTCCCTCGTCGATCAGGTCCATTATGGAGCTATTTCCGAATCCATGGTCATCGGTATCACGGACGAAGGAGTTGTAGAGTTGAAATGAGAAATTCTCATTGAATTCTGGCCACAGAGTAGGAGATCCCATGGCTTCGGGCCTATTTTCCGAAGGGGCTGGTTTTCGTTTTCGAGCAAGTTTGGGTATATGCTCTACCTGTCCTTTGGGCTCTTCGTCAAAAACAACGATTTCAACCGGAATGGGTTTTCTAGATTGGGCTTCCGAATCTTATTCATATTGATGTTTGAGATTTGTTTGTTGGGCCTCGGTAAGTCATATTTTGGGCCTTTAATGATCTTATCATATTCTTTTTGTCTTGGACCGAGGACCTTTATACTCTTTCATTAAACATCCTGTTTAATAAAAGATAGGGGGGTAATGTTGGGCTATAATACTTTAGACATGTTGGGTGGGTCTTGAGAGTAGTGGGCCGGTTCATTGGGCCAACTCAGTGGGTGGATAATATCTTTATTTGGGGCCTATGGATTATTGGGCCGGACAGTGGATCGAACCATTTGGTGAGTATGGTTCCACTTAGGCTTTGACCGGTGATGATTATGGGATAAACTTTGACTGTCATCTCTGCATTGTATTTAATGAGGATTGGACAGGGCTTAGTCGGTCATTTACGTCAGGGGGTGGGAGGTCGATTGACATACAAAAGCAAGGAACTCACACAAAGAAAGGTAATTGATTCATTATCTCTCTCAAGCACTAGATATTTTATCCTCATTTGTTAACCTTGTGATCGCTTTGTCTCGACTCTCACGTGGGAAGTATCCCCGACGGTCGGTAGCCACAAGATTTTGGTGTTGTCATGTTTATCATGCGGGGATATCTCCACGCGTCTTACATGATTGGAACATGAGGAAAGATCTTGGCGTTAACAATACCGAACAATCCCTGGTCATAATCATACCCCAACAACTGTCCATCAATGCACTACAGGCCAATGAGGACTTTTACCACGTCATTTATAACATTACGGGTCATGATTATACCGAATAATCCCTGGTCATAATCATACCAATCAACAGTCCATCTATGCACGTAAGCCAAATATGACTTTCATCACAATATAAGCATGAGGATGATGACAATGATATAATTAACAGAAACAAATGATAAATTTTTAAAGATTTATAATTTAATTTATCCAGAATTCAAAAATGTTCAAATTGCCGACATAATACTGCTTTGTGGTGTAAAATTCAAGAATGATATTGTATCAAAAATGATTTAGACAGCAAAGAAATCAATTTTTGTCATGAATAATTCCCCGGGTGAATAGTACCTGAGTGAATAATACCCCATGAATAGTACTTCAAGAATAGTACCCCCACGAATAGTACTTTGTGAATAGTACCCCGTGAATAGTACTTTATGAATAGTACCGTAAAAATGAATACTACTCATGGACAATACTCCGGCATGAAAAGCTTAAAATTTAACAAGAATGTGTAGAAAATATCCTTGTGAAACGATACTAGATGAAACGCAAATTTCAAGGATATTCTACTAATTTCACGGAGTATAGAAGCAATAGTTTAACAAAATGAGGGTATAATCAGGAATACGAGACGAAATAATATTACTCACATACTACAGAGTATGGAAGAAAATATTATTCCTATGAATACTGAACAAAATAATATCTCTTACCTCAGAAGAAGACTGGATATTGGAATAGTGAAGTAGCAGACTTCTCTTCTTCTTTCTCTCTATAGCTTCTCTCTATATAATTGCTCTTGTGAGTCTTAGTGAATTGGTGAGAATGAAGGAAGAATGAGCTTCTATTTATAGGAAAATATAGTTTCGATACTTGCACGTTTTGTGGATCAAAATATTACATTATAATACCTTCATCTTTTCTTTCATTTTTAATTTAGTCCTGCAAGTATTATCAAACTTGCACCACCTCCTCTAATAGTATATCATGTGAATCAATAGTACAATCAACTCAATAGTTTTATACATGTGAAAAAATAATTACAGTATAGTACCTTCATCTATAACTCCATTTTTAATTTAGTCATCGAAGTATTATCAATCTTGCACCACCTCCCCTAATAGTACATGCATGTGAATCAATAGTACACACATTTGAATATATAGTTATAAGCATGTGAATTAATAGAAATTAATTGCTCATTTATCCGATTGGTCAATATAACCTCCAGACATCAATTATTATCGAAATAGATGTCGATTTCCACTAACACTAACAATCCCAACAGAATGGAAATATTAATTTCATCTTAAATCAACACGAACTTATTCATCATTAATATTATAACTCACAATATTTAACAACTGAGTCATTCCCGGAAAAGGGGCTTTCCGATAAGGATTTCTCCTGTTAGGCGCTGATTAGATTATCTAACCTCTCCTTGATAGAACTTCTAGACATTGTCAATATTGCAAATAATAATATGAATAACTTTGTCGTCTCAATTATTGATTTAATAATATAACATATTATCTGATGATAATCTTGTGACTGAATTGAATCGATAATATGAGAGATATGATGCTGACAATTACTATAGCAATAATTGAATATAACTGAGTTACTTCTTATGTAAGCATCAATAATCAATACTGTGTGCTACTATACAACCACGCATATTACTGTACTTTTACTACCTGGTTGTTCAACAATTTTAACGGTAACACTTTCGCCGTTATTTTTATAAAAAGATAATTATGTCATTTTCTTACTACGACAATACTTCCGTTGTGGGGTCTACCAATGATTGTGTCATCGTCGGATATTCCCCGACAAAAAGAATATTCTCCGACCAAACGAATATTTTATAACCACTTGCTTACTTTGCAAAAAATTTCACATATCGCCCTTAACTTTAAACTTTTATCAATTTAACTATTTACGAAATAAAATAATAATTATAAGAAAATTGAATACTTTCATTTCATAAAATTCGGGGTCTTACAACTACTATTGCAATAATTGAATAAAACTGAATGACTTCTCACGTAAGCATCAATAATCAAAGATACTGTACAATACTGTGCTACTGTGTGACCACGCGTATTACTGTACTTTTATCACCGGGTACGAATATCAATGATTGTGTCGTCGTACGAATATTTCCTGATAAAACGAATATTTTCCAACCAAACGAATATTTTATAACAACTTGTTTACTTTACAAAATTTGTAAATATTACCCACAACTATAACATTATATCAAATCTACACCTTATTATTCAAAATAATATATAGAGAAAATTAAATCTTTATTCATTAAAAGTTGGGGTCTTACAACTTCCCTTCCTTATGAAATTTCGTCCTCAAAATTAAGGTACGTACCTAGTATGTCGAAGAGGTGAGGATACCTTGTTTTCATTTCAGATTCTAACTCCTACGTCATTTCCTCAATATCGTGGTTTCTCCACAAAACTTTGACTTAAGGTATAACCTTTGAGAGTAGAATATATTCCTTCTTATCCAAGATTTTAATAGGTACCTCTTCATATGTTAAATCTTTCGCTATCTCGTCTGGTTCTAATTCAATAATATGGTTCGGGTCTTCCACATATTTATGTAACATAGATATATGAAAAATATTATGAACACGAGACATATTTGGCGGTAAGGCGAGTCTATAGGCCACAGTTCATACTCGGTCGAGGATTTAAAATGGACCAATGAATCGAGGATTGAGCTTTCCCCTCTTTCCAAATCTTGTAACTCCTTTCCATGGAGCAACACATAACAATACATGATCTCCAATATTTAATTCCACGTCCCTTCGATGAAGATCAACATAACTCTTTTGTCGATCTTGTGAGGTTTGTATACGTTGCTGGATCATTTGAATCTTTTCCGTTGTCATGCATACCAATTCTGGTCCCAACAACGTTGTTTCACCCACCTCGTCTCAGCATGATGGAGAACAACACTTTCGTCCATACAACGCCTTGAATGTAGTCATGTCTATACTTGCTTGATAACTGTTATTGTAGGAGAATTCCACTAATGGCAAAAACTTGTCCCAACTTCCTTTAAAGTCTAGGACACATAGTCTTAATAGATTTTGAAGAGTTTGAATAGTCCTCTCTGACTGCCCGTCTGTTTGTGGATGATATGCATAACTAAATCGTAAATTTGTGCACATAGCTTTCTTTAAAGTGATCCAAAATCGTGAAGTGAATATTGGGCCTCGATCAGAAACTATGGATACTAGCATATCATGCAGTTTTACAATCTTATTTATGTATATACTAGCAAGACGTTCAAGTGAATAGGTTTCTCGTATAGGTAAGAAATTAAAAGACTTGGTTAATCTATCAACAATGACTCAAATTGCATCTATGCCTAGAGAAACCTTGGGAAGACCAATAACGAAATCCATGTTAATGTGCTCCCACTTCTATTTTGGAATTTCAAGTGGTTACAATGGACCTTTTGGCACTTGATGCTCCGCCTTGACACGTTGACAAGTTAGACACCTTGAGTTAAACTCCATGATCTTTCTTTTCATATTGCTCCACCAAAATGTATGTCGAAGATCATAATACATTTTGGTACTTCCATGATGGATTGCAAACGGTGTGTTGTATGCCTCCACCATGATTTTATATTTCAAATTAGAGTCATTAGGAACACAAAGTCTGGAGTTGATTCGAAGTATTCCTTCTTCATCGATTCTCGCTTCTGGAATATCACCTTCTTGCACCTTCTTCTTCATACGCATCAGCTCCAGGTTCGTAGCTTGAGAAGCTTTAACTTTATCGAGTAAAGTCGGTTCTACTCATATATTTGACATCATCACGTGGGTCCCTGAAGTCTTTAACTTTATCTCCATCATTTGTAAGTTATACAAAATGGGCATTTGCGTTGACAATATCACACTCGTACTCGCATATGATCTTCTACTCAACACGTTAGCTACCACGTTCGCTTTTCCAAGATGGTATTGAATGGTATGATCGTAATCTTTCAATAGCTCGAGGCAACTTCGTTGCCGCATGTTGAGTTCGTTTTGGGTGAAGAAATATTTGAGACTTTTATGATCTGTATAGATCTCCACCTTCTCCCCATACAGGTAATGTCTCCAGATCTTTAGCGCAAAAATGACTGCTACCATGAAAAGGATAATTTCTCTCATATTTTTTGAGTTGTCATGAGGCATAGGCTATGACTTTCCCATATTGCATGAGAACACATTTTAAACCTCTTCCTGAAGCATCATTGTAGATGACAAATCCCTTTGAACCTGATGGTATTGTCAAAACATGTACTGAAATGAGTCTCCTATTGAGTTCTTGAAAACCCTTCTCACATTCCTCGCTCCAATTGAATTTTGTATTTTTTTTCGAGTTAGCTAAGTTAACAGAGTGGCTATTCGAGAAAATCCTTCCACGAATCACCGATAATAACTAGCTAAAGCCCAAAAAGCTACATACTTTGGTTACTGACTTAGGTTTCTCCCAACTTTGTATTGCTTCAATCTTTGTCAGATCAATTGATATTCCATGATTCTATATCATGTGCCCAAGGAATGTTACTTTCTCAAGACAGAACTCACATTTCTTCAACTTGGCGTATAGCTTGTTTTTACGAAGCTTTTGGAGTATCAACCTAAAGTGTTGCTCATGATCTTCACGGCTTTTGGAGTATATGAGGATGTCATCAATAAAGACAACCACAAAATGATCCAAATATTCCTTGAATACTCGGTTCATCATATCCATGAAGGCAGCAGGAGCATTAATCAATCCAAAAGACATAACTAGGAATTCGTAATGTTCATACTGAGTTCTGAAAGCAGTCTTTGGAATGTCATCAGTTTTAATCTTTAACTGGTGATATCTAGAACGAAGATTGATCTTTGAAAAGAATTTAACACATTTCAACTAGTCAAATAGGTCATCAATTTGAGGTAACGGGTACCTATTTTTGATGGTGACATGATTCAACTCACGATAGTCAATACAAAGTCGCATACTCCCATCTTTCTACTTTACGAATAAAACAGGAGCACCCCAAGGAGACGTACTAGGACGAATGAAACCAATGTCTAACAGTTCCTACAGTTGGGTTTTTAACTCCTGAAGTTCAATAGGAGCCATTCGATATGGGATTTTGGAAATGGGTTTTGTACCGAGTTTAAGGTCAATACAAAATTCAATTAAACGCTCTGGGGGTAGGCCAGGAAGTTCTTCAGGGAATACGTCAGGAAATTTATTAACAATAGAAATATCATTCAAATCTGACGTATTTTTATTTAAATCCGTGACATGGGCTAAGAAAGCTTGACATCCATTTTTCAATAAACGAATAGCTTTATGGCTTGATATGACAGTGATTGACTTTAGTGATTTGGTTGCTTGAATTTGCATAATAGATTGGTTAGGAATATGAAAGCTAACAACCTTACAAAAATAATCAATTTTAGCATGATGAGTAGTTAACCAATCAATCCCTAAAATCACATCAAGTGCAAGTATTTTCAAAGAGATGAGATCAACAGGTAATGTGAAGGTGCCGATTTGAATCAAATAAGATTTATAAACAGTGGATGTAATGAAGGTTTCTCCCAACAGAGTTTCAACAGATAAGTAAAAGTCTAATTTCTCTAGAGTCAAATTTAAACGTTGAGCGCAAGTAGGTAAAATAAAAGAATGGATAAAATTGGTATCAAATAAGGTATAGACTTCGCAAGAGTTTATTATTAGCTTACCCATAATAACTTCATTTGGGTTCCTCGCTTTTTGGGAGGTCACGACAAACGCTCTCCCTTGAACCACTGGTTTTGACTTGTCTGGAACAGCCTTTGGTGTCTCCATCCCAGCTGGACTTGACTTCACTACACGACAAAATCGAGCTAGGTGACCTTATCTTCTGCAATTGAAACACGCTTTAGGTTGCTGTGTACAATTTGGACTAATGTGTCCCTCCCCTCCACATCTGTAGTATACGACTAGTGGTTGTTCTCCTTCCTTTAAAATGGCTGCTGGTACTGTTGTCTTTCCATCATTATTGAACCTTCTCTTTTTGAAATTTCCACTTAACTAATTTCTTCTATTATCTTGGCCAGGGTTACCACAAAAGTGCTTACCATTTTTTGCATGATAATTTCCTCTACGTTTTCTATCACTGCTTCGATGACTGTTGCCACTGGTATGACCATTATCGTTTTGCCGGCTGCTATCTTTTGGTTGGGGTGACTCATTATCGCGCTCCAATAACTGAGCCCTATTCACAACATCTGAATACAACCAAAGTTTGTGAGAAATGAGGTATTGACGTATTTCGAGTTTCAAACCTCGCAGAAATATTCACGTCATACACTCCTCATTATCTACCAAATGGGATGCAAACCGAGATAACTCCGCAAACTTAGCCTCATATTGCGATACGGTCATATTTTTTTGCTCCAGCTTGATGAATTCTACCTCCTTCATGTGATGAATACTTTCAGGAAAGTACTTGTCGTTGAACAATTTTTGGAACTTCTCCCAAGACATCTTTAGTGCGAAAGGTTGAGTATGTTTTACAGATTCCCACCAATAATCTGCCTCTCCTCGCAACATGAAGGTTGCAAAGGGAACCTTTTGCTCCTCGGAGCATGCCAAGACATCAAATATCTTGGTGATCTGCTTAATCCTTGTCTCTTCCTTAAGTGGTTCTGGCTTTCCCAAAAACTCCGGTGGTCCAAGCTCCTTAAAATGCTTAGTAGTGTCCATCTGTGACTTGCCAGTGTTTCCACTTGCATTTTGAATAGGAGTCTCTCCCGCTTGATGTTGCATGAATTACAAAAAGCTCCTAAACATCCCGTCGTTCATCATTTGGTCGATGTTGTTATTTACATGAGGATTATTGCCTTCCTGATGCACATTATCCTGGTTATTGATCGGCGGTAACTCAACGGTCTCATGTGCTCCATTGCTTATCTCAACATTTTCAGATGCCATTTTCAAACACTACCACAAAACAATGGTTAATTGACATGCCACATATTATCCCTATATTCTGACCGACGAACTAACAAATAAGCTTAGGTAAGACACCTTAGTGAAGGATTTACCTGTCTCTCCCCTGCTAGTTCTAGCCTCAAATATCTGCTAGGGATCATATCCCTAAGCTTTAATACCAACTAAGTCGCCCCCAAAATAGGTATACACAACCCATTCTAAGTTGCCAAATACATGGTACATAACTCAACTACAAACTTAATTTATACAACTGTCGTGTAGAATACGACAAAACATATACTGAGAGTTTTAACACGAATATTGTCTCGTAGACAATATCCAAACTCAAATAAAGTCGTCGTTATAATTATTTTCACACTATTTTATAGAATAGTAAGGACTACTATAGCAACCATCATGGACCGTCACTCCATTCCCCGACTAGTCTCAGCTATATTCTCATTTCCTGAAGAGAACAATTAAAGAAAAGGGTGAGCTCAACTAGCCCAGTAAAGAATATTATAACTAAGATAATGCAGAATAAATTATCCTTAGCCTTCAACAGTGTAAAACTGATAAAATACAATAGACAACTAGTTTAACTTTAGTGGAACAAGCAATCCATTAGAAGAGTCAAGTAGAGCATGATATCTACTATCTTCTATGATTTAAAAGTTCATCATCAACATTTTATCTCTAAAACACATCTCAAAAAATAATCCACATCACCGAATTATCCATGAACTACGGGCCATGGATATTCGTTAGTATCATATCCACAAATTATCCATGCACTACGGGCCAAGGATATTCGTTATTATCACTAGTTGTCATGATCATGCCAAACAACTGTCCATCAATGCACTACGGGCCAATGAGGACTTTTACCACATCATTTGTAACATTTCAGGTCATGATTATACCGATATATAATTTATGGTCATAATCATACCAATCAACAGTCCATCTATGCACTACGGGCTAAAGATGACTTTCATCACAAGATAAGCATGAGGATGATGACAATGATATAAGAATTCAATTATTAAGGATAAATTTTAAATATTTATAATTCAATTTATCCAGAGTTCAAGAATGTCCAAATTGTCAACATGATAACTGCTTTGTGGAGTAAAATTCAAGAATAAT